>JAQPPZ010017006.1:600000-1120794 GCA_028583015.1 Wollemia nobilis
TAAGTGACTTAAAGAAATTGAAACCCTAATTTAAATGCTTGAAAAGGGAAAGTGCAATTTACCCAGGGGATTTGGAAAGAAATTTGAAAATTCTATACTAAATACCTTTTGAAAAGAGATGTAAATGACACAAAAGAAATTTGAAATTCCTATACTAAATGCCTTTCGAAAAGAGATGCAAATGATGCAAAATAAAATTTGAAATTCTTGTGCTAAGTGTGATTTGAAAAGGGATTGAGAATCCTATCTAGTGCATAAAAAGGATAATTTGAAAGCGCTTTTAAGGATGTGAAATAAATGATAATGTGCCCTAATGAATTGAAAAATGAATATAACCTTAATCTAAAGGACATAAAGAGATTCAAAATGATTTAAATAAACTGGTTTTAAAATGACTTAAAACCCTAATTTAATGTTCTTTTGAAAATAAAATCTTCCAAAATGAATTAATGTATTTGAGGAAAATATTTTTTTCAAAGAAATGATGAAACAGTAAGGCCCCGAGAGAAATTCTTGACTCCTATGGTGTCAGATGGGCTTTTTGCTACCTCTATTGCAGACCTCTAGAATATTAGCTTACTTTGAGACAATTTGGTGGAGTTCGCATGTCAGGATGTGAACTAATTTTGGAAGCTTGAAACTCTAAATCTGAGGGCTTGATATGTATTTCAGGGTTTTGCTGGGATTTGTTTTGCATTCACAATACTTGGAATAGCAAAATAAAATCATAAAATTGAGTTAGATCAGCTAGAAAGACTAGTCTAAAACAACCTTTGTGGGGGTCCCATTGGGCATGCCAGAATGTAACACACAAAAATCACCAATTTGTGCTAAATGCTATTTTATTAATCTGAAATAGGGTTACAAAATGAGCTTCCTCTTGAGAAGGTTTTTATCCCTTTTTCCACATGAATTTGAGAATATTTTCTAGTGTCTTTCAGTACCCTCAGCAAAGGTGGGCTTTTGTTTGTGTGTGCCACCGGTAGTAATGCTTGAATTTGTCCTTTTGTACCTACTTTGGACCTACAAAAGGGAGTTTGTGTGTTTGGGGGCCTACCTTGGTCAAGCCTCATAGTTATGAAGACAAATTGACTTAAACATGAAGAAACACATGATGAAAATTGATAGAAATGCTATAAAAACTATTTAAAATTGATATATAACTCATTTTATGTTGTAAATCTACTATAGGGCTAGTTTGCATGGCATCATGTGAACTAGATCCCTAGTTCACAAGCCGGGGTATGAACTGAGTTGTTGTTGATTGTTACTACAAAGTTTTTGACTGAACATGTTGCAGTTGGTGTATGTTACTACTTATCGAATATAGAATTGTCAGAAAGGATTTTGGTATAATTTTGGCAAAGTTTGGGTATGTTGACTGAAAGTGAGAGAGAGATAAATGAGGGAATTGGTCCACTATTTATAGAGGAAACCAAGGTCGGGGGGTAGTTAGGTGTACTAGACCCTAGATTCAAGTCCTATCATGGTCAAGTTAGGGTTTGTGAAGTGGCAAGCTTAGTCATCCTCTCACATGCCCTAAGGGAAATATCCTATCCTCACACATGTGTGAGCTAGGGTTAGGGTTAACTCTGGTTAGTTAGTCCCTAGGTTAGGTGAGGGTTGAGTTAGGTATTCTAGAAAATATCCTAACTAATTTGGGGTGCACACATGTGTGAGGACATGTTTAGGTCTAATTTGACTCTTAACCCTAATTAAACCCAATTTAATGATAAAGTGCACTTTAAGTGGAAATTCACTTGCAAATTAGAATCCTAATTAGGATAATTAGGGTTTTTATAGGGAATGGTCCCCTAGGGGCCCTAATTAGGTGTAGGAAAGGGCTTAGAAGACCTTAATGGGATTGTAGGTAGCCCTCCTATGACTAGAATGTGTTTTGGATGTTTTTTGCATGGTTTTATAGGATTTTATACCTACGAACAACTATGATGATCTACGATAGCCTATAGTGGCCTACAATGGCCTATGATGGCCTGTGGTGGCCTAAGATGTCCTACGATGGCCTATTATGGCCTACGATGGTCTATGATGGCCTACAATGCCCTACGATGGCCTACAATGGCCTACAATGGCCTACGATGGCCTACGATGGTCTACGATGGTCTACAATGGCCTATGATGGCCTATGAATCCCTATGAATGCCTATGCAGGCCTACAAGTGTCTATGTAGGTCTATAGGTATCTATGGGTGAGCATGTGCAACTTTTAGGTGTCTACAAGGTTCTCTTAATTGAATGTGTCTATGCAAAATATCATAAATAATTGGTTTTGAGTAAAGATGACCATTAATGTTGTGTAATGCTTGAGAAAAACCCATCCGAAAGGAGTAATAATCATATTAAACCAAAGAACATATATTTAGAATTGAATTAAGGTTTGGTAAATCCTAAACTTGGTGCTCAAGTCAAGATTCATTTGGGAATAGTTTATGATGTTAAATAATAAATGGTATTGTGCATCCTTCATACTTTGAAACCAAAAGCTAAAATATTTAAATAGAAATCAAACCTGTGAAAGAGAAATGATTTGTAAATGGGTTTGGAAACCTATTTTAGGCATTACAAAAAATGTACATAATTCTATTATGAGCATCCTATTATGTATGTTTTATTATATCATTGATATTTGATGTTATTAAAGATTTTAGTAAGTGTAATGTTGGGTTGAAACTTTCTTACGAATATGCTAGAAAGTAGGTTTAAGATAATGGCAGGTTTTAATTTAAAATATAAATAAAGCTTAATTAGATTCCTTTTTAGAGTTGTAAGTTGACCACTTCAACTTTATTAGGCCTGGCCATGCATGCGGTTGTTGATTTTTTACTGCTCCTATCATTGTAGGAGATATTGATTAGTCACATATAATGTGTAGGGTTGTTGTAGCAATAGAGAATAATATTTGTTTCTTATTGTTTTCTTTAAATGATTTGGTTTAAACCTAGTGAACAACTATAGCTTGATTGAGATACCTTTTACTAAAAAGATTAAAACCTTAAACTTGAACCAAGACTTAGAAACAAAAAACATGGTAAATAACATCAGGAAGGGATGATCAACATGGTAAATGACATCAAGAAGGGATGATCATGAAATATAGCCAAAACTATTGAAGTGTGGGTATTCACGCAATAATATTATGAGAGTAACTAATGATTAAAATAATTGGTCAGAACATGTGACTCGGTCAAATATGTAATGAGGAATGGTGTGGGATGCACCCTCTAGGTTGCTTCTTGTCTAGTACTATGAGCATTCCCTTGTTTATTTTAACTTAGTTGGATAGGCCATAGAGTTTGGTATAGGATAAACAAATCATGAGTTATGAGAACTTATGTGATGAAGTCCAAGGTTAGGGTATTGACATGACACTAATTGAGTTTAGGTAGAGGAATAATTAGTTAGTCACTATGGCATATGCATGCTAATTATTTCATACATTATTTGGAACTAGATCAATTAGTTAATCATAGGTTCGGTATGGAAGGAATGGGAAGTAAGCGTCCACCTTATAGGAATTATGGACCTTAGAGGACAACTCTTGTCATGGATTGACCCTCATGCCAAAAATGGAGGACATAAATGAGGTAATTAGATTCCACATAATGGCATACATCATAGAATTTGGCCAATATCATCCACTTGGGTGACTTCCTCCAACAGTATTGAACCCAAAAGTGGCCTCATATGCTTGTACTATCTAAAGGATTTATTGTTAGAAATATTGAGTTGTCATTGATGTCAAAGGGTGCATGTTACTCAAGGCAGAAATATTCTTCAAGGATGATGATTTTATAAGGATTGACAAATTATTCAAGGCAAGGTTTATTACAAGCAAAGGAAAAAGGTTTAAAAGTGCTTGGGACAAAATATTTTAAATATTATAAAAGGAGGGCAAAGGTTTAAAAGATAAATATTATAATATTTAATTTAAGGACTTAAAATGTTATAATATAATGTTGGGTTACAAGAAAATGTGCCAAAGTACTTAGAGAACAAATTTAAAATCACACATAAGACTATGAGCTGCCCTCGCAAAGTGAAATACAAAGCATATATATATGGAGGTAAAATATTTCATTTGATCAACCAACATGAATTCTATAATTGAAATATTTTCTAAAGTGAATATCTCCTACTCTTGCACAAATTCGAAAAATTTGAAGCGAATATGAAAAATGAATAAGGAAGAGAGAGGTATCATGTTGGTTCCAACGTTGGGGTATCCCAACTGGTTGTTTAGCCCTGGTTAAGGCACTGCGAAGCAGAGAGTGAGTTCATTGTTGTTTTTTGCCTCTTTGAGAGAGTGAGTTTGCTTTCATTCGCTACCCTTTGAGAGAGTGAGTTTGTTGTCGTTCATTTCCCTTTTGAGAGACTGATTTTGATATCATTCATTTGTGTCTTTTCATCGTCGTTCGTCAAAGCCTTTATTATCTTTATGAGAGATCCTTGTTGTCATTTGTGAAAGACACTTGTTGTGTGTAAGGAGAGAAGAATTGAGATGACAAAGCATAGATTGAAGTGAAATTTATTGGACATCGAAAGCAATATAAAATATTTTGAAGATAGCAGATGAAGTACCCGGTTATCTAGCACATCAACGAATTGGATAGTCAGAAGGCTGAGGAAAGTGAGTTTTGAAAGCACCAACTACTGAGGATAGTGCAAATGATTGAAAGAAAACATTATGTTGCATTGCATGTAGTAAAAATAATAACATAATGGATGATAAGATGAATGACAATTGTTATGGTGGTGAGCAATCAAGCAAGCGAAAGAAGATATTTATAGTTGTATTTTACCTACTAGATCAACGAAGCTTAAGATAGAGCCACCATGAACTGCATTTGTGCATAAGAGGTTTAAAGTTTTAGATTGATCAAGTTGAGGAGTTGATTACATTTTTGAGGTACGGTTCTATTTGACGTTGGACAACAAGTTTGGAAAGGCTATGCAAAACGTTGATCTGGGTGACACTTGTTAATTGAAGATAAGGACAGCGCAGGTATAATAATGTTTGATTGTTTACATTGATGAAGGCACTTTATATCATAGGTGGTAAAGTATTCTACTCAACGGATAGTGTATCCAGAGCAGCTTGCTTTGTGTTGATAAGGTTTGGAGTAGAGAGACCCAGGTTCGAGTCTCATGCATGAATTTCCTTTTGTAAGAAGTGGCAATAAATATTTTGAAAGAGGAAGTTTCACTTTGACGTTGGCAGCCAATAAGGTACAAAGAGATAATTTCTTTTGTGACATTATTGTTGACTTTATAGAGTGGGAGGCATAAGTAGATATTTTGTTTTCAAAAGCTTTACCATGTGTGACTATTTACAAAGATAGTAATAAGGCAAAATGGAAGTATTTTAAGATTGAAGTTGTAAAAAGGCAAAAAGGAAATTTTATGTGAGAGTTGTTAAAATAAATTGATAATATTGTTGTGAAAATTTGGAGGCCTTTTATTTTATGTATTTACATCTATTGCATGGTCATTGGAAATAAAAAGGTAAAGATAGAGAGTAAAGTTATCCAATGCTAGACAAGAAATATATTTTGTGAGACATGTGGAAGAGACATAATGTAAAGAACATATTGGGAATTTGTTAGTACATATCATTTTCTATATGTTCATGAAAGAAAAAGAATTCTGGGTAGAATATGTCTGAATTGCTTTAGTTGAAGAAAGCACTTTTGGGAAAGATATGAGCATTGTTTGTATGCAAGTTTTGGGAAATATATGAGATGGATTATGAGCAGGTTTTGGAGCATATTTATGAGAAGGTTTGTGTAGAGTTTTGAGAAGGTTTATGTAGAGTTGTGAGTAGGTTTTGGATCAAATTTGTGATTAGGTTTTGGAGCAGAGTTGTGAGTAGGTTTGTGTAGAGTTGTGAATAGGTTTTGGAGCAGAGTTGTGAGCAGGCTTTAGAGTGAACTAGAGTAGAGGGGATTGGAGTCTCCTATGGATGAAGGTCCATGAACCATAGTAGATGGGATTGGTATCTCCTATGGATAGATTCCCATGAGCCATAGTAGAGGGGTTTGGTGTCTCCTATGGATAGAGGTCCATGAACCAAAGCAGAGGGAATTGGTGTCTCCTATGGATTGGAGTCCACAAACATTGTAATAGGGAATTGGTTCCCAAGAAATTTGTTGAGAAAATTTATAAGAAATATTTTCTCTGTGGATGTAGCCCAAATTGGGTGAACCATGTTAAATCTGTGTATCTTATGTGTGTGGTTATTTGTGCATTGTTTCAGTTTTGCAATTAATAATAATTGATGGTATTAATTTTAAAATAAAACTAAAATATTTATCTTATACTTTTCACCTCCCTCTCTTAGTATAAGCTTGTGTTCTTCATTTAAATTTATTATTTTGGGTGAAACACAATTGATATGAACATGATAGCATATCAAAATAAAATTATCATTTACCAAATGAAAAAAAATCTTGTTTAAATGCTTTATTTATTTGTAGTACAACCAGGTGAGTATACTTGGGTTGTTACAAATCCCATTGGTGTACCTTAACAATTTTTAAATCAAACTAAGCTCAAATGGTTGATATGAGTTGTCTTCCATGGATATGAGCTAGCTTCATTTTTTTATGAACATAGAGGCCCTATGTATGAGGGTTGGATGCTTGACCCCTAAGTAAATTATCATAACCTCATTATAATCAAATTTGATTATAACCTATTTAAAAAATAGGTAGTTAAACCTCACAAAACATGACAATTTAACACAATTAGGTTATAAATAACACATGTAAAAAGAATATAAGTATACAATACGTTTTTATTTACTCACAAGCTTAGGTTGAATGATAGGTCTCAACTCTACTTTTATTTCTCTAATTCCTAAGAAGCAAACCCCTAAATATATGGCTGACTTCAGGCTAATCAGTATGTGCAATGTTTCTTACAAGATCCTAACTAAAGCCATTGCAAATAGAATAAGAGATGTTTTGCCCCACATCATAGATCCATGCTAGGGAAGCTCTATCCAAGGTAGGTCAATTTTGGATGGAGTTATCACAGTTCATGAAGCTCTGCACTTTGCTCATAAGACTAACAGGTCTGTTTTTGCCCTCAAGCTTGATATGAACAAAGCATTTGATAGGCTAAATTGGGGCTTTCTTATTGATGTCCTGCTTAAGTTTGGTTTTCACCACCAATGGGTTAATTTGATCAAAGAATGCATTTCTAAAGCATGGTTCTCGATTCTGGTTAATGGAAAAATTGTTGGTTACTTTCAAAGGCACAGAGGAAATCGATAGGGGGACCCTATCAACCCCATGGTATTCATCATTATAGTAGAAGCTTTAGGCATAACCATAAAAAATGCTTGCAGTTCAAGGCTAATATCAGGAATCAAGGCAATATCTCTCACTAGGGTTGTTTCTTACCAACAATTCATCAGTGATACCCTTTTATTGACTAAGGCATCGGTGGTTGAGGCCAAAAAAATTAAATACATCTTGAAACTCTATGAGGACACTGTAAAAGCAAGTTATATTTCTTGAACACCCCTATTCAGAGGTAAGGAAGGATTGCAAAAATTTTAGGTATGATATAGCAAACCTCCCCACTTTGTATCTTGGTCTCCCTCTTTTCATTGGTTCTCTGAGAGAGTCAATGTGGGACAAGGAATTAAAAAAAAAACTTGCTGGATGGAAAGGTCATCTTCTATCTCAAGAAGAAAAGTTGACCCTCACTAATGCCTCTCTTCAGAGCATTCCAGTCTATTTCCTCTTTGTTTTCAAAGCCCTTGTGAAGGTTTTCCAGAAAATTGAGAAACTCCAAAAATAATTTTTATGGATTGGATCAGAGGAGAAAAAAAGGATACACCTTTTAGGATGGACCAAAGTGTGCAGACCCAGGGAAAATGGGGGCTTAGGTTTGAGGAGAATTGCTCATATGAATTTAGCTTTACTAGCTAAGCAGACGTGAAGCCTCATTTTTGGTGAAGAAAATGAATGGACAACTATCATCAAATGAAAGTATCTTCAAAATATGGAATTTCTAAGTGACTTAGTTCCAATCAGAGGTTTTTTATTTTTAGAAAGCAATTCTCAATTGTAAGGAAATCATCAAAAAAAGGTTTAAGATGGGTTTTAGGCAATGGTGAGAGGATAAATTGCTGGAATGACAGGTGGGCTAAGGATGAACCACTGATGCAATATCCTAACTTATCTTGAATCAAAGATATCACAGAAGAACTCATTGATAGAAAAGTCTTCGATTATATGGTTGAGGATAGAGGTAGAATGAAGTGGAAATAAATAAGGATTCAGGGATTTCAAGTGAAATCAAATGATCTTTGTAACATTCTTGGGCAACAATTTATCCCCATGAGACCCAAGGAAGATCAAGTGACCTTGGCTCCTATGGAAAATGGGAAGTTCACTGTTAAATTAGCTTACAATATTCTGCTTGATGATGAGGATTTTATCCTCCAAAAGGACTTAGTTTGGATAAAAAAGTTAATTCCAAAAATTGCAGTCTTTTTATGGCTGGTTATCCAAGGAAGAATTCTAACCATTGATAATATGATGTGTAAAGGTATTTGTATCACTAATCACTGTTATCTGTGCAGGGCTAATTGGGAGACCATTTATCACATTTTACTTAAGTTCCCTTTTTCCTTGACTATCCTATGTGGGGTTTTTCAGGCCTTCAATATTTTCTAGGTTAAACTAGCCATCGTACTTGATTTGTTCGTCTAGTGGCCTTGCCTCTTTTCAAGCCAAATAATTAGATACATGTGGAAAATTAGTCTCAATAATTATCTTTGGTAGGTGTGGCTAGAAAGGAACCATAGAGTCTTTAATGAGTCTATCCATGATCATCAAACTATCATTGTTAGGATCCTATCATTTGCCAACAAGAATGTGAGCCTTATCCCTTTTGATAGTCGTAAACCTCATCTGTAGGAGACCATGATTGCTCAATATTTAAGCTTAACCTTGTTATATGAGTCTGTGCCTAGGGTGGTCAACCCCAGAGCCAATGTTAAGTGGTCCCCACCTCCTACAGTTTGGTTTAAGCTTAATTTTGATGGAGTGGCTAAGGACAATCCTGGCAGAGCAGGCATTGGCGATATTGTGCAAGATCATAATGGGAATATGATGCTTGCATTTTCTGAATATTTGGTAACAAGGACGAACAACAAAGCTGAAGCTATAGCTATGTGGAGAGGCCTTCAAATGACTCAATATTTAGAAGGCAATTTGATCATAGAAGGAGACTCTATGCATGTTATAAATCTCCTTAATAATTGGAAAACACCTCCTTGGAGGATTAAAACAATTGTTGAAGAGGCTAGGATCCTTTTCCAGGGAATATAGGACAAAAAATCCCAACATGTCTTTCGGGAAGCTAACAAAGTTGTTGATAAGCTGGTCAATTTGGGTGTCGATGGTGATAGACTTTTCAATGGGAACACGGTGTCCCGAGTGAAGTAGAGGAGCTTATTCAACAAGAATGCCAAGAATGATAGTCGAATTTACCAACAGGGAAGGCACTGTAAGTTTGAAGGCTATGAGTATTCCTGTCTCTTTTTTGAAATGGACTCACAATAAAAATTATCCAAGCTATCAGTCTTGGTGGATGCTACTTGGAAATTCGACAAAGACTAATGGAGATAGTCACATGTCAGATAACATGTCTCCTAGTTGTCTTAGTAATTTGAGGTTTGTTGATAATCACAGGGTAGGAAAGAAATGGTAATATAAGACTTTGAACCTGAGCCACATGGACCACCAGATAGCCACCGCCATAAATCTAGCCAACAGGTTCACTTATCCAAGGCTGATTGGCCAAGACGATATGTGGTCTCAAAGCATGTCATATATGGAAGAAAATAATTACCAAAGAATTATTAAGAGTAACTATCAATACAGAGCTTGTAGGAGTTTTTTCAGTACTCTGCTATGTGTGTCTGCAGCAGTTTATTTCTCCACTATTTCAAGGAAGTAATTTATGTCTGTTTATTTTTTTATAATTATGATGCAGGTGTTTTTTATCGGGTTATACCCAAAATGTTGTATGGTAAGTTTATTTTTGATAACAGGCTATGTGCCTTACCGGATGTAATGGCTTTGGCGGCATGTAGATTTTACATATATAAGATCCTTAGTAAGGACATGTTCATCAACAGCCCTAGGCTGATTTTTGTAAAAGGTTTTGGGTCAACCTATAAAACCCGGTATTAATGCTATAGTATCTTATCTACAAAAAAAAATGATATTTGATCTAATGTAATAAAATTTGCTTTATTAGCTAATAGGTACAACAAGATAGTAAGGCTAAGACTTAGCTTGTCTCAAACATTTTAAAGCTAGAAAACAAAAGCATTATGCTTGTCATAGATGGTATTAAGTACCTAGGATATGAATGTGAGGATATAATATAATATTGTATTATGGAATGGCTCACACATAAAATTATAACATAGTGCCATATTATAATATTATGCACTTTGTAACTCATGGAAGGTGAACCACCAAATGGGTGACCTTCTAACTCATGGAAAGTGAACAATCACATTCTTATATAAAGATATATGTACCTTCAATTGTAAAAGGAATTCATATCAAGTATTATTTTGTAAGAGTCTTGGCTTGTGTAGTTGGAGATTTTACAAAGTGATTCCTTCCTTAAGCAGTATTCTTGGTGTTGGGTACTATCTATCTCTATTTTATTGTGTGAATTATTATTGTGTGATTTATTATGGATACATGTATATTTTTGCATAATGATTTAGTGTTCACAAGAATAGAGGTTCATATCAATCGGTATCAAAGTAGCAATTTTGGCAAAGTGGGGTTGCTTTTATAGAGCTAGGGCACATTTTTATTTAAAAATGTCTCATTTGCAGGGGTTACATATTTTTTTGTTTAGCAACCATTTTCAAAATATTTTTGAACTACTATGTAGATATTTTTTAGTACTAAAAAATTAAGTGTTCATTTGTTAAATTCTAATAAGTATTGAGAAATTTATGATTGTTTGAAGTTGAGGTCTTTATGTTGTTTTTTGGTAACGTGATTTTTTTTAAAAGAAAAATATTATATCAATTTTTTAGTAGTCATTTTTAGAATATTTTTATACTACTATGTTGATATTTTTTACTACTATAAAAACACCTACTCATTTATCAAATTATGATAATTATTGAAAAATTTATGGTTGTTTAAAGTAGGATATTTATGTATTTTTTGTTGTTGTTGAAGATACTGAAGCATACAATTGGGGTTACAATAGGGGCCACCCTCCTCATAATTTGAACTTAGATCTTTGCAATGTGAGCCCAAAATCCTTACCAATGCATTGTCTTGACAATGACATTTGTATTGTTTTTAACTATGCAAAACAAAAAAAAAAATCATATCAATATTTTTAGCAATAATTTTTAGAATATTGTGTAGATATTATTGAATACTATAAAAATGACTAGTCATTTGTTAAATTCTAATAAGTATTGATGGAGTTCCAATAGTTTGAAGTTGGGATTTTGATGTTGTTTTTGGTTTGTGTACAAAATTTGTGAAAAGGAATACAAATTTATATCTCTCAATACATGTAAGCAAGTCAGTTGTTGTTTGTTTTGTTTTGAAGAAAACCTATATGTTTAATTGTTTGAAGAAAGGAATAGATGAGATTTATGAAATTTTAATTTAAAAATAAATAAATTATTATTTAAAACCCTAATTTCTTTGGAAAAAAAAATTAATTGAGGTCATCGATATGTCAATATTCACTAGAGAGGATGAGAATGATGCTAGGAAATGGTTGATGAAGTGAAAAACCTTTCATTTAATTTTTTCTAAGACATAATGGAGATGTAATATTATGCTTATTTGCAAGGTGAAGTTTCAAAGTGGTGTCTAGACTTTGCTAGTGCTTGCAATTATATATACACATGAGAAAAGTTTGAAGTTGTATTTTTAATAAAATGGGATAAGAGGAAAATGATAATAGTATGCAAGCTAAGGAAACCACACTTTTTATGTTAAACAATGGTTAGAAATAATTTTTTAAAACTAAAAATTATATTTTAAAGGTTCATGGTTGCATTCAAAATAAAAAGTTATTATTTTTTTTTAAATAAAGGGGAAAAATTAATTGATAAGAAGACAATATTACATAATACAACAAAGCCCCCAACTAGGACTCCAATAAACAGTAAAAAAAGCTAAAACCACCAGACAGGGTCAAAACCCAAAGAAGACAACAAGAACAAACCACATTAAGTCTGGACATCCTTGTGGATCAACTCCTAGAGGTGTTGAGAGTGTGATAAGCGGAACAAAAATTCAATTATTTGATGAAGTATAAATAATACATTAGGTCCAGGATTAGTTCGGAGGTTGTGGAACCACCCGAGACCAATATAGGTGCAGTTGTAACAAAATAACAACTAGCTTAAATTAATCAATTCTAACAATATAAGATCATTAGGATTGAATTAACTAATTAAAGAAATATTGGAATATATTCTAACATCCCCCCGTATTACAATATTTTAGGAAACATATAACTACTAGCTATACTATCATCCCCCCATTATTTTAAAATACATAGAGAGTTGTGAAACAATTCAAATTTGACACGTGCAAGTGCCTTAGTGAATATGTATGCAACTTGAGCATTGGTGGAGATGTACTGAAGCTGGAGTCGGTGCTTTGGTACTTCATCTCGAATGAAGTGGCATTGTGTATCAATGTGCTTCATTTTATCATGATGCACTAGATTCTTAACACGATTCAAAACACCTATGTTGTTGTAGAACAAGTGTATTGGATATTTTGATGGAAGACCCATACTTGTCAGGATGCGATGTAACCATATCACTTCGCACATAGCTTCACATGCAGCACGATATTCTGCCTCTATTGATGAGATAGCAACCATCTGTTGCTTCTTCCTATGCCAAGAGACAGGACCAGATCCAAGATGAAACAAATTTCTTGAAGTTGATTTATGATCATCATATGATCTAGCATAGTCAGAGTCCATGGATCCCTATAAGAAGAATTTGTTGTTCTTATTGTATTCTAGGCCATATTCCATTCTACCACAGACATAGTGAAGAACTCGCTTTGCTACTTTCCAGTGTGTAATCTTAGGTTCCTGCATGAACCTCAAAATATAGTTGATAGCAAATATGATATTTGGCCTATGATTGGTCAGATATATGAGACTCCCAATCAGCTGACGATAGAGAGTAGCATCTACTTGAGGTGATTTGTCATATCGCGATAACTGAAGTCTTGTTTCCATTAGTGTTGCCATCGGCTTGCAATCAGTCATGCGATATTTTCTAGTAGTTTCTTGGCATATTTTTTCTAGGAAAATTTGATGTAGTGCTCCTTCTGGTTCACTTCCAGACCAAGATAGTAATGGAGAAGTCTAAGATCTATCATTTCAAAATATTTGCTCAAATCCTATTTGACAGTAGAGATCATTGTTTTTGAACTCCCTGTTATGAGCAGATCATCAACATAGAGTACAAGCAACACTATTTCAAAGCCTTGCTTCTTGAAATATAGGTTTGCATCAGATGGACATCTCTTGAATCCATGTTGTAGTAGGTGATTATCCATTTTTATATACCAAGCCTGAGGGACCTGTTTCAAACCATATAAGGATTTTACCAATTTGTAAACTTTCTGTTGTTGGTATTCCACTTCAAATCCTTATGGTTGAATCATATAAACTTCCTCTTGTATATCACCATTTAGAAAGGCACTCTTGACATCCATTTGGTGCACTTTCCACCCATACTATGTTGCCATAGCATAAATAACTCGAATGGTTGTCATCCGAGCAATAGGTGCAAAAGTTTCCTCATAGTCAATACCTTCTCTTTGAGCATAGCCCTTTGCAACAAGTCGGGATTTATGCTTATCTATTGTTCCATCTACCTTGTACTTGATTTTGTACACCCATTTTTAGCCTATGGGCTTCTTTCCATATGGCAGATCCACAAGCTTCCAAGTTTTATTTTTCATCAAAGACTTGTACTCTACATCCATAGCGGCCTTCCATTAATGCTCACCAAGGGCATCTTGCACTGACATAGGTTCAAGTTTGTCTATTGAGGACATAAACACCCTATCATAATCAATATCCATATCTTCTGTATCTCTCACTGGATCTACAGAAAGTTCCTCAAAATATTGATACAAATCATCAACCCTAGTAATCTCTGCTGTAGTTTTCTCTTGTCAATCCATGCTGCGAGTACAAGGCCTATCCAATGTCAAATCTGGTGGAGTGGATAGCTTAGAGTCTCTAATTTTACTTTTATACCACTTTGGATTCTTCTTCTGTGGTGATGAAGAAGATGAAGAAGGACCTCCAACCTTGGATGAAGAAGACTTCTCAACCTTAGTTTCCACAAGGTCTAGGTATACATCTGATGTGTTTTTTGATGTGAAAGCCTCATCAAAAACTACATCTCTATTGATTTGAATCTTCTTTTTTAAGGTATCAATCAATCGATAACCCTTAGAATGCACTTCAATGTTTTATCATCTAGTTTCTTTTTCTTTTCTTTCGGTATGTGCATGAATGATTTACAACCAAAAATACATAGATGAGAGATGGAGGGTTTTCTACCACTCCATGCTTCCTGTGGAGTCATTCCTTGTAGGGCCTTAGTGGGTGCCCTATTCAACAGATATACTATTGTGGTGACAACTTCTATCCAATTTTGTTGCCCAATTCTAGCTCCTGTGAGCATGCAACGAACCATTTTCATGATGGAACGGTTCCTCCTTTTAGAAACTCTATTTTTATGAGGAGTATAAGCAGTAGTCAACTGTCGTGTGATCCCATTTTCAGTCAAGAATGCAAAAAATTCTTTAGAGGTGAACTCCCCCCCTCGATCTGAGTAGAGGGTCTTTATAGAAGTCCCTGACTCCTTTTCAATAGATTTCTTGAATTGCTGAAAGAAGTCAAATGCTTCATATTTCAGTTGAAGAAAGAATACCCACATATTTCGTGAGTAATCATCCATAAATAACTAAAAATACCTTTTACCCCCATAACTTTTGGGTGTCAAAGGACCATACAGATCAGTGTGAACCAAATCCAAAGGTTTCTTTACTCTTGTAGAGCTCCTTTCAAATGGTACTCTATGCTGCTTTCCTGCCAAGCAGTCAAAGCAAACTGGCAATGTGGTAGAAATGGAAGGAAGACCCTTTACCATCTCATACTTACTTAACTCAAGTAAGTAACCAAAACTCATATGTCCATATCTCTAGTGCCATAGGGAAGTTGCATCCTTTGTAGAGATAGTCATGGCCACATCTAGAGTAGAGATAGCATCTAGGGAAAATAAGCCATGCTTATATAAAGCGGTTGCAATATTCCTACCTATCCTGGTAATAGAAAAACACTTCTTTCCCCCATCAACCTTAAATTTTACAACCATATCCTTGTCCATTATTTGTGTGACTGACAACAAGTTGTTCGCAAATCTTGGAACATAGAGAACCTTCTCAATATGGCACTTGCCATCAGGAATAGTAACAAAAATTGTACCTTCTTCCTAAACCTTGTAGGTTTTATCATCGACAATAGTGACAGGTTTGCCCTCTTTTGCCTCAAAAGACTCAAACCATGATTTGTCACCAGTCATGTGCTTACTAGCTCTAGAATCGACATACCAAATAGGATTCGTCTGCTTGGATACTATGGTAGTCATGAGCACTTTGTGTGCTCTCTCAGAATTCGTGTCAGATTCCTCAACAACAACATTCACTTGTTTTTGTTTGTTCTTTTGTGGTTTTTTCTAGCCTTTCTGTTTTGATTGTTTATTCTTATGCCAACATCTATTTGTATCATGACCTTCTTTATCACATATCTTGCAATATCTCTTTTTCTGTTGAGGTTGTTGAGTTTGTTTCCATTTTTAATCCTTTTGAGAACTTCCTCCCTTCTGAAAATTATTGTTCTTCTTGTTTTGCCCCTTCCTATTGGTGTATAGGGCAGTGTTAGAAGAATCATCTCGTTGTAGTTGGCGTGCCTCCTCTTCTTGAAGAAAATTTACCAACTCAACAAAGGTAACTTGTCTCTGTGATACATGAAGTTAGGTGATCAAAACTCTAAAATAATCTAATAGAGCTCTCATTACCACTGAGGTAAGGAGCTTATCATCAACTGGTGTTGCCAAGGAATTCAATTTTCCTTTCAACTCAGACACTGCAAATAAAGTTTTCAACTGTCTCTCCCTGGTTCATGCTTAGACTGTGTAATTGATACTAAAAAATAGAATGGGGTGGAATCATTATTTCCTTCATATATAGTTTTAAGGGCATCCCATGTCACTTTACTATTTTGACAGTCAGCAATATGAGATTGAACTTCATCATAAACTATAAGAAAAATGAGCAATTTTGATTTGCTATCTATCTTATCAAAGTCTTTCTGACCAATAGTGAGAATTGTGGCTCCAACTGTAAATGAAGGTATTTTTGTTGTTCAAGACACAACATCCCAAAGATCATCCATCTCTATGATAGCCTTCATTTTGTTTTTACATGGTGTATAGTTTGGACCTTTCAACAACTGATGAGCATCAATAATTAGTTTTGCATACATTGTGAAGGTTCCTTATAACACCAAATGGTCCCCCATTCAATATACCTTAATGTCAAGTCGTTATACCATATAAAATACCCACCCTTATGTGAGGGAGACTATAGGTATTTTGAAAAACCAAAAAAATTACCTATCCTTACGTGACGGAGACTATAGGTAATTTTAATGATTATACGATACATGGTACTTAGGCGGTACTGAAAGGGAATCACCTCGTTGATGGCACCGACCTTAGAAAGCCTTCAATCTGAATGCGTGGGGTGTAACTTCCCCTATACACTTTGGATATCCGAACTTTCATCTGGATTTAAGCTTAAACACGAGAGTGATTGGGGTAGTGGATGGAGTAAAAAAATAGCAAAATGGTAAACTTATCTCTCCCCGACGATTAATAGAGAACAAGCTCAGATGTTGTTTTTGGCAGCTATATTAGGCGGCAGATACAGTAGCACAATCACGACAACTTTACCTGTAAGTGCTGGCCAAAGGTATCACAAATACTGAACACTGTAGTACAATAAATTGCACAGATGGGTTTTAATTATTTCAGAGACTTAGGGAGTGAATTTGTTTTTAACTTTTAATAATGTAGTGCAAAGCAAGTAAAATGCAACATACAACATAAAAGTGCCCACAAAAATAAACCACTAGGTGTCGGGCGCAGCCAAAATTGCACCTTTACAATAATGCCAAAATTTGTTTTTTTCTCAAAAAATTACTCTCTTTCCCCCCTTGATTTTTTGAAAAAAAATACCCCCCTTTTAAAACTTCTTCTTATAAAGCATTTTTAAACATTTTTTTTTATATCTAAAGTTAAAAAAAAAATTATTATCCCATATAGTAAAAATTATCTTATTAAAAATAATAATTTTAAACTATAAAATAAATAATATAAAATATTAATTTTTAACTTTAGAAAAAAATATTAAAAAATAACTTAAAAAAATGTTTTACCTTTGCTTTGGGGGGTCGGCCGCGACCTCAAGCTCCCGGAGCCTTAACCACTCGGCTCACCGCCAGGTGAGCCAGTGGGCTGATCTATAATAGATTAGGCTCCGCTCTTATTTCAAGAGCCTCCATGAGCCAAAAGGCCCTCACGGTGGTGCTCCCTCCTCAACCACCACTCGGGTGGAGCACAGACGGTGCGTGGGTGGCGACGGGGTGGCTGGCTCACAGACAACCAAAAATGCCACCAAAATCGCTCTGCAAGGATCCTTTTGGATCGTTTTCTACTTTGCAATTAAATACAACCAAATTTTTGCCTTAAAAATTCAAGAACGAAGTAGAAACACCTAAAAAAATGATCGGCCATTGACGCCTTGCGTGATGAAAAAATCAGCTCTAGAAGATTTTTAAAGGATAAAATCAAGTTTTAATCCAGCCAATCTACTTTGATTGGCTTCCTTATTCTAGAAAATATCGCAGAATTGAAAATAACTGAACATAGTGATAAGAAAAAATACCAATTGTGTCACTGTTTTTATGTCGGTGACGCGAAGAGTTGTAGGTGACAGGCGCGGTTGATTTCTTCAATATCGAGGCAGATAAAAGGTTTATCCCACATTAATGGGATAGTGAGGCATATAAGGTTTTAAAATAACCTTTACTCCACAAAGGAGTATAGCCTCTCTGGGATAGGCTCTCTCCCGAGAGGGTCATGGGTAAGCCTCGGTGTTGGCTCCCACAACGTGTTGGTCGCCACGCTTAGCCCCTTTCGACCGTATGATCGATTGCTCTTTTGTTCTTTCGATCGTATGGTCGATGCTCCTTTGTTATGTCGACCGTATGGTCGATCGCTCCTTTAGTTGTTCGTCGATCACTTCTTTCGATCTAAAAACCAATTTTTCTAGAAATCCAATCAAACTTGATTAAAAAAAAATTCTCTAACTCGATTAATTTTTTTTTCATAATTTCTAATCGAGATTTAAAAATCTCTGCTTATCTAGAGCTCCGCTACTACGAGATCATTTCGAGAGAAATGAGAGTTGTGGAGGTTAGGCTCTGATACCATGTGAGAAGCGGAACAACAATTCAATTATTTTATGAAGTACAAATAATACATTACGGCCAGGATTAGTCCGGAGGAAATGGAACCACCTGAGACCAATATAGGCGTAGTTGTAACAAAATAACAACTAGCCTAAATTAATCAATTCTAACAATATAATATCATTAGGATTGAATTAACTAATGAAATAAATATTGAAATATATTCTAACAGAGAGTCCCCAGCCAAGAGACTCTCCCAATCATCCATAATCCAAGGACCCGAAAGTTCAGAAGCCCTTTTAGCCAAATAATCAGTAACCCCATTCCATTCCCTTGGTATGTGCACAAAGGAGATAAATTCGAACTCTTCACTAATTCTGATAATTTGAATGGCCATAGAGGCCAACGATAAATTAACATCCTCCAGCATTTTACTGTTTAAAATATTAACCAAAATTTGAGAATCGAACTCGCAGATGCTCCTGCATCAGCCAAGAGAAAACCCCCTCTAAAAGGCCTCGAGAATCATAAGAGCTTCCATAAAAATTTTTGAGTGAACACCTTTATAGATGGAAAATAAAAATCTTACCACACCAGTAGAGTCTCTCCCAACATCACCAATTCTAGCATGTTTAGGATTACCCTTGGACAAGGGGCGGCCTCCACCTACCATCTCTCCAAACTTTCTTATTGAGTTGGAGAACCCTGCTAGGGCGAGAAGAGTCCGCACCAAACCAAAATAGACCAAGGGCCTACCATACCTTATCCTCCATATAGTCCAAAAGAGGATCCACATCACATTTGTTATGTATAGTTTCCTAAACCATACACAAGATCCTTTGCTAGATCTGTTGAACAAACAAATGTCTACCCTGAAAGATGCGACGATTTCATTCAAGCCAAATTTTTCAGATGATGCAAGAAGGGCCCAAATTTCAAACCACTTGGAGGAAGGGGGTATTGGTTAGAGGTCTACCCAGACTTATCCAAAACTCCACCAGGGAGAGCACATGAAAACAAGGATGGTTCTAGGTACTCCACCATCAGTGCCAAATATCTCTAGCAAGGGAGCATTGGAAAAATAAATGAGAAGAGTCATCTTAATTATTACTACAAAGGATACAAAAAGAGGGACGCTAAAATCCCCTCTTCCTCAAGTTATCCCAAGTGAGGTATTTATTATAAGCTACTAGCTAGATAAATAAGTTACATTTAGGTCAAGAAAATCTATTTGACACCTTTTTCCACCATGTGACAAGGAGGCTCCCAAACTTTTACATGTCAAGAACCTGATAACCATAGGCTACAAAGTGGGATCCCTTGGGATCAGGATTACAAGCCAAAATTTCTTTACCCCTCAATAAAGATTAGGGCCTCCCCAAAAGACTAAGAGAAAGTACAACTCTATCCTTGGCCAATCCCCTAGGGCCATTCCTACAGATATTTCCACTTATACATCTCCATATTACCAAAAGGCTGGATTATTTTAAAGTCCTCCACACGATACCAACTCGCTTCCAAGAAAAAAATGATTAGGGAACATAACCTAGGATATTGAGTTAATATAGGAGGGTGTCCATCCTAAGAATCCTCCCAGAAAAGAGCATCTAATCCCCGATTGCAAATCTAGAACAAACCTTGCTTAATTAAATTAGCTCCTATTTTCATTGTGTCCCAGATAATCAGAACTTTCCTAACCAAGATGACTCTAGGAATATTAGCCTCAAAAATACCTCTCAAATACATACAAGATAAGATTTTAACCCAAATCTAATCTTGATAAGTACACCATCTCCAGTAGAGTTTTGAAGCCAAAGCCTACCCAGAAAGAGCCTCCTGTTGCAACCAAGGCCTCCATCTTGAATTTTCCTACAAAAAAATCCCACCTAACCAAACTCCATTTAGATTAAGCAAGTTTTCTAGACCATAAAAACTATCTTGAAAAAGCATACATGTCCTTGATAAAATAAGAGGGAGTTGTTTGCACAAAACACATGTAAATGGGTAAAGCATGAATTAAAATCCCACTCACTACGAGGGGATTAAGATCCCTTATAAAAACATGTGTAAACTTATTAAAAAAATGAGTATAAAAAAAAATTAAAATTACCTTTAATAAATTAAAAATTTGAAAAAATATTAAATATTATAAAAGAAAATTAAAATTACCTTCAACAAATTAAACGTTTTTTTTTCAAATATAATATTAAATAAGTATAAATTAAAATTAAGATTGCCTGTGATAAATTGAAAACCCCTTTTCAAATACAATGTTAAATAATTATCAAATACTTAAAATCTCCTTCTAAATAAATTAAACTTTTTCATTACACGTTCAAGCTCATACTCTAGAGTCTATACATGTATGGCATCCTATCAAGGAAGAGCTAACATATTTGATTAAAATGTATTTTGACCCATGGTGTTAGGAATTTGATTCTTATGGCGTTCTAGGAAGAGTTAACATATTTAATTAAAATGTATTTTGATTTATAGTATTAGAAATTTGACTGTATGTTTTATTTATTATATATAGAAAATGTTAGTGGTAAAATTTTGGGTATTTATTAAGAGGAAACCTAGATTCAAACCTTGGGACATGTCTAATAAGGGTAAAGGTAGTAGTCTCACTTGAATCCCTTCACTTGAATCCCTTAGGTCTTCCTCACTTCGGACAGTGTTTACCCAGGCACGAGTTATAAAAGCAACTTCAGAGGCAGAAAATTGGGAAGAATGTTTGACCCTATACCCAGCTATTAAAGATGAAAAGATATTACCAATTCCTTTGATATCAAAATAATACATATAAAAAATATACTATTATAAAAATACAGTTATTAAAGATGAAAAGATGCTATCTATTCCCTTCGTATCCATGGATGCAATTTCCTTACAAAGAAGAAAAAACTTAGTGACGAAAACTCTTTTGCTCACATCCATTATACGAACCATACGTCAGCATTTGGCGACCTTATTGCTATTATTACATACAAAAATCAAGAATAAGCTGATGCAAGTAATAATTATAAACTTTTACAATAAGAAACTCATGGCACAAAAGACTATGGAAAATTTTTAATATATAACCAATATATTAATACATGCACTTGGTGGTGGACCATCACTAGCAGATCTTATAAATAAAATTATATATTACATTTTAAAATAATAAATTAATTTTTATATAATCCACATCCTCTCATATTAAAATTATTTTAATTTATTAAATACTTAATAGTTTTATCCAGCATGCTTTGTGCTGATCACATTATCAACATCCTTGCAATGGGCAAAGGTTCCTACTCACAAGCACACTCCATTGGGTTCAAAAAGTTGTTTACCTTTTTCCCATTGGTGCAAGCAGCTTGTCGTCCATAACTTTGGACAAAAACAGATAAGCTCACATCCATTGAATGACCCCAAGTGGGTCCAGTAGGAAGATAACCATATCTTTAAAGTTTTGGTAGGGTGGTTATAGGTTTTTTTAAAGTAAAAAATAAAGATTATATATTTAGATGGGTATAAATTGTAAAGTGTTTGTTAGTTGGTTGCCATGTTTTTAGATTTTATTAATTTTATTTAACTCAGAAGGTTAGATCATAACCTCTCAATTAATTTCATTTAACTCAATAAATTAAGGTTTGATTTCCCTATATTATATAAAAAAGAACAAAGATTACACATAAACAATAATAATTTAAATGATTATAATTGAAAAATTTAATAATTATTTAAAAATTTAATCTTTAAATAATATTAAATAAATTTTAATATAATAACCAACTTTAAAGATAAATATTTAGAGATTCAAAAACACTTAATTTTTTTTAACTATGCCATATACTATAAAAAAATTAAGTATTATCTAATTTTATTTTTTTAGGGCTTTGGTTTTTCTTCCAAAGGTCTAAGGTTCAAACAGTGCTATAAGAGGGTGGGTGTGTGGTGACTAGCATAGCTCTGATTTTAAGAAAAATTATGATTGGAAGGAACCTATCCAATATCTTAAAATTTTCTCACACTATATTGTATTTATCGAAGGTATTTAGTATATTGTATTTGATTTTATATATTTTTGTTAGGGGTAAAGTGTTACCTTCATCTAAAGTTGTTTGACTTATTTAAGAAGGAATCTTGGTTTAAAGTTGATTGACTTATTCAGGAAGGAATCTTTGCTGTCGAACACATGATCTCCATTATCAATTTTCCACTCCACGACAAAATTAAATTGCGCGTGAGTTTCATTATTGAAGCAGTCATCAACCATTTAGTTTGGAAGTCAATTTCATTTATTTTTTTAACATTAGCAGCTGAATTGGTTTTTAAGACAGGTGAGGCCTGCAGCTGGAATACATCCGATGTATCTTTTTTATATGATTAGAATTTGGCGTCTCTTTTCTTTAAATTTGTGTTTCTCATTTCAATGCATGAATAATCAATTTTTTTAAGCAAACATCAATTATAATTAATTTTATTTGATTTTTTTAAAGGACAGGGGTTTTATATTATTAAAGTTATTTCAGAATGGCGTCATGTTTGGTCCTGTTACAACATTATCAATTAGATTTTGGTACCCAATTCAACTTTTTGGTAGGATGGAGATTCAAACCTAGGACCTTCTTTGAAGGATTGCCCTCTCCTTTCTTGTACAACTCACTTACAACACCTAAATATTTTATTTAATGAATCAATTCAACTTTTTGGTAGGATGGAGATTCAAACCTAGGACCTTCCTTGGAGGATTGCCCTCTCCTTTCTTATACAACTCACCTACAACACCGAAATATTTTATTTAATTTTTAATTCATTAAAACCGACTATAATTAATTTCATTTGATTTTTTTTTTAAGCGAAAAACCCCTTGCGGAGCCGCCTTGGTCCGAGAGACCACGAACATGAGGTTCTACACCGTCAAAGTCACCGGGGTCGCACCAAATTATCAATTAGATTTTAGATATCCAATTCAACTTTTTGGTAGGGTGGAGATTTGAACCTGGGACCTCCCTTGGAGGATTGCCCTCTCCTCTCCAACTCATCTACAACACCTGAGTATTTCATTTAATTTTTAATTCATTAAAACAGATTTTAATTTTTTTAAGTTAATAAATTGAAGTTTGATAAGTCAATTTCACATATTATTGGTACAGTTTTTTATCTTTCGAAATGTTATACACATAAGATTTACACACGTATATAAGAATTTAAGACCAAGAAATATTGTCTATTATAAATTATGTTATTCATTAATATAATAAAAGCATGTTTCAGGGGATAGGATTTACACACGTATATAAGAATTTCAGACCAAGAAATATGGTTTATTATAAAATATGTTGTTTATTAATATAATAAAAGCATGTTTCATGGGATAGGGTAATGGTTCCCATTTTGACTCTTCTACCGAGGTCTAAGGTTCAAACATTGGCTTGTGGGCAAGTGAGGGGGTGGTTCTGGTTTTGACTCTTCTACAGAGGTCTAAGGTTCAAACATCCGCTTGTGGGCGAGTGACGGGGTGGGTGTGTGGGGTGAGTGACGGGGTGGATGTGTGGTGAGTGACATGGTGGGTGTGTGGTGGCTGTGTGTTAAATTTTCTATTAATAATAATAATAAATTATATATATAAATGTTGATATATATTAATGGGTTGATAAATGATATATATATAAGTTGATATATATTTATAATGACTGAGTTTATAAAATAAGTTGATTTATATTTATAATGATTGTGTGTTTATAAGGCAGCTTGCTCAAAAGACAAATAAACTTATTTAGTGATATTAACTAGTTGTATTTAAAGCTAGTTATTGGTTAAATGAGTTTATAAAGGTGTTTGGTTGAGAATATATTTTTTTAGACATATAATAAGCCTTCCATCTTTCTTATGAATTGAACTTGGATCTAGAGAGTCTAAAGCCTTTATCATTGTAGTCTTCATGAGGACAGGTTGAGAGTTTAAATTTCATATGGATCATAAGGATAAAAAACATAGAAAAAAGTAATATTAAAAAATATATATTTGATAGGTGTAAGCTTCCTGCAATGGTAAGGACTTTGACCTCTCTTCGAGAGGTCCAAGGTTCAAACCATGCTCAGTATGAGGGGTCCTACCCATATATATATAAAATTTAAATATTATCCTTGCACCTTGGGGTGGAGCGCTCAGGCTTTGGCTCTTCTTTGGCAGGTCCAAGGTTCAAATTGCTGCGTGGGTGAGTGTGTGATGGGGTGGGTGTGTGGTGGCTTTGTGTTAAATTCCCTATTGATAAGTATAGCTCTAAACTTTAGGAGGGGTCAAAGGTCTTGTGCCCTTATATGCAATAGGTAATAAATAGAGTCTAAGACGGAAAATATATATATAACAAATAATAAATAAATAATAAGTCAATGTTAATATATATATATAGACAAGCATGTCAAAGGTCTTGTGCCCTTATATGCAATATATATATATATATCTATCATGTTTTACATAGTTCAAATTTAATTCTTTATAATCCTTCTCTTTGGTTAATTCAAACATTTGTGGAAAGCACGTCAAATTTATAAATAAATGGATAAACATTATAAAAGACATATAACTCTTGATATAATTGTTTATAAATACAATTTTTAGCAACTTTTTATGTATATAAATAGATCATTGATAATTTTTTCTCCTATTTTTTCATTACTATAAGTAAACTATGACAATTTAATGATTAAATAGAATGTCTATATTAATATTTGACTATAAGTTACAAAACCATAAAATATTTTTTCCATATCCAAATACATGTAAATAGAGCAACTTTTTATGTATATAAATAGATCATTGATAATTTTTTCTCCTATTTTTTCATTACTATAAGTAAATTATGACAATTTAATGATTAAATAGAATGTCTATATTAATATTTGACTATAAGTTACAAAACCATAAAATATGTTTTCCATATCCAATACATGTAAATAGGTCTATAATTCTAGACCTAAGCACACAATAATTTTAATAGATATTTAATTACTAGTAATTACTCCTCTTTGACAACTACTAAATAATAATAATATGATAAGATGATACTAAAAATTAAAAAAATTATAAGGGATGTAATCATACAACTCTTTAACAACAAATTAAAGGTATTTATCTTTTGACAAATTGTTATGTCTCATTACATGACCTTTGCATACCATAAGTTTCAGTTTATTCTTATCACTACATAAGAGTGTAATGTGGTAGTTTCCATCTCCACTATGACAACAAACATATTTAGCAAATGAAAACCATATAAAATTTTGTTAAATTACACAATTGGTTAAAGTGGAATAAGGGAAATATCTTTCCTCTTACTTAAAATTTGTTATATGAAGGGGGAAAGCAAAGACATACTAAAACAATTTTTTTGGTGCTATATTTCTATTTTAAATACTAAAACAATTTTTTTGTGCTCTATTTCTATTTTAATTTTAATGTTTCTCTAGATCATCTCCATATCCAAGTGTCCTTGATAATTCTTTTGACCATGATGTCAAATAAATTCTGACTAAATTTACAATATCCTCTATTATTTCTTTAAATTATCTAACCTTTTCCTAAATTATCATTAGAATATTTAGTGCATGACATGGTCTATCCAAACTAAAGTGAAGATGATTTCTAGAAGAATTGTGGATATATGGATAGGAACCATGCCACACTTCCTCTTTTTCCAAATGGAAGGTATGGCTAGAGACACCTCTTCCTCATGGATAGATGTGAAAGTATCCACTATTTTAGCACTAGACAATTCTTTAAGGCATACTTTAAGCATGTCTCCAAGAAAGGCCATAAGGAGCTACTGCTACACTTTTGGTTTGATAAGACACATACTCTACAACTACAAATACATGGCGGTTAGCAAACACCAAGTTTTTGTGGATGCATTTATTTTGTTTGACAACAAAATGCTTTAACGATAGATTCAATAAAGTTGATATATATTTATAATGACTGTGAGTTTATAAAATAAGTTGATTTATATTTATAATGATTGTGAGTTTATAAGGGTAGCTTGCTTAGAAGACAAAAAAAAACTTATTTAGGTGATATTAACTAGTTGTATTTAAAGCTAGTTATTGGTTAAATGAGTTTATAAAGGTGTTTAGTTCAGAATGTTTTTTTAAACATATAATAAGCCTTTCATCCTTCTTATGACTTGAACTTGGATCGAGGAGAGTCTAAAGCCTCTATCATTGTAGTCTTCATGAGGAGGGGGTGAGAGTTTAAATTTCATATGGATCATAAGAATAAAAAATATAACAAAAATTAATATTATAAAAAATATATTTGATAGTTGTAACCTTAATGCAATGGTAATGACTTTGGCCTCTCTTTGAGAACTCCAAGGATCAAACCCCACTCGGTATGAGGGGTCCTATCTATACATATAAAAGTTAAATATTATCCTTGCACCTGGGGGTGCAGCACAATAGTTTGGGCTTTGGCTCTTCTTCGGGAGGTCCAAGGTTAAAACCGTGGTGTGGGTGAGTGTGTGAGGGGGTGGATGTGTGGTGGCTTTGTGTTAAATTTCCTATTGATAAGTATAGCTTTCAACTTTAGGAGGGATCATGGTTGGGAGGAGACTGCTCAACGTCGGTCATAGGGTTTCTCACAATAACCAAATCCAAAAAAAAAAAAGTTAAATATTATCCTTTATGCAATAAATAATAAATAAATAATAAGTCAATGTTAATATATATATAAACAAGCATGTCAAAGGTCTTGTGCCCTTGTATGCAATAGGTAATAAATATATTCTAAGATGAATATATATATATATAGATATCAAAGATTTACATAGTTCAAATTTTATTTTTATTTAATCCTTCTCTTTGGTTAATTCAAACATTTATGGAAAGCACGTCAAACGTCAAATTTATGAACAAATAGATAAACATTATAAAAGACATATAACTCTTGATATAATTGTTTATAAATACATTTTTTTAAATAAATAATAAGTCAATGTTAATATATATATATAGACAAGCATGTCAAAGATCTTGTTCCCTTGTATGCAAGGGTAATAAATAGAGTCTAATATGAATATATAAAAATAATATATATATATATATATATATATATATATATATATATATATCAAAGATCATGTTTTACATAGTTCAAATTTTATTCTTATTTAATCCTTCTTTTTGGTTAATTCAAACGTTCAAGTTTATGAACAAATAGATAAAAATTATAAAATCCATATAACTCTTGATATAATTGTTTATAAATACAATTTTTGGGCAACTCTTTATGTATATAAATAGGTCTTTGATAATTTTTTCTCTTATTTCTTCATTACTATAAGTAAACTTTGACAATTTAATGATTAAATAGAATGTCTATATTAATATTTGACTATAAGTTACAAAAGCATAAAATATGTTTTCCATATCCAAATACATGTAAATAGATCTATAATTCTAGACCTAAGCACAAAATAATTTTAATAGATATTTGATTACTAGTAATTACTCCTCTTTGATAACTACTAAATAATAATAATATGATAAGATGATAGTTAGAATTTATATAATTATGGGGGATGTAATCATATAACTCTTTACCAACACATTAAAGGTATTTAGCCTTTGACAAATTGTTATGTCTCATTACATGACCTTTGCATGCCATAGGTTTCAGTTTCTTCTTATGCTTTCCTCACTACATAAGAGTGTAATGTGGTAGTTTCTATCTACACTATGACAATAAACATATTTAGCAAATGAAAACCATATAAAATTTTGTTAAATTACACAATTGGTGAAAGTGGAATAAGGAAAATATCTTTCCTTTTACTTAAAATTTGTTATATGAAGGAGAAAGCAAAGACATACTAAAAAAAATAAATATGTGTTAAATTTTTATTTTAATACTAAAATAATTTTTTGTTCTATATTTCTATTTTAATACTAAAAAAAAAATTGTGCTATATTTCTATTTTAATTTTAATGTTTCTTTAGAACATCTCTATCTCCAAGTGTCCTTGATGATTCTTTTGACCATGATGTCAAATAAATTCTGACTAGATTTACAATATCCTCTATTATTTCTTTAAGACTTAAGTTCTCTATCCTTTTCCTAAATTATCATTAGAATATTTAGTGCATGACATGGTTATCCAAACTAAAGTGAAGATGATTTCTAGAAGAATTGTGGATAGATGGATAGGAACCATGCCACACTTCTTCTTTTACCAAATGGAAGGTATGTCTAGAGACACCTCTTCCTCATGGATAGATGTGAAAGTATCCACTATTTTAGCACTAGACAATTCTTTAAGGCATACTTTAGGCATGTCTCCAATAAGGGCCATAAGAAGCTACTGCTACACTCTTGGTTTGATAAGACACATACTCTACAACTACAAATACATGGTGGTTAGCAAACACCAAATTTTGGTGGATGCATTTATTTTGTTTGACAACAAAATGCTGACAGATTCAATAAAGAAGAAAAATTTCAAGTACAATTTTAAAACAATATTAAATATAAGAGACAGGGTGAAAGATCCACTCCTAAGTAATTTAAATTTTTACACTCTTCAATATTTTACCTTATTTTTATAAATATTTAATTTTATATTTAATATTATTGATTTATACATATTTAATTTTATATTTAATGTTATTGATTTACACCAAATTTGACTAAAATAGTCTGTATAATGTTTTTATTGCATGAACTTATCAGCCCTTGTGTTCCCAACATGTGTGGTGACCTATCAAGAAAGCGTTACCATATTTGATTAAAATGCATTTAGACCTATGGTGTTAGGATTTTACCCATACATGGATATGGCTTATTACCATGCTTGTGCACATATATTTACTATAGTTCAATGTGGGGATTATTTTTATAAAGTTTGAAAATGCACATCATATTTTCTTGGGTACAATGTAATGGTTTAAGATTTGACTCTTCTTTGAGAGGTTCAAGCTTCAAACTAAGGCATGGGCAAGTGTGTGAGAGGGTGAGTGTGTAATTGTGGCATAGGCGAGTGTATGAGGGGTGAGTGTGTGTATGGTTGTGTGTTTGGCCCCTAAATTTTTATACATAGGAGAGTTGGTTACGTCTACGCTATTTTTAGTAATTTCCATGTGCAAGGTTCAAACCATGGGGGCTACCCCCAACAAGCCTATATTACCTTGTTATTTTATAACTTGACGTGAAGAGGACCATCGATCGCTTGGGATTTGTACCATTGTCATTGGTCTAACATGCACTCAAAGAATTCAGAATAAATTACTACCTTTACAATAGGTATTCCCCCAAGGTTTGAACCTAGGTCTCTTCTAAGTAAGTGTTTAATCAAACAGAGACACTTACCAATCCACATAGCTCTTGGGTGTGTTTGGCCCTATTGATAAGCTCAACTCTCACCCTTATAATAGATCATGGTTAGGATGGGGATACCTAATCTTAAGGGTTGATTATATATGTTTCTTACACTAACCTCAATCAAAAAAAATAAATGCACATCATATTTTTTCAAATGCAAAATATTACCCTACTAACATTTTGCACATGATTGCATGTAAATTTAGCCCCCACATAAACTTAACTGTTGAGTTTTGAAGAAGGATAACCATTGTAATTAGATGTATTATTTGAAACTGTGATGAAATGAAAAAAAAAATTAAAAATAATATTTTAAAGTAATAATTTCAATTTATGTAGAATGAATTATGGGTTTTTCTTTTTAATATACTCACACAACTACCTTATTTGAAATTAGATCTCTTTAATAAAACTTCCAAAAACATATGAATGTGTTATCCTTTTTAAACTAAATATGTTTTCAAATGTGACATATATGTTTATATATGTCTAAGTTTTAAAATTTAGATTCTCTCAATTAATTAATTTCCTATCATAAAGCACTGAGATCTTTTCTTTCTCCCTCTCCATTGTACGAATCGTACGTCACAATGCTTTTGTTCAATGACCCTTTAGATGATGCCGACCTCAATGCTGTTATGACAGGGATTTGTTTTCCTTTTTGTCTATTGCACGGGATTCTCTAAGAAGAGGAGAAGAGGAGAGAGGGAAGGGAAGAAGAGAAGGGAGAAAAGAGGGAGGAGGGAAGGAAGAAGGGAGAGGGAAGGAAGAGAAGAAGGGGAGGGAGGGGGAGGAAAAGGAGAGGGAAAGAAAAGAAAGGGAAGGGAGGAAGAGAGGGAGGGGGAAAGGGAGAAGGGAGGGAAGAGAAGGAGGGAAGAAAGGGAGAAGGAGGGAAGAAGAGGGGGAGAGGAGAGAGAGGAGGGAGGAAGAAGGAAGGGAGGGAAGGGAAAGAGAGGAAAGGGGAAAGGAAGGGGGGGGAAGGGAGAAGAGGAGAAGGGGAGGAAAGGAAGAGGGAAAGGGAGAGAGAGGGGAGGAAGAAGAAGGGGAAAGAAGAGAGAGGAAAGGAGGGAAAAAGGGGAAGGAGAAGAGGAGAGAGAGGAGGAGGAAAGGGGGGGAGGAAGGGAGGGAAGAGGGAGGAGAGGGAAGAGAGGGAGAAGAGAAAGGAAGGAAAGGGGAAGAAGGGAGGAGAAAGGGAGGAAGGAAAGAAGGAAGGAGAAAGGAAGGGGGGGAGGGGGAGGGGGAAGAAGGGAAGGAGGAGAGAAGAGAGGAAGGAAGGGAAGGAAGGAGAAAGGAGGAGGGGGGGGAGGGGGAGAAGAAAGGAGAAGGGAGGGGGAGAGAGGGGAGGAGGGAGGGGAAGGAGAGAAGGGGGGGAGGGAGGGAAGAGGGGAGAGGAAAGGGAGGGAAAGAAGGGGGAAAGGAGGAGGAAAGAAGGGGGAGGGGGGGGGGGGGGGGGGGAGGGAGGGGGGGAGGGAGGGAAGGGGGAGGGAAGGGGAGGGGGGGGAGGGAGAGGGGAAGGGAGAAGGAGGGGAAAGGGAAGAAGGAAGGGAGGGGAAGGGAGGAAAGGGAGAGAGGAAGGAGAAGGGAAGGGGGAGGAAGGGAGAGAGGAAGAAGGGGAAAAAGGAAGGGGAGGAAGAAAGGGGGAGGAAGAGGAAAGAGGGGAGAGGAAAGGGAAAGGGGAGAAAGGAGGAGGGAAAAGGAAAGGGAAGGGGAGGGAGAGAGGGAGAAAGAGAGGAGGAAGAAGGGGGAGAGAAGGGGAGAAAGGGAAAGAGAGAGGGGGAAGAAAAGGAGAAAGGAGAAAGAAGAAAGAGGAGAGAGGAAAGAAAGGAAGAGAAGGAGAGAAAGAGGAAGAGGAAAGGAGGGAAGGGAGGAGGAGGGAAGAAGGGGAGGAAAAGGGGGAAAGGAGGAGAAAAGGAGGAGAGGGAAAGAGAGAGAAGGGAAGGGAGAAAAGAGAAGGAGGAAGAAGGGAAGAGGAAGGGAAGGAGAAGGAGAAGAGAAAGAGGGAGGGAAAGAGGAGAGAGGGAGAAGGGAAGGGGAAGAGGAGGAGAGGAGGAAGGGAGGAGAGAGAAGAGAAAAGGAAGAGGAAAAAAGAAAAGAGGAGAAAAGAGGAAAGGGAGAGAGGGGAGGGAAGAAGAGAAAAGGGGAGAAAGAGAAGGAAGGGAAGGAGAAGAAGAGGAAGAGGAGGAGAAGAAGGGAAGGAAAAGAGAGGAAGAGGGAGAAGGGAGGAGGAAAGAGGGAGGAGAGAGAGAGGAAGAGGAAAGGAGAAAGGGAAGGGAGAGAGGAGGGAAAAAGGGAGGGGAAAAAGGAAGAGAAGGGAAGAAGAGGAGGAGAGGAGGAAAGGGAAAGGGAAAAGAGAGGGAGGAGAGAAGAGGAAGGAGGAAAGAGGAAAGGGAGAGAGAAGGGGAGGAAGAGAGAGAAAGGAGGAAGGAGGAGGAAAAGGAAAGAGAAGAGAGGAAGGAAAGGGAAAGGAAAGAGAGAGAGAGAAAGGAAAGGAAGAGGAAGAGAGGGAAAGAGAAAAGGGGAGGGAGAGAAGAGAGAGAGAGGAAGGGAAAGAAGAGAAAAGGGAAAGGAAAGGGGAGGAAGAAAGAAGGAGAAGAGGGGAAGAAAGAGGGGGGAGAAGAGAGAAAAGGAGAAGGAGGAGGAGGGAAGAAAGAAAAGGGAGGGAAAGGGAGGGGGGGGGGAGAGGAAGAGGGGAGAGAGGAAAAGGGAGAGGAGAGGGGGAAAGGAAAGGGGAAGGGAGGGGGAGAGGAAAGGGGAAGGAAGAGGAGGAGGGGGAGAAAGGAAGGGAAAGGGAAAAGAGAAAGGGGAAGAAGAGGAAGAAGGGGAGGGGAGAGAGGGAAGGAAAAAGGAAAGGAGAAGAAAGGGGAAAAGGAAAGAAAGAAAGGGAAGGAGGGAAGAAAGAAGAGAAGGGAGGAAAAAGGAAAAAGAAGGAAAAGGAGGAAGGGAAGAGGAGAAGGGAAGGAAAGGGGGGGGAAAGGGAAGGAAAAGGAAGAGAAGGGGGGGGGGAGAGGGGGGGGAGAGAGGAGAAGGGAAAAAGAAGGGAGGAAAAGAGAGGGGGGAGGGGAGGAGAGGAGGGGGGGAAAGAGAAAGAAGAGAAAAGGAGGGGGAAGGGGGAAGGGAAAAAAGGAGAAGGGGGGAGGAGGGAGAAAGGGGAGGAGGAAAGGGAGAAAGGAAGGGGGGAAAAGAAGAAAGGAGGAAAGAAGAGGAGAGGGAGGAGGAAGGGGAAAGGGAGAAAGGAAGGAAGGGGGAAAAGAGGAGGAGAAGAGGAAAGAGAAGGGGAGGAGGAAAGGGAGAAGGGAAGGGAGGAAGGAAAGGAGGAAGAGAAAGGAGGGGAGGAAGGGAAAAAGGGAAAGGGAGGAGGGGGAGGGGGGGAGGGAAGGGGAAAGAGAGGGAGGAGGAGGAAAGGAAGGGGAAAGGGAAAAGGGAGAGGAAGGGAAGGAAAGAGGGGGAAAGAAAGAGGGAAAGAGGGAAAAGAGGAAGAAGGGGAGAAAGGGAGAAAGGGAAGGGAGGGGGAAGGGGAGGGAGGAAGGGAGGAGAAGGGGGAGAGAAGGGAGAGGAGGGGGAAGAGAGGGAGGGGAGAAGGAAGGAGGGAGGAAAGGGAAGAGAAAGGGGAAGGGGGGGGGGGGGGGGGAAGCAAGCAAAAAATATGCAAATAATAATTATAAACTTTAAAACTCATGGCACAAATATAACGGCTATAGAATTTCTCTAATATATATATATACACTTGTTCATGGCCAATCACCGACATTCAAGAGATCTTATTCATAAGGCCCATTAAGCACTTAGTGCTTTCATGTCACACTATCAACTCCTTTGCAAGGGGCAGAGTAAACAGTTGAATTTTTATTAAAAAAAATTAAATTCTTAGTGACTTTTATTATATTATTATTTTTAATTTATAATTTATAATTTACAATTTATTAAATAAAAATAAAATTAACAAAATCCAATAATTAAAGCAAAAGGTAAACTTTCATAAAATCGAACTAAAATAGACCAAATCAATCTATCTTATTTTAAGCTATACTATCCAATTCTTACTAAAAAGCTTAAATTAAAAGAATGACGTCCATTATACTGTCCAAGCCCAAATCCACTGAGTGAAGCCAAGTTGGCCAAATAAGAAATATCGATTGAATTGGAAAGAGCAAAATCAGTATTGTCGTTTTCTTGAGGTGATTCCTTGTGTGTTCATAAACCTTTTAATTTTTTTTAATATTTTAAGGGTGTTAATTACAGAGATCTCAGAAAATACTGTCGAGAAATACATATTAATATCTATTCTTTTCTAAAAGATAAATTCGAATTTAATTCATAGTTGGTTAAGTTTTGTCGGTTATCCTTTTCTCCTTTAAAATTATATGGCAGTACTTATTGCAGTCCCTCTGAAGCGTGCAGTACTTACTGCAGGCCCTCTGAGGTTGAGGTAAGAAGGTGAACATAAGCGCATCAAAGTATCGACACGTCAATTCCGATGTTGTTGGAGATGACCAAAATTGTCTTGTGGCAAAGAAAATGCCAAAACCATGAGTAATGGAAGGCCATGTTATGAACAGAGAAGATGCACGGCAGAACCAGCCAAGGTACAATTTGCTTCTCAGACGTGATATTATATACATATAGTAGTTATTTATGGGATTTTAGAATTTTAAATTACAAGATCAAGTATTTAGAGGATTCAAATCCTGTCTTTTCACAGTTAACACCTTCTAGTACCTCTACTTAGTGATTATATAAATTGTTCATATTGATATTTAGTTAAAATTATAAATCATAAAATATGTTGTACATCACCAATTACATTTAAATAAACTTATAATTCTAGGTAAAGCAAATTATAAATCATAAAATATGTTGTACATCATCAATTACATCTAAATAAACTTATAATTCTAGGTAAAGCATACAATGACTTAAAAACATTATTTATCATGTAAAATTCTGTGTATTATTGTGAGTTTTTTTTTAGTGTTGATTGATTTAGTAATTAATTAAAGGTATTAAAAATTTTAATAGTATAATTTTTTAGTGTTTTAAACTTTAATTTGATAAATATTTAAATACTAGTTGTTGACCTCTTTGATTGTCTCGATCGTTGGATGTGGGGTGGACCAGATTGCACCCTAGCGTGGAGTGATACAATAGGTCTTGTCTTGAGAGCATGGGGTTTGACTCAGTTGAGAGCCTCCAAGATTTTGACAAAGGCAAACTCCTTTATAAGGCGTGTTCTTGGGCACACACTTCCTACTGTAATAGCTTGGGGGAGATAAGGGTAAAAGAAATAAAAACAAAGATAGTAGAAAGGAAAAAACCTAAGCTAACAAGATGGTAATGTGCCAAAGATCAAATAAGATCCCCTTGCACAACAACTTTGAATGTGCTATCTTAAACAATTCTTCTCCTCGATATTTATGAGCACTTATGAGCACAAAAACATAGAGATGTAAACACACGTGCATAAAAGAGATAGGTCAAGGTATGAGATCCAAAGATGAACTTAAAGTAGGTGCATAGGCCTCTAGTATGTGTGTGTGTGAAGATAAGTATTACAAAATATTATGCCAGGTTTCCCACAAGTCTGCTTAAAATTCCATGTACTATTAAATAAAGGAAAGTGAAGGGAAAGGTTATTCAAACTGTAAAAGTAGAAACTTATACAAACTTGTCGATCGTTTACAATATCCAAATTACTGCTATTTATAGATTACAAAAAGGGGATAATTTTCCTCCAAAATTGAGCAAATATTTCAAGAATGAATGTTTTTCTACATGTTGGGTTATGTCTTGATTAAATTTATTGTGTCCTTTAAAGTTCTCTATATCTAGAATCATTAATGTTGGGTTTTATAAGTCCTTGGATGCTCAACTACCTCTATTATTTCCATATACCCTTTTTGGGGATTCCTAGAGTCTTAGTGTGGGAAGTTAATGTCACTTGGCTTGAGTCTTTCTCCCATTATGGCTCCCATCACTTCTGCCTTTAATGTGTCATCTAATTCCCTAGGTTGTCATGTCTTCCTTGTAGAAAATGGACTATTTATCTCATAATACTAAACACCTCAACACAATGTGCAGGGTCTGAGGTCATGATCATGATTAGGGGGTATGGGGGATCAATGGTCCTCCATGTAGGGGCTCAAAGGTGAGAGACCCCAAAGAAAATTTTGGTCTCCTAAATTTTTGGATAATGATCAACGCTATCCCATTGAATTTAGATATGTGTGATGCTACAAGCTACCCCTTTTAACTTGGTAACTAGTGCAAGTTTTTTTTTATAATACCCGTCGAAACTTTTTGGCTTTTGATCCTTGGTTTTTTTATGCTTTACGAAAGTTTTATTGAAACTTTTGTTATTTTCCTCTTCCCCTGGTCATTCAATACTTTTGGTTTTTTATCATTTTACTCTTCTTCATGCTCTTTGGGCTCTTTATTAACCTTTGACTTTCGGACTCTTTAATACATACATACATATATATATATATATATATATATATATATATATATATATATATATATATATATATATATATATATATATATATATATATATATATGTATGTATGTATGTATGTATGTATGTATGTATGTATGTTTGTACGTAAGTATGCATGTATGCATGCAAAAAATATTACAAAATATTTTTCTAGGATTGGGGGTTTGGTTGCCCACAAGATAACTTAGAAATCTATGTACTACTATATAAATAAAAACAAAGTTAAATGTTATACAAACTACAAATACATAAACTTATACAAACTTGTTGATCCTTTACAATATCTAGACTATTGCTATTTATAGATTACCAAAAGGGAAAAAAAATCCTTCAAATCCTCTAGATATAGAATCATTAATGTTGGGTTTTCTAAGTCCTTGGGTGCTCAACTACCTCTATTATTTTCATCTACCCTTTTTGGGGATTCCTAGAGTGTGAGAATGGTAAGTTAATGTCACTTGCTTGAGGTTTTCTCCCAATATGGTTCCCATCACTTCTGCCCTTAATTCATCATTTGCTTCCCTAAGTTTTCATGTCTCCCTTGGAAGAAAATAATTGTTTATCTCATAATACTAAACACTTCAACACAATGTGTGAGGTCTAGGGTTGTGACCCCAACTGGGAGGGTATGCAGGGCCAGTAACCCTCTATGTGGAGGCTTAGGGATGAGAGCCCTTGAAGAAAATTTTAATCTCCCAAATTTTTAGAGAATTATTAGTGCTAGCCCATTGAATTTAGATACATGCGATGCTACAATTTATCCCTTTTAACTAGGTAACTAGTATAGTTTTTTTATTTTATCCCTTGAAACTTTTTGGCTTTTGATCCTTGGAACTTTTATGCTTTGTAGGATTTCAAAAATTGTGTTCTTTTTATCTTCCTTGGGTCTTTCAAAACTTTTGATTTTTTATTTTACTCTTCTTCGTTCTCTTTGGGCTCTTTATTGACCTCCAACTTTGGCCTTTTTAAAAATTTTGACTTTCAAAGTGTTTGAGCTTTTTCAGCCTTCTTCCTTTAGTCAAAGTGTTTAGATAGTGACATTAACCCTTGATTGAAACTTTTTGACTTTATCATATTTTTAGTCCAAAAATATACATCTGAATTTGTGCAAAATTTTGCTATAGCCCATTTTCTTCCAAGTGTAGTGAAAATTCACTACACTAGAAATTATTTTTAATAGTGCAAAGGGACACAGATAGGATATTTTATTAATTTGGTATAGCTAAAATATTTATAAAAATATAATAATATGACACTAAAAACTTGTATAATCCTTGAGGATATAATCACAATGCCTTATTTATATTAAAATAAAGGTATTTTACCATATCACTATCTCTTATTGCACAAATTTTGCTTACCTTGGATTTCAATTTCTTCTTATACTTTCTTCACTAGATAGGGGTGTATTATCATCTCACTCATAGCCCATTCTAATGTGGTAGTTATTGCTTCCATTATAACAACAAACATCTCCTCCAATGAAAACCATATAAAAGTTTGTTAAATTAGGCAATTTGTTAAACTTGAATAGTGTTTGTGTTGGGAGAGCACATTCGTATGACGTTGGACTCACATTGCACACACCCAAGTTTGAATCATAGGGAGGGTGGCCCCTATTGTACCCCCATATGTATGCTTTAGTTGTTAAAGTATCTTAAAAAAACTTGAATAAGCAAAATGACTTTCCTTTTATCTAAACTTTGTTATATGAAGGGAAAAATAAATAAATACAAAAATAATTGCTTTTGTGTTCTCTTTGTATTTAAATTTTGACATTGATCTCAACCATATCCATATCTAGAAGTACATTAATCAATTCCTTAGTATGCTCTTTCTTTTTGTTGTTGTACTTGTGCTTTAAGGTTCATCAATAATATTTTTGACCATGGCAAAGTAATACAAAAATAATTGTTTTTGTGTTTTCTTTGTATTTTAATTTTGACATTGCTCTCAACCCTCTCCATGTCAAGAAATACATTAAGAAAGTCCTTAGTATTTTCTTTCTCTTTTTTGTTGTACTTGTTCTCTAAGGGTCATCAATAATATTTTTGACCATGACAAAGAAATACAAAAATAATTGCTCTTGTGTTCTCTTTATATTTTCAATTTTTACATTTCTCTCAATCATATCCATGCCTAGAAGTACATTAATAAAGTCCTCAGTATGCTCTTTATCTTTTTTGTTGTACTTGTGCTCTAAGGGTCATCAATAATATTTATGACCATGGTATCAAATATGTAGTATGTTTGCTTCATTCACTACTTTTTTTCTATGATGTAGTCTATCTTGTGGAGATAAGGAAATATATATCTAATGCTAAAAATTATGACAATATTTGCATCTTGTAGTATCATTTATTTAAGTTCTCTATCCTTTTCCCAAGTTATCATAAAAGTAATTGGTGTGTGATAGGATCTCCAAGCCAAAGCTATGATGAGGCCTATAAGACTTGTGGATAGATTGATAGGAGCCATGCCACACTTGCTCTTATCTCAAATGGAACAAATGGCTAGATACATCTCTTCCTCAAGGATAAATTCAAAGGTCTCCAATATTTTTGGCACTATGTAGTTTCATAAGGCTTATTGTTATATGTTTCTCTAATAAGGGTCATATAGAGCTATAAATATACTCTTCATATAATAATATAGTTTACAACTAAAAATACATAACAACTAGCAAACACCAAATCCATAGCTCTCAAAATTTATTTTAGTATCTCAAAAGAGGAAACCACCCCAATGATAATGGATCCTAATCTGAAGAGTATAATAGAACCATACTTCTGAGAAAGGTATTTGAAGGCATTAGTGTGGAAACCATGTAATTAACTATGTTGACCACTCTGATTTTTTAGAGATCATCACATTACCATAAATGTAGTCCAAATTATTATTTGTAGTCTTTATTGATATCTTGGCAACCTTCCTAAATCTACCAACAAACCCCAACATCACCACCTTTTTATTCTCCATAAAACCTATGGAACTACCTAAGAATCTAGGGAATAACTAAAATTATTCTATTAATATTACTTGTTTAATTCATAATTATTAATTGTCTTATGTGTTACTAAAATAAATAATTTTGATTATACAATTCATAAAATACATCATCAATATTCATGCAATGATCATCTCACAATACATTGAAAATGATAATTATGTAAAACCTAACCTACCAAAATTTGTATGCATTGAAAAAATATTATCAAGGTAGTAAGGTAGGTACCTCTATGTCAAATTTCATTCACTCTTATGTAGGGACCAACTATATTATTAAAATTTACATAAAATATATAGAAATATATATTACTATTGATATATGATGGAGTTCATAATGTATTATCTATTGACTTAATTAAGAAAATATATAAAATTTATTTCACTCTCTTCCCTCATCATGTAAGCATGAAGCATAATACAACTCCATGGTTGATACGTAACAACAAATATTATAGGAGGATCCAATGAGAACAAAAATTCCTATAATCATGATAACATAAAAAGTTCTGATTAGTTCAACCATTCCTATGTGAGTGAAAGATGATTAAGTAGGTTGACATGTCCATTGACATAGGAAGAATATTTTAAAATAGATTATTCGTGAGAATATCTCATAGATCCAACCATAGTCTATATCCTCCTAGAGTCAATGATTTATAAGATATGTAATTCTCAATATATGCTTTACAAGATATGACCATAAAATAATGTAAAATATATATTCAGGAGCTTATGAATGTAACGATATTGGAGTATATGAATGTAACAATATTGGAGTATGGTGCAAGTTTATGTGTCAAGAAAAAATTGAAGATCTAATGTAATTAATGTACTAAAGTTATGGCAGTTTTGATGTTGCTCGAATAAAAAGAATAATAGATGTAGGATGTTGTTGTAAGAAAGTATATGAAGATTTGTAAAAGGGTTTGGACCCTTTCAAAAACCATAATTTTACCCCAATCAAAAAAATATATTGTAAAAAATAATTAGAAGTTTTGATTGTAATGAAATACAATAACTTAAAATTTTCATCAATATGCATAGATATGAAATGATTTCTATATGCATTTTTCTTATATAATATATATTAATGTATAAATATTAGCTTACATTCATATGCCCATCCCTATGTATAGTTTTAGTTTCTAAAATATTGTTTTTACATAGAATCCACAAAATTAGAGATAAGAGGAATAACACACCAATGTAGGAGTAGTTTTCCCTTGTTCAATTTTTGTTTTGGTTGAATTAATGTAAGTACAATTGGGGGCCACACTTCCCAAGGTATAGCAATAGAGGGTCTCTTTCCCCACGATTCAAAATTAGGTCACCTAGATGAAATACCAATGACATACCATTGGGGTGTTCCCACAGGGGCTGGTTATTCAATTTTACTTTTTCCTTTCTCTAGTCATGCCCATGAACTTATGAGAAATGTAACATTCATGCTAGATTCTTTGTTTTTACATATATTACATTGAAATTCCCCTTAAAAGTAAAATTCATTAAATTTTGCATGTCATGACCATGAATGAGAAGAATGCATATCTATTAAATATACATAATTTTAATTATTTACCATATTTAATTGTAAAATATTGCATTCATAGTTGAAATAAAATACTTTATTCTTAATAATTATATTCACATGTTTTCCTAATTCTATTACTTACCATGTTTTCCTAATTCTATTACTTACCATAGTGAAGGTGAAATAGGTAGTTGTGAAAAAATCATCCACCAATCTATAGGTTGAACATAGACCAAGAAGGGAAAACTTATTATCTATTTAAAAATAAAATAAATTTGATTGTTTCATGTGTTTTATCCTTTGTAATATGAGGAATAACAATATATATTATTGATTCCTTTAAAAAATCATGACTAATTCTTGATATTGTTAAGAAAAAAGTTAAGGAGAAAATTACAATATTTCTTTACCGCAAATTTTATGTTTTACAGATTTTTATTGTTATGAGAAATATTGAATTTGTAGATGAGGGTTTCAAGTGCATTTTTTTTGTAATTTGAATATTTAAATTTTATAGAATTTACTGTCAAGCATACATATATCCATGACTAGTCATGGAAAATTGCATCCACAAAGTCAATAATGACATAGGTATTAAAACAATTAAGGAATTTTAGAGGTTTGTTCTCTCTTGTGAGTCATTTTATAATACACATCCTTTCAAGTACAATTTATTCTCTGTTATGCTTTTATCACCAAGAGTTCTAAATATTTTGTAAACAATTGATGAATTGAAAGTCCTATAGAAAAAATGATTTTATTCATAAATAAAAGAAGCACAATTATTTCAAAATTAGGTTCACCCGAGAATATTATGTAAAGATTTTGGAAATAAATTTATCTTGTGATGAAAAAGTTGAGATATATCTCAAACACTATTCAATTGATAAGTGGTGAATCAAATTTATAATTTTGTCCACCATAGTTGAGGCTTTTGCCATCAATATCTATTCTCTATTTGAAATTTTATTTTCTATATACCATGAGATGGTGGAGTGTTTTATTCCTAAACCTAGCATTAATTTTCATATCTTACAAAGTGAAGGTTTAACAAAATAAAAGTTACCCTAAATAATGCTACCTTGTGACCAAAAAAACATTGTATATACAATTAATTTCCATCTTAAATTTAAATTATGCCAAAATAATTCATATCACATAAAGATATTAATGCAATATGCACTTAAATATTTTTATTTATGCCAAAGTTATATATTTTTGTCATGGGATTCATATACATCAATATTCCAAATTTTAAAGACAACCACTCCATATATAGAATGCAACAAGCACTCATGTTTATGCTAGCAATGTGAATGCAAATTGACTATGGTGTGTAAAATTTCACTCTCTTTGTTTGTGTTAAGCATTTAGGACCTCCTTCCCGATGATACCCTTCTCTATTTGGTGTGTAAAATTTCACTCTCTTTATTTGTGTTAAGCATTTAGGACCTCCTTTCCGATGATACCCTTCCTTATTTGGTCAGGTAGATGGTAAACCTTAAAAAAAAAAACTCAAAAACAATAAATAAAATTTAATTGACTTTTTATATAAAATAATTAAAATATTATTAAAATAACTAAAATAAATAATAATATTGAAATCATGTATTTTCAACTAAGCATATTATACCAGGGCATCAATGCCAAATAATGTAAAACATGAAATTAAATAATATAATGATTTCTAAAATATTGGAATATGAGGTTAGATCAATTGGTTCGACCAAACCCCATCAGGGGGCAGAGATCCAAGGTTCAAATCTCGGGTTTTATCGGATGGAATGCTTGTCCCTTTCTTGGTGTTGTAAGTGGTGTAAAAGGTTTAAAATGACTGTAGCATAGTGGTTATAGGGACTTGATTGCGCAAAGATTTGTGTGACGATTTTTGAGGTGGACAACGCAGAATACTATGGTAACCATAAAAGTTGGACGGACTACCCATATTCATGGCGGCTATCGATTCCACCATGTAAATTAAAAAATATATATATTGAAATATGACATTAAGTGTGCGTTTAAAACTATGTTCTAATATTTATAGAGTAAGAGACATAAGATAATAATTTAACTGCTATTTATTTACTTAAAAATGTAATTATATTTATTATAATTATTAACATTTATAAAAATATATATTATAATCAAAACCCACTTGTGTGAATTTTATTAGAAATTATCATTCAAAATCATGACATTTTATTCTTATCTTTAATAAGGTATATGCTCGACTGAACATAAAATGTGGATAAAGTATTAAACTAAAATTTAACCAAAATTATTAGAAATTTTATTTTTCAAAACATATATTATGAGATTATTTTTATTAAATGTACATACAATTTTATTTTATTTAAAAAATTAAAAATTAAAATTAAAAATGTTTAAATTTCAACATTAAATTTTTAATTTTTAGTATATTTTGAGACATTTGATATAAATCAATTATTTGATTTGATTTTTTTTTGGAAAAACATCCCAAAAAGGATGCCACTTATGGGTAAGACCCAAGGAGGTAGAGGTATCTATTCCGCAAAAAATGCTTAGGGTTTGTACCTGGCCTACCACCTTTGACACATGCAAGGAGTATGCCTGAAACAACACAAAACAAGAACACACAAACACAAACACACAAAAATCTAAAACAAATAAAGCATACTCCTTGAGTGTGTCGACAAGAAAAAACACAACCAAACACACGCACAAAAATATTACAAATAAAAACACTAACCACACAAAACAAACACACAAACCACATAACAAAACACACACAAAAATAAAAATAAAAATACAAAGAAAAAATAAAATAATAAAAAACGACAAAAATAAACAACACCAAAACATGAAACACATCGAAAAAACCACAAACACAGTATAAAAAACAACAAAAAGAAACAAATACACCACAAAAAAAAAACCACAACATGAAACACACCAAAAAAAATCACAAAAACAACATAACAAAATAGATCCAAAAAAGAAACAACAAAATGATTCAAATATACCACAAACAAAATGATTCAAATATACCACAAACAAAATCATGAAAAAATACAACAAAAACTATGTCAAAGGAGCTATTGACAAAAAAAAATATGGTAACAATAAAAAAAAACCAAAGCTTAACAAATTACCAAAAATATTATAAATTGCTTAGCAAAATAGCCAAAGCTTCCAACATTGCCATAAAGAGACTGATTATAAACCTTAGGATTATGGCATCCTTATCATTTTATTCGTATCTTGCTTCATTCCAGCTGGGACTATAGGCTGGTTACTTAGAACCATGACACTACTATTGAAATTTGAATGATATTTTTGAAGATCCATTTTGTTTGTAGTTTGAATCTGCCCTTTTGTTTTACACTTGGGTTGGTTTTCTACATTGTAATTTTTTCCTTTACTATTATTTCTTAGCATCAAGACAAGCTCTTTTAGTGATTTCGCATCATGCAATCCTTCGTGTTATCTCTCTTCATCAAATTGTGTTTCCATATTAACGGTTTCCATTTGACCATCCTAATCATCTAATCATCTGCTTGCTCATCCATGGAGAGAATTTCAAAGGTGTTAGGTGAAATTATTGTTTTCTCTTTTGTTGCTATTTTTTCTTTGTGTTTTTTGGTTTAGATATTTGAAGCCCTGCGGGACCTTATGTGGACAATCCTTGGCTAGATGGCCATATTCATGACAGATTCTGCATCTAAATGGAATATTTTCATAATCTACGACTTCCTTCCATGTTTCTTCCCCATATTGTAAAGTAATCTTATCAGGAAGTGGTTTGTCAAAATCAATCAAAACACAAATCCTTGCATAAATCATATGCTCTAAGTGTTCAGTGCTATTAGAAATCATGAAAACTCCTAAAGAATTTCCAATTGTTGTGAATATATTTGGATGTCAGTATTCTATCGGAATACCAAATAAACAGATCCAAACAAGGGCAATTGATGGTATTTCTTCCTCAGCTTTGAACTTGGTATGCCAGGGCTTCATGAAGAGCCCTGCCCTACCAAAAAACCATGGCCCCCCTTGAAAAATGTTCTTCCTATCTTCTTCATTAACAAAAAAAAAAAAAGTAGCCATTAGGGTAAGTACAAATTTGGAACTTACCTTTAGTGCTCCAATTTTTGGCAGCCCATTGCTTGAAGGTAGCAAGAGTCGATTGAAATTCCATGAATCAACAAATTAGGCCTTTCCTATCCGTTACGTATATTCTTTCTTGGACATCCGTTATTTCCAACTTCACTTACGGGGATCCATTAGTTGCTTTCATGCAACCCATCTCTATTTTCTTTGAATCGATCTTTAGCATCCTCAATGTTTTTTTTGGCAAATCGTTGATTGTGTTCCCTCCTTTTTGAGGTGGTCCTTCACAGATTGCTTCTTTAAGATTCATTTTTGGTTCAATGTATGCTTATTCGTTGAAACCCTCCATCTGGAAATAAATAAACCCTACTTTCATCCAAGCAAACAAACCCTAATTTTGTTCAATAGGACCCTCACACCAACGGCAGTATGAAACCGCATCCCAAACATGCAGACTTGTAAAGCAAAACTCAAATAACGGATTTGGAAGAATAGTAGCCTCCATAGAATTTAAACGTGAAAAATCCTAAACACGAAAAACCTTAAAACCCGATAGCTTATTTTATTTGTGATAAGAACTATCAAAACGGTTACAATGGTTTGCACATTCTCAGCTATCAATTCCATTCCCACATTCTCAACTATCCGAACGAGATTTCATGTTATTAAAAAATTACTCAAAAATCGGTGAGCTTACCATAGTTACGCTAGAAGCGTCACCATCATCTCAATTGTTTGACTTGACTTAAGACAATAATTAATTTAGTTTAAGATAATCAATATATTGTTTTACAAGATTGAAACTTGGTTTTCTTTTTAAAAGTTGAAAAGTTTAACAGCTTAAGTTATGCCATTGCAAAAAATACTTATATATATATATATATAATTATTTAATAAGTATCAATACATTAGATTTTTAAATTAATTTAAAATATATGCATATATTTAAAATAGTTACACATAAATATATACACTACTGTCAAAGAAAAATTTAAATTTTTTTAAATAACAAATATATAATAATAAAACTACTAAAAAAATATTTAATAATCACATATTTTAAAAAAGTTTAATTCTAATTTCACCAACCAATACATATATAATAACACTACTAACAAAAACAACCTCAATAAATAAATCCTCTGTTGCAGCTTACATTAAGATAAATGCTCTCCTTACCATTCTACCAGAAACTTCTACGTCTGTCACCTCTTTGCTTGCGATTTGCGAGCATATGGCCTTGAATTGATGTGAACTGTGAAAGGCATATGGCCAAATACTTCTGAAATTGTCAGTTGTACCCTCCTTGGAGAAGGTCTGCATTGTCTATTTCTTTGACGATGCCAAAAAAATGTGATATGGAAGGCCATGTTTTTGATAACGAAGATGCAATGCATCTTTCACAAACACCCAATGAAGAATTTATTTTAGGCAGAAAATCCATGGGCCGATGAAGATTATTTACTTATGTGTGGGGAAGAGTGATAATAGTGGCATAAGAGGGTTATGGTATAATGTTTTTAGTATAAGTAGTTTTTTTTTTAATTTTAATTTGGATAGGTTAAATAAAAGTTGAATTATATATCATTAAAATATTTTTATAAAATATAATAAAAATTTAAATATTTTAAATAAAAAATTTGAATGACAAGGAGGTTCCCTGTTACCCTACCATCCCTCGCATTGCTTTTAGAATATAAAAATTTAAATTTATTATCTGATTGTTTTTAAATAGTTTTAAACCTGGATTGAACACAAGATAAACTCAAAGGTATATAACTTTAAAGATTATCTATTAAAATTAAATATTAAATTTTCTATTGCGTGTAAAAGTAAAGGGATCTTAAGAGTAAAGCCACAAGAATCAGCTGCTAAAAATCAAAGAAGACTGAAATAGAATCTATATTGAGGCTTATCAGGTCTTCATGGTAGATGATTGTTAAGCTTATTAAGCATGTTAACTAACAAATTAAGGATGGTTTTTCCTACGCGTGTGAGAATTGATGTCCATTATGCCATTTACATGCATAAAATAGTTTTATTGGGAAAGAGTGATAAAATAGTTTTATTCTAGCAGTAAACACCAATCAGTTTGGTATCTTGAATTAGCACAGTAATTGTTATAATATTTTGAATTATTTTAATGGATATAATATTTTTTTGGTTATTTTTTATGTAATGTTTATCTTTGAGGTAGTGTGATAAGGTTGTATACTTTTATTTTTATAATATAATTTATTCATTTTAATAAAAGATAATACAATTAATAATTATCATTTGGATGGTAGGGTGGAATGTTTGTTGGTTGGTTGTTTTAGTTTGATGTTTTAGAGGGTCAGTTTTCATCGACTTTGTCTAATCCAATGGGTTAGGTTTGTAGTAGTAACATCCAATGGTGTTATGGATTCCTTTATGTATTTAAAAAAATAAAAAATCTCATTTAAATAATTAGAATTATATAATTTTGTTGGCATTTTTGCCACATTGTTTTTGTTGTTACTGTTCAAGTAAAAGAATGCTCAGATTGTAAACAAAATCCTCATTCCTCTGTTTGTAAGTGAAAAAGCAAAGGTGTCACGATTTCGCGACATGTCGCGAAATCGCGACCTGTCGCGTTTTCGCGACGTCCATACCATAAAAAAGCTAAGCCCAAAAGTTGTCGCGATATCGCGACATGTCACGTTTGCGACCTGCCACATTTTTGCGGGGTCCAAAACCAAAAGGTGCAAGCATGGAAATACGTCACGATATCGCGACATGTCGCATTTTCGTGACCTGTCGCGTTATCGCGGTCAAAGCAGTCAACGGAAGCAAAGCAGTAAAACTGTCGCGATATCGCGACATGTTGGAGTTTCGCGGTCAACGTAGTCAACGGAAGCACTAAAATGAAGTTGTCGCGATATCGCGACATGTCGCAAAATCGCGACTTGTGGTGGCCATGGAGCAGTGTGATAGAAAATGTCGCGATATCACGACATAAAGCAGCAAAGGGCAATGTCAATGAAAAATGTCGTGATATCGTGACAGAAAAGCAAGCAAGGAGAAAATGGTACGGAATGTCGCGATATCGCGACATGTCACGTTATCGCGGGAAGGACTGACAGATAAGCCAAGGCATGAAAGATGTCGCGATTTCGTGACATTTTTGAAGATGAGGCCAAGCAAGAGGAAGACGTCGCGATATCGCGACAGGAAGCGACAATGATGGAGAAGGCAAGAAAATGTCACGATTTCGTGACATATTGGACAGGAAGGGCAAAGTGCGGAGAATTGTCGCGATTTCGCGACATGTCGCGTTTTCGTGAGGAGGAAGCGAGGAGGCAGCTAGATTGTACGGAATGTCGTGATTTCGTGACATGTCAAATTTTCGCGGCCTACAAGCATCAGAGTGAAAGAAGACAGAAAATGTCACGAAAACGCGACATATTGTGGAGAAAAGGCCAAATGGAGAAACATGTCGCGATTTCGTGACTTGTTGAAGATGAAAGAACCAAATGGAAAAAACGTCGCGATTTCGTGACATGTCGCATTTTCGTGACCTGTCGCATTTTCGTGGGTTGAAAGTTGAACCGTACAAGGCAAAGGAAATTGTCGCGATTTCGTGATATGTTCCGTTTTCGCGGGTAAGAAGGCGGGAAAGACAACGCAAGAGAAAGATGTCGCGATTTCATGACATGTTTCATTTTCACGATAAGGAGCAGCGAACAAAGCCAGAAAGAGGAGGATTTCATGATTTTGTGACATGTCATGTTTTCACGACTGGTGGCAAGAAGAGAAGGCAGTAGGGTAAAAGTGTCGCGATATCGCGACATGTCGCATTTTCGTGACTTGTCTCATTTTCATGACCAAGGCAACAACAAAGGCCCGATACAATTCAGTTTGCATTTTTTCTTCAAGATTGCATAGGAGAATGTGTGGAAGAGATAAGAATCAAGTAAAAGCTCTCCAACTGATTTTTAGATCATGGTCGAGGAAGCTTCAAAGATTAAATGTTGCTGATTACCGATGTGCGCTAGATGGAAGAACCTGAGACAGTTTCAATGCCACCAGAATTAAAGACGCCTCCAGCATTAAAAGTTTTGTTCGTGGTCTCCTAACAATTGTCGGCTTGCCCTGATAATGGTTATTTAATATGTCATTTCTCCGAGGTAGATTAAGGGGATTGTTGCTCCTTTCAAGTGCACATTTTGTGGATCACTTCTTCAAAATCTGTTGTATGTTTTTAATGTTGTGATGCAAAAGAGAGAGGGAAGACCTCTATAAATATTCATGTATATCTAAAGCAAAGGAGGTTAGACATTTTGTAAGAAAACTCTCTAAGTTCTCTGCATCAATAGAAGAGACTCGGCTTCTGAAATTTGCAAGCATTCTTATGTGTGTGATGTCCCTCTGTTTTACAAGTTATTTCTGTTCATGCTTATGATCTTGTTGTTAGATTTTGAATTCTGCATGTTGAATTCAAGCGCTGCTAGTTAGTGAGTATATTCTGAAATGCGATCTGGGGGTTATCTCTGCAAAGGTGTGAGTTTAATTCTATTGCTTTCTTTTTCTAGATGTTGTAATACAACTTGGTGTAATTCCTGCTGTTAGTCTGCCCCAAATCATACACTTTGGCCTATGGCCATATTTCCATTCCTTTCTATTATTTCCCTCTCTTTCAACATTTGTCCATTTCTTTCCTGCATCTTTATCTCCAAAACCAGTTTAGAGTAGTTTGGGAGCCAGCCCTCTCTGGAGATTGGCCCGGGAGACTTCTCTTTCTCTCGGCCTTTCAATGTTGGCCAAGTCTAGGGCGCATATATACACAAAATCCTTTCCTGTGGCAGATTTGTGACCAACAGTTTTTGGCACGCCTGGTGGGACCCTGAAAGTTTCACTTCCAATAGTATTAAGGTTTAATGTTCGCCTTCATGCTGTATAATTAGAACATTTGGTGACTCAGCATTACCCAGAAGCCTTCGAACGTGGATACGGTGAAAGCTGTACTTCATGATCACAAGATCGAAGGCCAAAAAATCTAAAAATCCCATTGAGTTTTTTGAACTTGACAACCAAAAATTAAGCGAACATCCTAAGTTGGTCTCCCCACCACTTTTATCCTCTGCAACATCCTCACAAATAGCTGGTGTGTTTTTCGTTCCTTCAAATTCATCTAGTACTGCTACTAGTTTTCCACCTCTACAGCCATACGTACCATTCCAAATGGCCCAGCAGCCTCCACCAAGGAAGTTCTCAGCATGGAATGATTCGGGAGCCTTGAATTTACCAGCATAGAATCAAGTCCCTCAAGCTGCTTTGAAAGCTTTGCCGACCTATGATGGTACTGGTAAAACTGCCTATGAGCATATTAATGATGTAGCCTCTTTGGCGGCTATCCATGACATAACGGACGAGGATGTGATGGTAAAGTTGTTGGTGTTGTCACTGAGAGGCAAATTGTTGTATTGGTACCGAACGTTGCAACCAGGCACCATTGCATCATGGGATCAACTAGGGGAGCTACTAGTCAAAAATTTTCATGAACAAGCTGATCCATACTCCTTGTTGCATCAATTTAATGCGATCCAAAGGCACCCCCAGGAGGAGATAGCTGATTTCAATGTCAGATTTACCAGAAGCTGGCAGAGAATTCCTGATGGTCTTCGGCCTGCTCATGAACTAGCTGCATTCTACTATCTTAGAGCTTTCAACACAGACATCGGCTTGGCTGTCCGACAATCCAATGTGACTACATTTCCAGAGTTGTTCGAACAAGCACAAAAGGTGGAAGCTGACTTAATTGCCATAGGTAGGCTTCCTCCAAAGGTAACAATGCCTATCATACCTGATCTTCCTAAGCATTTGTATTCTGGTTCATTTTCGTAGCCTATGCCTTCCATGTATCCTATTCCATCATGGAGCTCAAGTGCGCCTCAGATCGCACCCATTCCAGTTCCCCAGCTCCCTGCTCCAACTATCCCACAGTTACCTGCACCGATCATTCAATAATTACCAGCTTCCACTTCATTCCCCGCATTACCTGCACCACCAGCACCTCTACCTCTATCGGCACCTCCTGTGCCCTCAAATCCTGATCCTTTCACAATCCTATTACAAGAGGTACAATCGGCTAATTTAGCTATAAGAGCGATGGGAAATAAAATCATAGTTCTTGAAAGGAAGCAGGCTGAGAGAGATTTCCAACCCAGGAGATTTCAACCTCCGTCGATCACTAGAGAACAAGCAGCTTCAACAAGTAGAGTGCCTGAAAAGAGCCCGACTGTGTTGACAAATGAGGAAGTTGGCCCTACAGAAAGAACATATTGGTGTTCCACATGTAATGATCCACACGGCGAAGACACTTGTATGGTTCATCTGAACTATGTGCACACATTGGCTGCAAGCTCTTCTGGAGGACAAGTTAATATGATTTCTGAGGTAGATCATAATTTTATGGTTCCATCTGAAGAACAAGTCTCAGTTCTCACCAGAACCGGGAAGAAGCCAGTCACTGTAGACCCGGTAGAGATGGAACCTTTGAGGGTACCAGCTGATCCTAAGATGCAGAATGAGAAGAAACAAGTACAAATGAAAGCTCCTATTTTAGTATCAAATCCAGATTCACCTATTCTATTGAAAGATATTTTGCCACCACGAGCAAAGGAAAGATTGCAAGAAAAAGCCTCAGCTTCGCGGGCAAGAGCTGAAACAGAGGACAGAGCTAGAGAAAAGCTCAAGTACCCATCTTTGACTAAAAGGCTGAGGGTAGAAGCCACTCAGCAATATCAGAGAAAATATGAAGACATTAATGAAAAGAGGGAGTCTGGTGCATCTGCATACAATATTGTTGAAGAATTGAAGAAGATTCCAGCCAAGGTTAGTCTCTATGATGCATTGCACTTACCTGGTCAAGTTGATCTATTGCAAGAATCATTGAAGTCTATGAAAGATAGTGAGAAGAATCCTACCCAGATGATTTTTTCTCAAAAATTAACTACTTCAGCCATTGGAAAAAATAGACCACCCCCATTTTATTTGTCACTCAGGATGGAGGGTTGGATAGTGCACAACTGCATGATTGATTTTGGTGCTGCGACAACTGTCATGCCAAAGGCAGTTTGTGAAGTCATGGGTATGGAATATACAAGAAGTAGCCCTGGTGTCTTGCAGTTGGATGGGACTCCCATGAAAATAGTGGGTGTAATCAAGGATGTTCCTATGGTTCTACATAGTATGCCTCAGATTACAGTAATTCAGGAGATAGTTGTGGTCGATCTAGAACCATATTTCAGTATGTGTTTGTCAAGAGAATTTACTGCCAAGCTGGGAGGCTACCTTTCTCTGGATTATTCTCACTTGGAAATTCCTTTCAAGGGGAGAAGAATCCGGATCTCCAATGAGAAGCCTTCCACTTTTCATATAGAGAAGATGGGGGAAGAAGAAAAGTCCACACCCTCTGTTCACATGATAACTGAAGAATTGGAAGATTCTGATTTGATAGATGAAGTCCTGGATGAGCCTCACTTAGAGGATGAATTTTCAATGCTCGATTTTAATGCCATGGTGGAAACTAAAATTGGTTGTTACTCTATTACAAAGCCTGAGGAGGTTGAAGTCAAACTGCCTCCTGATCAAGTTGGTCAAGACTCTATGCCAGATCAATTATGGAAGTTGTATTTTGATGGAGCACGATGCAAAAATGGTGCAGGAGCAGGAATTGTTCTTATTTCTCCTTTTGGCCTACAGAAAACATACTCATATCGACTGACCTGGAGTTGTACTAACAATGTTGCTGAGTATGAAGCGTTGTGCCTAGGCTTGAAGAAGGCAAAAAAATTGGGGATCGAACAATTGCAGATATTTGGTGACTCTGAATTGATTGTGAATCAAGTAACAAACAAGTGCATCTCCAAGCAGCATTATCTAAAGGCGTATCGCAACAAAGTTTGGGACCTGTTTGAAGCTTTCACAGCATTGAATATTCAATCCATTTCTCGAGAGATGAATAAGCATGCTGATGTTTTAGCATCTCTTGGAGCAAACTTCTCTCCGATTGACCATGTAGTGAGGAAACCCAAGACTGTAAGGTTAGTTTACAGACCTTCAGTCCCAGACAAGAACATGTATTGGCAAGTATTCGAAAGTGATGAACAGATTGTAGATTTTTTGATAAGAGAAGCAAGCACTGTGGAAGAGAGAACACTTGATGAGGAAGAAGCCAAAGGGCTTATTCAATTAAGGAATAATCATATCCCCAAAGGATTGATTACACTTGAAAGCCTTTTTGACCAGAATGATAGGGCAGAGAAGCACAGGATCAAGGTAGATGAGAAGGAGTATACTGAACTAGAGATAGGTCCCCAAAAATTGATAAAGGTTGGAACAGATTGCACTCCTGAGGAGTTAGAACAAATCAGAGATTTATGTCATGAATTTCCTGACATAGTTGCTTGGAGTTACCATGATTTGAAGGGATATAACAAAGATGTAATCCAACATACTATTGAGTTGCATGATGGGGCGAAACCCTTCAGACAAAAGTAGAGACCGATCAATCCCAAGATTGAAGTACTGATGAAGGCGGAGCTTCTTAAAATGTTGGATTCTAAAATCATTTACCCCATCAAGCATTCAACTTGGGTGGCAAATCTGGTCCCGATATGGAAAAAGAATGGAGACATTCGCCTATGTGTTGATTTTTGAAATTTGAATCAAGCCTCGCTAAAAGATCATTATCCTCTGCCTCAGATTGACCAGATTCTTCATGTGGTTGTGGGAGCTCAGAGATTCTCTTTGTTAGATGGATTCTCTAGGTATAACCAGATTTGGGTCAGGGATGAGGACCAACACAAAACAACGTTCACCACAAAATGGGGAACCTTCGCTTACCAACGAATGTCGTTTGGACTCTCAAATGCTGGCGCAACTTTCCAAAGGGCAATGGATGTGGCTTTCGGTGAGTTGTTAAATCGCATTATTTTGATTTATTTGGATGATATGACTATTTTTTCTCACAATAGGGAGGACCATGGATCTCATTTAAGACAGATATTTGAAAAATGTCGAGAATATGGCATATCTATCAATCCAAAAAAGTCAATTTTTTTTGTAAAGGAGGGAAAGCTCCTAGGACATCTAATTTCAGAAAATGGCCTAGCTATTGATCCAGCTAGGGCCCAAGCTCTTTTAAAGCTCCCATTGCCGACCAATAAGAAGGATTTGTAGTCTTTTTTTGGGCAAATTAATTTTGTTCGAAAGTTTGTTGCAGATTTCGCTCAAGTAATAAAGCCAATGACAGAGCTTTTAAAGAAAAATGCTGAATTCAAATGGACTAAGCAGAGGAAGCAATCATTTGAGGAGATCAAAGAAAGGATCACTCAAGCTCCGGTCCTGGTGAATCCTGATTATTCCAAGGATTTTATCCTTTATGTCATTGGTGAACAAGAAGCTTATGCCGCGGTGCTTACACAGAAGGGAGATGATGAAGATGAACGTCCGATTGCTTTCTTAAGCCAAGTCATCCAACCGCATCAAGAGAAGTATAACTTTATTGAGAAACAAGTATATGCGGTAATGAAATCTCTGAAGAAGTTTTGGCACTTTGTTTCACAGAGTAAAACAATAGTTTATGTTGTTCATCCAGATGTCCAAAATTTTATTATACAAGGAGAACTTGGAGATAGGAGAGCTGGTTGGGTTTCTAAAATTCAGGAATTTGATGTTGAGATCCGACCGACCAAGCTTGTTCGAGGTCGAGCATTGTGCCAAGAACTTGCAAAGAATGCTTCCTCTAGATCCTCAATTCATGAATATGAGGATATAGTAGATAATTGTAATTTTGACAATCATTTTGCAGTGGATCGAGAATGGACAGAGGAGCTGATGGAATATTTTTATTCTGGAAAATGTCCTTCATATCTGAATGCCTCACAGAGAAGAAGATTTAGACTGCAAGCTCTCAAGTATGTCTTGCTACCAAATGGCTTGTTTTATAAGAATATTGATGGTGTTCTTCTTAGATGTGTCAAAGAATCTGAGAAGGAGAAAGTTTTAGAAGAGTTCCATTATGGGTTATCAGGAGGTCATTATGCAGGTAGACCCATGGCATTAAAGATTATTCGAGCAGGTTATTTTTGGCCAACTCTTTTTGCAGATGCCTTCAAAGTTAGTCAAAAATGTGACAAGTGCCAAAGATACATCGGTAGAACCAGGAATGCATCATTACCTCTTCACCCGATTCAAGTAGAAGCACCATTTCAGCAATGGGGTCTAGACTTTATTGGGGTCATTGATCCTAACTCATCTACTGGTCACAAGTATATCTTGACTGCAACTAACTATTTTACTAGATGGACTAAAGCAATTCCAACTAAACAGGTGGATCAAGCCACGGTCATCACTTTTCTGGAAGGGTTGATCACTCGCTTTGGTATCCCAGATGCGATTCTAACAGATAATGGAACTCCTTTCATAGGGGCCAAAATCAATGAATTTGCGGGTAAGCACAAAATTTATTTGAAAACTTCATCTAATTATTATCCACAGGGGAATGGCTTGGCCGAATCCACAAACAAGAATTTGCTTCGGATTTTGAAGAGGACCCTTGGTGACAATAAGCGGAGCTGGCACTTACTTTTGAATCAAGCATTGTGGGCTGATCGCATCTCTGTGAAAAAATCCATCAAGACATCCCCTTATTCATTGGTATACGGAAAAGAAGCGGTTTTGCCTATTCATATTGAATTACCAGCCCTCCAGGCTTGGCATTTGATTGATGATCAGGAGGAGGAATCTGATTCAATGAACATGAGATTAGCTCAACTCTTGCAGTTGGAAGAAGAATGGGAGAAATCCTACCAGACTTTTATAGAACATGTTGGGATGACAAAGAAGTGGTTCAGTAAAAAGGCCTCTGAAAGGACTTTTAAGGTTGGCGATCTTGTATTGAAGTGGAATGAGAAGAAATCAAAGCCCGGTAAACATCACAAGTTTGAGGCAATATGGGAAGGTCCATTTCAAATCACAGGGGCCAATCAGGTCAATTCTTTTTACTTGCAAGATATGGATGGTCATGCAATGTCAATTCCAGTTAATGGTCTTCATTTGAAGGCCTATTATTGGTAAAAAAAAAAATAAAAAAAAAAAATCTTTCTTTTTTCCCTTTTCCTTCCCAGCAGTTAGTGGCTTTCTTCTACTTCTTTTTCCACTTCCTCATATGCATTCCCTTCCTCTCTTGTTCCTTCTTCTTCTGCAATTCTTACTCCTTGTTCTTCTGTACATAGTCAAGCCACTGCTGTTGTTTCTACTCCCCTCTCTGATGTTCCCATTTCTACTTTCCCTTTCTTCTAGTCCTTTGTCTTGTGAAGATCCTTTCCCAGTCACAGTTCCTACTACCATCTCCATTTCATCTACTTCCATTTCATTATCTGTTTCACAGCAGCTGGTAGCACAGTAGCACCCTGTTTCTGTATCTACCACCTCTGCTCTGCCATCTTCCACCATTTCATCATTCACCACCCCCATTCCACGGCCTGCACCTCCGCTGGTCATCACTCCATTCATTTCCATTTTCGTAGTTAAGGTGCTTTTCACTACTGCCATGAAGATCCTTTCATAGCACCTAGTGATTACCTGGCTCAACTGAGCTAGGCAAAGTGCAGTAGTTCTAAAGAAATAAGGGAGTTCTGCTCTTCCATAATTTTTGTTGTAGGTCCTATTTTTGAATGCCGAGTACCAGCACGCATTTTGTAGTAGCCTACAGAGACGTCCAACATCACTCAGCATTCACTTTTTCTGTCTCTCCTATTTCTTGACTCTGTTGCCCAATGGATAAAGGCCTGATGTTCGTGCATACAACAGAACTGTATACCCCGCGAGCCGCCAAGAATGTTGGCATTTTTGCCACATTGTTTTTGTTGTTACTGTTCAAGTAAAAGAATGCTCAGATTGTAAACAAAGATATCCTCATTCCTCTGTTTGTAAGTGAAAAAGCAAAGGTGTCACGATTTCGTGACATGTCACGAAATCGCGACCCTCGTCACATTTTTGCGACGTCCATACCATAAAAAAGCTAAGCCCAAAAGTTGTCGCGATATCGTGACATGTGCATTTTGCAACCTTTTGCGGGGTCCAAAACCAAAAAGGTGCAAGCATGGAAATGTCACGATATCGTGACATGTCGCATTTTCGTGACCTGTCGCGTTATCGTGGTCAAAGCAGTCAACGAAGCAAAGCAGTAAAACTGTCGCGATATCGCGACGTGTTGGAGTTTCGCGGTCAACGTAGTCAACGGAAGCACTAAAATGAAGTTGTCGTGATATCGCGACATGTCGCAAAATCGTGACTTGTGGTGGCCATGGAGCAGTGTGATAGAAAATGTCGCGATATCGCGACAGAAAAGCAAGCAAGGAGAAAATGGTACGGAATGTCGCGATATCGCGACATGTCACGTTATCGCGGGAAGGTTGACAGATAAGCCAAGGCATGAAAGATGTCGCGATTTCATGACATTTTTAGAAATGAAGCCAAGCAAGAGGAAGACGTCGCGATATCGCGACATGAAGCGACAATGATGAAGAAGGCAAGAAAATGTCATGATTTCACGACATATTGGACAGGAAGGGCAAAGCTAGAGAATTGTCATGATTTCGCGACATGTCACGTTTTCATGAGGAGGAAGCGAGGAGGCAGCTAGATTGTACGGAATGTCATGATTTCGTGACATGTCAAATTTTCGGCCTACAAGCATCAAAGTGAAAGAAGACAAAAATGTCACGAGACATATTGTGGAGAAAAGGCCAAATGGAGAAACATGTCGCGATTTCGCGACATATTGAAGATGAAAGAACCAAATGGAAAAAACGTCGCGATATCGTGACATGTCACATTTTCGTGACATCCTAGGAAGAAAGGAAATGTCGCATTTCGATATGTTTTCACGGGTAAGAAGGCGGGAAAGACAACGCAAGAGAAAGATGTCATGATTTCGTGACATGTTTCATTTTCGTGATAAGGAGCAGCGAACAAAGCCAGAAAGAGGAGGATGTCACGATTTCGTGACATGTCATGTTTTCGCGACTGGTGGCAAGAAGAGAAGGCAGTAAGGTAAAAGTGTCACGATATCGCGACATGTCGCATTTTCGTGACCTGTCTCATTTTCGTGACCAAGGCAACAACAAAGGCCCGATACAGTTCAGTTTGCATTTTTTCTTCAAGATTGCATAGGAGAACGTGCAGAAGAGATAAGGATCAAGTAAAAGCTCTCCAACTGATTTTCAGATCGTGGTCAAGGAAGCTTCAAAGATTAAATGTTGTTGATTACCGATGTGCGCTAGATGGAAGAACCTGAGACAGTTTCAATGCCACCAGAATTAGAGACGCCTCCAGCATTAAAAGTTTTGTTCATGGTCTCCTAACAATTGTTGGCTTGCCCTGATAATGGTTATTTAATATGTCATTTCTTCGAGGTAGATTAAGGGGATTGTTGCTCCTTTCAAGTGCACATTTTGCGGATCACTTCTTCAAAATCTGTTGTATGTTTTTAATGTTGTGATGCAAAAGAGAGAGGGAAGACCTCTATAAATATTCATGTACATCTAAAGCAAAGGAGGTTAGACATTTTGTAAGAAAACTCTCTAAGTTCTCTGCATCAATAGAAGAGACTCGACTTCTAAAATTTGCAAGCATTCTTATGTGTGTGATGTCCCTCTGTTTTACAAGTCATTTATGTTCATGCTTATGATCTTGTTGTTAGGTTTTGAATTCTGCATGTTGAATTCAAGCGTTGCTAGTTAGTGAGTACATTCTGAAATGCGATCTGGGGATTATCTCTACAAAGGTGTGAGTTTAATTCTGTTGCTTTCTTTTTCTAGATGTTGTAATACAACTTGGTGTAATTCCTGCTGTTAGTCTGCCCCAAATCATACACTTTGGCCTATGGCCATATTTCCATTCCTTTCTGTTATTTCCCTCTCTTTCAGCATTTTTCCATTTCTTTCCTGCATCTTTATCTTCAAAACCAGTTTAGAGTAGTTTGGGAGCCAGCCCTCTCTGGAGATTGGCCCGGGAGACTTCTCTTTCTCTCGGCCTTTCAATGTTGGCCAAGTCTAGGGCGCATATATACACAAAATCCTTTACTGTGGCAGATTTGTGACCAACAAATTTAAGCGTACAATATGAGAGAAAAATAAATAATAATTCTTATTTAAATAATTAGAATTATAAAATTTATGAGTGTATGATATGAGAGTGAGTGCAGCCATAAGCTAGAGTGCAAGTGCAAGCTGAGAGTGAGTGCAGCTAAAATCTAGTGATCGGAGGTGAGTGTAGGTAAAGCAAGTGCAACCAAAAGCGAGTGTGAGCGTGAGCTAGGAGTGAGGAGGAAGTGTGACTAGGAAAGAAAAAAGTAGAAAGCAAAGTGTGATCAAGGAACAAGTACCACTTCTTATTCCACATCTTAAGAGAATTTAAAGGATTCATTTGAAGAAAATCTAGGTAACATGGAAAGAAAGTCATTTTTCAAAGTCCTTAATGAAATTATAAATGACCAAGTTGGAATTTTGGATGCCCTAGCTAGCAATAAGAGGAAGAGAGAATCTATGGCAAAACCAGTCCAGGTAGTAGATTCTACACCAGAAGTGACTATCAAGGATGAGATGATTGAGCATGATATACTGATTCTTAAAACCAAAGGGTTAATATGTAAGTTTCAAGGATATTGGCCAAGTTTTTCTAATATTCAAAATTGGATTAAGTGGGAGTGGGCATTGAATTCAAATTACTCCATGATTTTTTCATCATTATTGTTGAAGCTCTAGGGAGAGCTCTCAACCATGCTTGCTCTGAAGGGACCATTTTTGGCATCAAACATGCTTCTTATCTCTAGGCCATCTCTCACCAATAGTTTATTGATGACACCATTTTAGCCACCTCTGCTTCTGTTCCTCAAGCCCAGCACATCAAATCCATCCTACCTTCCTTTAAGGCTATTGCTAGTCAAAAGGTGAATTTCAACAAAAGCAAAATCTGCTTTATCAATACTCCTACGAGACGTCAAGCTTGTATTGCTGCCATCCTTGATTGCTCCATTGCTTATTTTCCTGCCACCTATTTAGGGTTTCCTCTCTTTGAAGGTCATTCCAAAAAATCCTTATGGAACCCTATCATTGAGCGTATAAAAAAAAATTGACCAGTTGGAAAGGGAGCCTCCTCAATCAAGCAGGAAAAGCCACTTTATTCAAGGCCACTCTACAAAGCATCACCGTATTCTTCCTTTCTATCTTTCATATCCCCATTGATGTGTGCAATCACATTGACCAACTCCAGAGGAATTTGTTATGTTCAGGATCAGAGACAAAGCATTGTATTCACCTGGTAGCATGGAATCAGGTTTGTTCTAGAAAAGAGCATGGGGTCATTGGTCTCTAGAAGGTCCATAACATGAATCTTGCACTCATAGCCAAGTAAAGTTGGTGAATTCTCACCAATAAAGAATCTCTTTGGGTCTCCATCATCAAAGCTAAATACCTATGGCATAATCAAAACTTTTTGGACGACCCCACTCCCAACTGTGGATCTGTTGTCTGGAAATCCATCCTCAAAACCAAGCAAATCCTTTAGAAGAGTATCTGATGGAAGCTGGGTAATGGTGTCAGGATCAAATTCTGGAAAGACCTTTGGCTAGGCAACAATCCGCTTCAAAAGTGTGAGAATCTCTTTTGCCTCAAACTGGTGACTGATGCCCTATTTGGTTCTAAGGTATGCAATTTTTTCCTTCCCAATAGTCAATCTTGAAAATATTTACCCATGGAAATCCTCAATGATGAGTAGGAAGTAAGCCTTTGCTGACCTTTCAAACTTGTTGCACCTTTGTGTCATTCCTTCCTCTCTTGTGGAAGACTCCATTCTATGGGCTCCCAACTCCAATGGTCTCTTCTCCATCAATTCATCCTATGCCCTCACTAAGAACCCTTGCCCTATCTGGTTCCCTTCCAAGCTCATCTGGAAACCCTATCTTATTCCCAAGGTCATTTTTTTCCTCTAGCTTACCATCCAGGATAAGATCCTCACCATCCCGAACCACCATCATCATGACTTTTTCATCCCCAACCATTATTACCTTTGCCATATGGACTATGATTCTGATCAGCACATCCTTTTGTCTTGCCCTTTCTCCCAGTCCATTATTTCATCCATGTTTTCTTATTTTGGCATATCCTAGATCTCGCCTACCTTGTTAAATGATCTTTGTGTCCAGTGGCCTAACCATTTTAGAGGCCATAAATTGAAGTCTTTTTGGTCTTTCTGCCTTCCCCACCTCCTATGGGATATTTGGTGAGAACGTAATGCTTGTGATTTCAAGGACTCCATTCATAATGAGAAGTATGTTCAGTCCAGAATGATTATTGTAGTGCTAAGAATGTATCTGTCACTCATGGGGATGGTGATCCTGAGCCAAGATCTGAACCTAATCTAGCCTCTTCCCTCAGTATCCCCAATGACATTTATATTCATGTTTCTCCTAGTACAAACTACTTTCTTGTCAAATGGACCCCTCCCCCTAGGGTTCCTCAAGCTGAACTTTGATGGAGCAGCCAAATGTAATCTTGGGGTAGTGGGGACGGGTGGCATCGCTAGGGACCATTCAGGAAGCATCATCTTGGCTTATGCTAAGAATTTGAGCCACACTTCTAGCCACTTTACCAAAGCTACAACTCTTTATTAGGGTGTGGTTCTCCTCCATAGTTTGTAGGCCCCCAATATTCTGGTGGAAAAGGGACTCCAAGAACATCATCAATTGCCTATCAACAGGAACTCTTCCAGCTTCGTGGAACATCTCCAATATGATCATTGAAATAAAACATATAATGCTCTCCTTATCGAACATAAGAATGAATCACATTTACAGGGAAGAAAATCGGGCCGCTAACCACTTAGCAAATATTGGCATCTCTAAACATAGTCTCACGATGTGAAGAGAATCCTTCCTTCAGTATCTCATTGATATCAATATCGCTGAAATCAACAAACAATGATTCTTAGAGTTTTGGTATCAGAAACCAGCTTGTACCTCATTGGTGTCAAGCTCATTTTCATCATAGTTTTTTGACTGACCAATTTTTGCATAGCACAGTAGGTAATTCCTATTGCCTTCGACTGTGCACTTTCTTGATTGATCAACTCTTGCATAGTAAGACGTCTCATATTCATTACATCCAGCTGGACTCCTTCCCTTTTTGATAAGCCAAAGGGGCTCCTATCTCCAACCAATTATTTACCTGCACCACCAATGAAATCTCCAATGGGCTTATTCATCACATGTTCAATAAGTGGAATCTCACATGTAGTAGTTCCTGCGGGGATGACATCATTTTTATTTCCAACATGTTGCCAAATCCAATTCTCAGTAAATCGGGACCTTAGAATTATACCATGCCTAATTTTTCTTCATCTATGCTCAAAGTGTGTGCCTAGACTCTTGGTTTTAAGGACACATTTTCATCCTCATCATTGGGACTCCAATCCCGATCTTGAGTAATCATTTTTTTGCAAAGTCATTTGATTCTCATTCCTTTAGCTTCAATTTGGTCATCGCTTCAGTTTTGAGGATCCCTAGGTTTTCTGTTTTATTTCTTGTCTTTGACCAAAGCACGCTAAACTGCTCAAATTTACCCTTTGTGAGTTGGTTTGCATGCATTTCTAGCCTGATATCCCTAATGAGTATCCTTTTTTATAAGGATTTCCTTGATATTAGCTATCCCTTGACCCTCGCTACATTAATCATTTTTAGTGCCTTTGCCACGTGCCCCTGTCCAACAAGGATGATTATCTCTATTATAAAAATCTGACTTAGAATGCCCTGTTCACCAGCCTTGGTGTCATCCATGCCCATATCCATATGTTCCACACCCTTGTTTGGCATACCTTTTTTCCCATACCTATAGTTCTTCACTTGATTTCAATGATGTGGATCATGAGCCACCCTATGTTTTGGTGCCTTCTAGGTCCTTCCACTAGCCTCTTTACCACCCTCGCATTTCTATCAACTTTTCATCTTCACCACCTTTCCTTCCTTGAGCATCATCCCTCTGCTTTGCATAATTTTTCTACCATGGCCAAAATGAATCGTCCTCCCTTCAGCTTACCCCTTTGGTCGAAGATATTTTCAGAGACCACAACCTCCTCAACTTTCTATAATTAAAAAAAAAAAATGATTCGAACCTATCACTAGACTTTGTTCAAACATGGAATGGAGGACATGTTATCCTCAAAGGCTTGGGATTCACTGTCATGATGGATTTTTTGGCTAAAATCATTGGCCTCCCCAATGATGGAGAAATTATCAACCGCGAAAAGCATTCTCTCCAAGGGAAATTGGACCTCTTTAGGGATAGAGGAGAGTCCTTGGGTAAGGTGAAAGAGGGCATTGCGAGAGAGACACTACCGAAGCCTTGGAACACTATCATGGTTACTTTTATTTAGTACTTCACCCTCGATAGCCCTAGTACAATTCTGATAAGCTTTCATCTAGCTTTTCTGAACTACCTTTGAGGAAAAAATATTAAAATTCCTAAGTACATGTTCAAGTTAGTGGAAAGGTCAGTCCTGGATGTCAAAAGGGAAATTTATTCATCTCCCCTTCATCAAGGCCTCCACCTTGTCCTCTTCAACCACGTGGTCACTGAGCAAAATCGAAGAGTTGTTGGCCCTTTCGGTCTTGCCCTCATAGCTGGTGGTCCTACTAACATTGGTGGGGAAGTTGGGGGAGATGTTCCTACATCTTCTCTTCCCAACTATACTCTAGGGCCTATGACCAGAGTAGAGGATGCCCCTAGTTCTCAAAAGTATGAGCTTCAACACTACCCCCTGTGAGCTAATGCGGGTTACAGCAAACATAAAGCTCCCCTGATCATCGACGAAGTCTCAGATGACTCTTTATTGTTCCAAATCAATAAGGATAATCTGGCCAAAATATCTCCCCCCATCGAGGGTACTTTTGCTCAAGTGTTGATGTTGTTCTCACAAGTAACCAACTATCCCAACCTCTCGGATCATGGGCATCTCTAGGAAATTCAGGATCTCCTCAAGGCTCTCAGGTGGATGGCTAAGACAATATCTTCTCTCTTAACTCAAGTGGATGCCCTCTTAGAGGAATATAAGGACCAGTACAAAATACTTGAGTTCAAAATATTTGTGGGAGTATGCATCATAGATAATGGCCAAGGGTCGAATAGTACAAATGCCTAATCAGGCATCCTGGGTTGGTTTTATTTTGGGAAGGTCTAATTTTTGTTGTTTTTGCCCCTACGTGGGTGTTTCATTTGTTTTTTTTGGTTTTTCCCCTACATGGGATTTTTTTTTGTTTATGTTTCTCTTGGTATGGTTCTACTTAAATGTGTTAGGTTTATCCTAGACTCTCAGCTAGGGTTGGTGCTCCTATTCCTTTTTCTAAGGAGCTTTTTGTAATGGGTTTCTCTCTGTAAAAGGTTACGGGATCCTTTCAAAACCCCTTTTACCAATAAAAAAAAATTACTCCATGATTTTTCTTCTAAAAGGATTTTTCCTCATTATTTTCTCCAGTTCAAAAATAAGGGATAAAATAATGGATGGAGGCTTGTGGTTTAGGGGCAACTATGCATTATATTTAAGACCTTGGAGTGAGGATTTTTTTTGTGGACATAGAAACTTTTAAAAGGATTCTGGTATAGATTAGAATTTTTGGACTTCCTTATCAACTCATCAATAAGGAGGTTTTGAATAATATTGTTAATACTCTAGGTGAGTTCATCTAGGAGGGACCAACTTCTAAGGAGAGAAGGCATGTTGTATACACTCAAATATGTGTTTCTATGGATATTTCTAAACCTTTACTGTAGTCGATTATGATTAAATCTGAATCAAGATAATGAGATCAACAAATGGATTATGAAAATATTACATTATGATATTATAAATGTCATGAAACTGAGCACACGGTAAGAGAATGCCAGGTGAAAATAGAGGAAGAGATGGAATTTTTTGGGTATGACGATAGCTTCAATTTGAAACAAGTAGACCATATCATAGGAGAAACTAAGTCAAATCAAGGATTTTCCACTCCTAAGAAAGTGTCTAGAAAAATCCCTCTACATAATCAGATGACAAAGGCATTATAGTTCACTCAAATCAACCATTAGAATAAAAGTGATATGGGGATGAGGAAGTACAATGTGCAAGTTCAAATATAGGATCTAAAGGTGTGAAGGAAGAGAGGAAGGAGAATTTTAAAACAAAGGAAGATGAGGAGATGGATTTTAAATCAAATGAGGTGAAGGAGGTCAAGCTTAATCTAGGTAAATCACCTTTATTATCCTCAAGTAGCTTAAAAATATCTCCTTACACTAAAAATGTAATTAGTACATAATGTATTCCTTGCACTTTAAGATTTCAAGAGTAGTATAGTAAATAAAATCTTATGGAGGATATGCAAGGAAATTTAGGGTTTTCAGGCCAAAATAAGAAAGTGATGAATATGGAGGATCATCTATGTTGTTTAGAGTTTTCAAGGCAACATAAAGAAGAAAATCCTAATGAGGCTATTCCTTGCACTTTAGGCTCTTTAGGGAAACATAAATATTTAGAAGATAAGTCTCATTTTGAACAGTATGATAAAAATGGAAGAGATTGATGAATATGAGAGTGTTGGTAGTAATGTAAGAAGGAGAGAAAGGCCATGAAAGTAGGAATAAAGAGAAAAATAAACTCAAAAGGATATTGATTTGGGAAGCCAAATAAAAATATCATAGGTATTAACAAGAAGTGGGGCTAAGCCCACTAATAAAAATAAAAAAGTGTTGATGATGAAAATGATATCATGGAATATTAGGGGTGTGAATAAGACCCTTAAAAAAGAGTTACTAAAGAATTAATAGGTTTTTATAGCCTTGAGTTTATTTTAATACAAGAAATAAAATTAAGTGGTGAGGAATGTAAGGATTTTTTAAGAAGATTTGGAAGACAGGTGATTGTTTAGCAGTTTCTTCTACATGAGCTTCAAGTGGTATTGCAATAATATGGGACAAATGCAAATATGATGGACAACTATTAGAAGCAAAAAGTAATCAGGTTGCTAGATTATTTTGTAGGAAAGAAGAAAACATCAAATTCAGGGTTATAAATGTATATGCGCCAACTATAGTTACTCCTCATGAAATATGTTGGAAGGACCTTAGTATATTTTTGTTAAATACAATGAAGATTCATTGTGATCTATGAATTATTTATGATGGTTTTAATACTATTCTATCTCGTTTGGAAAATAAGGGTGGCATTCTAAGATGGTCTAAATCAATGCAATATTTTACTTTATTTATCAATTGAAATTACCTTTAGGATGTTAGTCCAAGCTTTCAATATACATGGGATATTAGACGCATTGGGAAAAATAATATAGGAGAAAGACTAGATAGATTCTTGTTATTCAATAAATGGTTGCAAAGAAAGTATACAATATCTTAAGATGTTTTATTGCGACCAGGATCAAATCACAAACCCATTAGTTTGACTTGTGAGTTACCTAATAATGGTCATCCAAAGACATTTCACTTCAAGTCTATGTGGCTCCAAGACCCTATTTTTTTCCAAATGGTTATGTTATCATGGGATGAATCAAAATTTGAAGGATCATGTATGTACAGGTTTTGTTCAAAAGTTGAAATATTTAAAGGAGAAAATGAAGATATGGAATGCCAAATATTTTGGTAACATTTTTAAATAAAAAAATAAATTGAATCCAAGCTCAAAAATTTACAAGAGTTAGTAGAAATTAATGGAATGGATCAGGATTCTTAAGTGAAAGAAACATAATTACCTTTTGATTATCATAATACATTGAAAAATGAGTCATATTGGTTCCAAAAATCTAGAGAGAAATGGCTCAATTAAGGAGATATAAATACAAAAAAATATCGTGTTACAACAAAAACAATTTTTTATAACTCTGGATGGAAGAAATATTGAGGATGAAGAAGCTATAAGGAAGGAAGCAATTAATTATTTCAAAAATATTTTGTTAGATTCTAGGCAAGATAAGGAGGTACAAGAAATTTTTTTGCAAAATATTCCATCAATTATCACTCAAGGACAAAATGAAATCTTGATTAAGAAGATATCTATGGAGGAGCTCCAATGAAGCAGTGTTCTCTTTCCATACTAACAAGGCACCTGGTCCCAACAAATTTCTTGCAATTTTCTTTCAAAAAAATTAGGATTTATTGAAGAGTGATATGTTAGATGTAGTTGAAGAGGACCAAAAAAGAAAGGCTATAATAATTGTTATCAATGCTACTTTTCTTATCATGGTTCCCAATAAAGGCAACACAAAATATTTTGATGATTTTCATCCAATAAGCCTTTGTAACATGATTTAAAAGATCATTTAAAAAATTATGGCAAATAGGTTGAAGGGCATTCTAGGATGTCTTATCTCAAAGGAACAAGGTGGCTTTGCTCATGGTAAACTAATTCTTTATGGTATAATTATTGCACAAGAGGCCATATATTCTCTTCATTCCATGAAAAAAAAGGTATGCTTTTGAAATTAGATATGAACAAAGCATATTTTAGGGTTTCTCGAATTTTCTACATGTTATTATTAGAAATTTTGGTATTGATTATAGTTGGTGTGAGTGGATTAAATGTTGTTATAGCACTACAAAAGTTTCTATTTTAATCAATGGTTCTCCTATTGGATACTTCAAGTCATCTTGTGAACTTCATCAAGGTGATCCTCTTTCTCCTTATTTGTTCATTATTCTTGCGGAAGCATTAGGGAGAGTATTTTCAAAGGTAAAAATGGAAGGAAAAATCAAGGGTATTCAAGTTGCAAAAATGGTCCATTTGAATCTCATCTCCAATTTGTTGATAATACTTTTCTTTTGGGCCATGCCTTAATCAATGAGGCCATGGAGTTTAAATCAATATTATCATGATATGAGGAGGCTACTAGAAAGTTGGTAAATACTTCAAAATCCAATATTTTTCATTAATATTGCCCTATATTTACAATAAATTATTGTGGATATTTTATGCTTTAAAAATGAAAATTTTACATCAACCTACTTGTTTATTCCTTTGTTTGATTAAGTTCTTAACCATGGTAAGAAGGATACAACTCATAAAAATTACTATGCAATCCATTCCTATTTATATGATGTCACTTTCAAGACTTCCAACAGGTATTGCATCAAAATTTGATAAAATTCAAAGAGACTTTCTATGGAAAGGTTGTGAGGAAAAATATAGGTTTCCTCTTTGTAAGTGGGATAATGTTTGCAAAGGCAAGAATATTGGAGGAGTAGGCTTGCAAAATTATAAACTTATGAATTTGATATTAGGAGCAAAGCTTGGGTGGATATTATTTAGATATCAAGGAAAGAATTTTGTAAAAATATTACTTCAAAAATATATAGGTTCTCTTGATACAATGAAATTGTTTAGGAAAATAACTCTACCCAAAGAATCATCAACATGAAACTTCATATCATAGAGTTTGCAATTTATAAATAAATATATTATATGGTCAGCCAATGAGTGGAGTTATGCAAATTTTTTGTATGATGCTTGGTTGAAGCCTTATCCTCTTATCTTTGATTCAAAATGGAAACCATTAATTCAAGTGTGCCTAGAATGTAAAGGTACAAAGGGCAAATATTATATTATTATGAGAAAAATCTCCAGATAATGAATTTCTGTTAGTAACCTGGTTGAAGGAGAGGAACTCAATCAAATTTTAGATAAACTTCAAAAGATGCTTCAAGAGTTTTATTTGCTGATTTTTACATGAAAGAATGAGTTAGTTTGGAATTTATCAAATGATGGTGGATACTCAGTCAATTTGGGATATGAGGATTTAGAAAAATCAAAATTTCCTTCTCCCAAAGATTATCCTTGGAAGAACATTTGGTCATTAGAGGCTCTCCCTAAGGCCTCAACATTTCTTTGGTTAGTAGTTCAAAGTAATATTCTTATGGGAGAGAGTCTACAAATAACCCTTCATATGTGCCTTGTGTGAGAAGGATTTATAAATATTAGACTATTTATGTCTTGTGTGAGAAGGATTTAGAAATATTATACCATTTATTTCTTCATTGTTCATTGCTGACACAATTTGGGGTTTTTTAATTTAAAAATATGAAATTATATTGGGTAGCTCCATCAACATTGAAAGAGTTGATGAAATATTGGATAAATTATTTCAAAGCTAAAGCATTATGTATTCTTTGGAGGATTGGCCCTACCATTATTTTTTGAAATTTATGGCTTGGAAGGAATAACAAAAGTTTAAAAAATAAATATCAAATTCATGCCCAAGTTTAGAATAATATTAGTGTCTCTCTTGTAGAATATCTACAAATATGGTGCTCATAATGGGAAGTCTCAATTGCAGAAAAATAGGTGCTAATAACTTGTCTATATGATTTGAACATACATGGAAGAGTCATTTGTAATAATGAAATTAAAACAACGGATCTACTTCAATCTATGGTAAAATTGAAATGTCTAGAAATTGGGTTTATCAAAATTAATTTTGATGGTGCTTCTAAAGGAAATCTAGGAAAAGTTGGTGGAGGTCGTGTTTTTAGAAATAGTGAAGGCAAAATTCTCCTCACTTATGTATACTATTTTGGAACTTCAACTAACAACTATGCAAAGGCTAGGGCACTTCTTACAGGGATTAAAATTGCAGCAGAAAAAATATGGAAATATATTTCAATTGAGGGGGACTCACAAATTATCATCAATACTATTAACAAAAATGGATGTGGAGACTGGATAAAAAATAACATTATTGTTGATGTTCATCATCTATTACTAGAGGAAATTTCTTGTAGTGTGAGCATATTAATAGATAATAAAATCAAGTAGCAGATAAAGTAGTGAATTATGATGTTGATCTTCATCCCAGTGAAATTCAAGTTTTAGAAGGTAATTGGCCAAGTGAGATTTTATGTCTTAATAAAAATGATGTCAAGGAGCTAATTGTGGAAACACAAAACTTCGAGGAAGTTGAAGAATGTATTTAAGAGAAAAAAGAAATGAAAAAACTATAATAAAAATGTATGTTGCAACACATGTAATATTTTGGTATTTTGATGGGAGTGGCCCCCAATAGAATCCATATATAACCTATTAGAAATAAATAAATAAATAAATAAAATTATAGAATTTGGAAAGAGGCCTTGCAATGAAAAATAAATTAATTAATTCTATGTTATATGGAAATTGAAAAATAGTTAACCATTAAACAAAATTTGTATTTGCATTTTTTAATATTGCTTTAGTGGATCATGTAGACCTTAAAATATTATGTTGATATTATAAGTTGTAACCTTGTAATGTAAGGATAAAATTTATGGAATGGTGTGGTCTTGTAGGTATCAAAAGATGCAACTTATAATACATAGAGATTATAAAATGATATCATGTACAAGTTAGTTATTTATTTAGAGAGATTCAATGTTGCATAGTGGAAAATGACATAAGCAACTTTTGGGGAGAATAACTTGTAAGTATATATGCGATGATAAGATGTTTAAGAAAACTACATGTATATGCTTCTTGGTGCTTGCAATATGGGATGAATTCATGATGTGTTGAGCAGGTTGCAAAGGAGGGTGCATTTTCCCAAGGGTTGCAATTGAAGCACTTGGAATTAGGCTAAGCATGGTATTTGGTGTCTTTCTATCGATGCTACTAGTCAGTGCTCTAATGTGTATTCTAGTGGAAAAATATGATATACTTAAGATAAACATAATAGAAACAAAAAATGACTTAGATATAGGAGCATTTTCCCATGAGGTAGCTCTTCTTAAGTCTATTGGGGGCTATCTTAGATGCCCATTAGATGTAAATTTTTAGGTAAAACTATTCCTTATGGGAAAAAAATTCATAGGCAACAAAAAATTGTACATGCATAGTGTATCTAGGAGTCCAAACTTGTTGTTCACCATCAAGGAAAAGACCGAAGAGAATAGGGAGTTAAACTTAGCTGCTAGAAACACAATATATTTATTGTATTTCATGTTTTCTAGCTATGTGATGTCAATAGTACACAAACAAACATTGTTATGCTATAAATTTGTAGCATGTAGTGCCCTTCATCAGCCTCCAATCCTATAAAAGAAGGGGAATATAAATTTTTCTTGTACTTTGAACAATAAAAACAAAATTTAACCTACAACAAAGTGTACAACCAATTTTTATTTTTTTATATGAAGGTTAATATTGATTTTTTTTCAAAATAATTTGACCTTCACCAAATAGTTATAAAAATCCATTTCTAGTCATACATAAGGTAGCACAAATTTAAATTCCTCTTTTGGTTTTCAATGTAGGCCTAAATTTTAAGCTTTTTTGTCATTGTTGTCAAAAATTACATCCCATAAAAGTAATCACCAAACCAAGTTTAAATGAGGATATTGTAATGTGCATAAGGAGTTGGTCATTAATGTCCAATCATATAGCCTTATGTTATACTCATTCCCAACTAAAAATATATTGAAAGTATTAAAATGAGGAATAATGATTGTACTCAAAATATAGATAACTTGAGGAATTGAGGCATGGTGAATGGTGATAATTTGTTAACATATTTAAATGAATCTACTATTATTTTGGTTCTTTTGATGTGATCAACAAAATCAAAGCACAACTAATTTTTCTACTTATATTTTCTATCTCATAGCGATGACATGCTATTAGTTTATTGATGTCAACCACCAAATTTAGAAACTCTTTGATTCACTACTACATCTTTGGATTTCCTTGTGATATTAATCATATCAAATGAGTAGATATGAACTGTAAGATCTTGTGCTTTTACGGAGAGCTTACCTAACTTTTTACTTAGAATTTGAAGATTTTAAAAGTCACTAAACAACATGCAATCTAGTCAAAGAATCATGACTTTTATCCATGTGGTTAAAGGTTGAAACTAGTAGATAATAAGTTTTCTTAGAAAAAAATGTTTCTAGTAGAGATGTATTTTCATATTTTTGTGCAATTATCTAACTATGTTTTGCATAATGTTAATTCATAAGGAAATGCCTTTAATCATCCAAATCTAAATTAACTCCATTATTGTGTATGACTAGTTGCTTGGTATCAATATTTTCTATAATTTTCCTATTTTTAGACTAGAAAATTCCTTTACATTGATTTTGTTCAACTATTTATCTTCAATAATCCTAGATTATTACAATTGGATAAAATGATACAAGTGGAAATATTGTCCCACTTAGATAATTTATTTGAATTTTTTTATACATCACCTATCAATGAGTGTAGACAAGTTAATAGTATTTGTTTACATCATCTTAATGATATTTAATGTCATGTATAAATGTTCACCCCTCACATCCATCGATGCTAAAGAAATTGGAAACATTAAAAAAATACTTTGAGATTGGATGTGGTCTTCATGCAAAGGTAGTTGATAGTGGCTTTCACAAATATTGATGATAGGACCCATTGGACCTTGATCTTTTTTATATGATCATCCAAGACCAAGTCTTTGCCAATAAGCTTCCTGGCTATACATGGAAGTGAAATCTAAGAAGAAAGGTTTAATCCCTTTGGAATCCTTATTAACAATGAAATAATAGTACAATTTCATCATTGGTGCTATGATTTAGCAATACAATATAATCTTTGAACTTTCTACTCTTGTCCATCAAACATGTTCATTCAAAAGTTAATCCTTTGGTCCAAACAATAGAAAATTCATATTTTATAGGATTACATCATTTGTTAATATTCAAAGTGTGAATTAAATATATAAGAACTTTTGTTTTGATAATTCATAGATTTATGCCAATCAAACACAAAATCCTTTAGAAAGCGTAGATATCCTATAATATGGAATAACATGATACATAACAAATAAGTGACCAATAAAAGTATTTCCATGTGTGCTAAGGTGAATTCTATTTGAAACTATTTGAATTATAAAAAAATAAGTCATTATGTTATTGTTGAATCATTATTGTATATAAATTAAAAATGTGTTAATATTACTTTTTTGCCTCCAAGATATTGTTTCAAGCTTGCGATAATATATGTGGGTTCGATATTTTATATTCTACATGATGAGACTATAAAAATATCTTATTTTTCAAATAGTCTAACTCTTTTTGTCCATTTTTTATTAAAATAACATAGTACCTGCCAAGTATTAATCATTATTTATGTTGATATTAAATGTTAAATATAGTGAATTAAATAATATGTTTCCTTTAGCTATTTTGAATTGGTTTTTATGTGTTTTAAGGACTAATTGTATAATGTATTCTTATTGAAAGATACAATAAAGTAGTAATAAGTTTACCAAGTCTTGTGAATAGATCTATTAATCTGAAGTGTTTGGCAAACCATCCTTCTAAAGTACTTTTTGAGCATTGCTATGCCTAAGTATTATTCAAGTGCTAGTTGTGTGCTAGAATAATTAGTGTGCCAACTGGGCACTAGAACAACCTAGGCATTGAAATAATAGGGCATAGGTACCACACCAATATAGTAGGATGAGAAGAGCTATTGAATATTCGTGCAAGGGAGGAAAAGATAAATTAAGGGCTCAACTCACCTTGGAAGCATTCATTCAAGGATATTTTTCATGTGTTCAAACTTAATACTAATCAATAACTATAAGTGTAAACCTGGGTTTACATGCATGAATGTGGGAGTTGACCTGCCACCTATTCTAGAGCTACTACTGCTATTATGCACCAAAATAAGATGTAACCCCATAATGAAAAGGACCTTTATGCATATAGATTGAGTTGGGTGAACATGTTGAAGGTTTCAAATTACTTTGGATTTTATTCAAATTAGTCAATAACCAATGAGAGTGTAGAAATAGGGAGGACTTATCCAATTCAAGTTGTTATAATCTGATTGGTCAGATTTAACACACAAGATTATGTATTCAATTAAGAGATAGGTCATTACCTAAAATAAACCCCATTCATAGGCTAAATAGTTATAAATTTAGCTATAAATAATATTGTATGCTTATTGGGAAAAATTAATAGTTAGTAATGAATGAATAGTGAGAATAATGAAGATGTAGTAATTTGACTCTTAGCACGGTGTCTTAATTTTGAATCATTCTATGAGACTTTGACCTTTTCAGAATAGTTTTTTGTTGAATTCTTCTTCCTCTTATTGAACCTCGAAGGAAGGACCCACTCTTTGGAACAGTGAAAGGACCATTAATGTAATTGTAGGTTTTTATGATTGATTTCCTTTCTATTATTCATTTTAGAAATTGAAATCAACATACTAAAAGTTGATGAATTTGCTTTCATTTTTAGTTTAGCTTAGTTAATTTCTAATTCCAACGTAGTGTAATTTGCTTTCGTCTTCTGCAATTGTGTGCTATTATTTTCATTTGGTTTTTGCAGTAAAATTTCAATTAAATCTAGTTTTATTTAAGCTTTAAATTTTGTATCCTTTCCACAATGAATTGTGTTTAAATTTTAGATTGGATTAGTTTAGTTATTTTCAATCAAGTACATGTCATTTTTGATTAATTTTTGCATTCAAATTATAATTAAAATTAGGCTTTCTTTTAGTAATAAAGTATAAAATTTAGTATAGTTTGATTCTTGAACACTTTAAAGACACTATAATTCCTAGTTTCCATAGGTTAGTTTAAAACCCTGATATCTAATATGTAATTCTAAGACCTCTATTGCATGGAGTCTTAGGATGTTGCCCTAGTCTGAAAAAATAATTAAAGTGAGAGAATTAAAACACTAGTCACTTTTTGGCATCATTGTCGAGGAATGCATTGACATTGTTAGAGAACAAACAATTCATTCAATGTTAATTATTTTCTTATGAAGTGTAGATTAAAATTTCTAGGATAGTTTTTAATACCTAAAAAAAACAACTTTGCATAAAGACAATTGAATTACCTAGAATTGTGTTTAAGACATTGGGACACTTGAACAAGAATTTTAAAAAATAATATGTATGAATAGGATTAGAGACAAAAGATATGGATTCATTAGATTAAAATTCACATGAGCCATAGGAAGAAGATATCCATTATAAGAGGTCAAACCTATACCCACTCCTAAGTTACCTGTTGTAATGATTCTCGAAAACGTTAAAATATCAGAAGAATCACAATCATTAGCTTCAAGAAGTGTAGGATTACTTGAGAGAAAATTACAAGGAGAACAAACTAGTAGTTCAAGACCACCTACCCATAAAAAATATATACCATTGGGAAAATTTAAAAGGATTTATAATTTCTTATGAAAATATAATGGTAGACATACAAGACAATGTAGAAAAATCCATTAATGTCCTCCATCTTGGTGAAACTAACAACCCTACAAGAAGTTTTCAATATCCTATCTAATTAAATCCTGATATAGAGGCTCCCATGAAATTTATTTCATCTTTTGTATTACCAAATTTTAGGGGAGTCATATTCGAGGATTTTGATCAATTTATTTCAAGTTTAAAGTCGTATGTCAAACTTATGATAATACAAATGACAAAAAAAAACTTAAAATATTTCCTTCCACTCTAAAATACTCTACATTGCAATGGTTTATGAGCTTAACTAACCTAATTTAATCCCAACCTAGGATGAAATGGAAAGAGTGTTCTTGGAAAAATATCAAGAATGTTGTAGAATGAAGAATTAAAAGGATAAATTGTTCAGGATGAAATAGGAGAAAGATGAAACTCTTGAATATTATTTGGATATATTTTCCCTTGTTCATAAAATATGTAGATGTGTAGAACCAGAACTAAGTAAAATCATATTCTTGAGAGGATTGTAGGAATAATCAAGAGAAGTATTGGATATTATGGGAAAAGGAGATGTAAATAAACTTGAATTTCAAGAAATTATTGAACTTTGTAAGAATTATTCCCATACAAGACAAAGAAGATGTAAACTTGGTAATAATGGAAATGACCTAAAAGAATTAATGGAAGAGTTTGCTAATCCAAAAACTAATATTTTAGTGCATTTTAATACAACATTAGATGAAATTAATGTAAAGAATATGTCTATTGAAGCCTTAGTTATCTATTGTCCAAGATGCAGGAAGATGCATACTATTCATGAATGTCCTTTACAAAAGACTTCTATATCTACTATATATAGTAATTATGAAAATTTACATCCTACATATCAATGCCATTTGTTAACTGGATTAAAAAATGTCATGGAAAAGCAATCTTAATCTACAAAAAAACTCAACTTTGTAGGATAGAGACAAGGACATAATTTTCCTCAATATCCATACCAAAATGCTTCTCGAGTTCCTATGAATTGGGGAAACAATCCTTGGTCCATGCCATGGTCCACTTTAGAACCACCTCAACAAACTTGGGGTCAACCACCATGGGCATTATCCCAAGAATGGTCTCAATATTGATGGATGAATCAACATTGGAATCAACAAAATCCACCATGGTTACCTCCACAAATGCAAGGTCTTCAATGGATACAATAGCAACAACGGTACCATCAGTATCAAAACCAACAACAAGGTTGATCACCTAGTCCTACCCATAATTTACCTTAGGGATGACAAAAACAACAACAATAATAGACCAAACAACCTCCAATTTTGGATCAACTTGTGGTCAATCCCAATAATACTAGACATGTAACCCCTATCTATATGGTTGAATCAAAAGATACAACCATGCTAGATGTCAGTGATTGTGATGACATCCAATTACATTCAATAAATAAACTTCTTGAGCCTACCCCATATATCATTGTAGAAATGGTAGTGTATGAGAATAAATAAGAAGAAGCATCTACACTTAAGCAACAATAACAAGAAAAATAAAACATCCCTCAATACAATTTTCCATCTTCATCAGAGAAAGTACCATATCCCAAACAATTTGAAATAATAGAAACTTCTTTAAAATTTGACTTGATAAAAAAATTAAAACATTTAAATATTACAATTCCTTTACTATAAGCTATTAAATATGTACCTATGATTAACAAGACTATTTAGGAAATGTGTATCAAGAAATAAGGAAAAAAAAGAAAATGTATCCCAAAACCATACAAGTAGATGAAAAAATAGCAGACTTTCTTGTAGGGAAACTTATTCCACCAAAGTATGAAGATCGAAGTATCTCAATAGTCACAGTATCCATAGGATCACTTCATATATATGATGTTTTGATTGACCTAGGGACAAATTTTAATGTTATGATGAAGGATACAATGCAAATTTTATAATTAAACAATCTAAATACTACATCTATAATATTGGAAATGACTGATAGATCGGTTGCTAAACCCAAAGGAATAATAGCATATATTCTTGTAATAGTTTCATCATGGGAATATCCAATTGATTTTTTGGTATTGCAACCCCAAACTACCATGAATGGCTACCCAATAATTCTGAGAAGACCTTGGCTTGCTACGACATCTGCTTTTGGTAATTTTCTAATGGAATTAATTCAAATAAAATTTCTTTATATCCCCCTGCAAAACCTTCAATCAAATTTTGTGGTAACTTATGATTTCCTAAATTGAATGAGAAAAATGAATAGAACATTTCAACCTTTGCCACCATAGTTGTAAAGGATCACGTAGAGGAATTGGATCCTTTAGAAAGAGATATATTTAAGGATGAGACTATTTCGATTAATAAATTATACAACTTAGGACTTGAATATGAATTATATACCATTCATTGATTACAATGGAACGATGAATAACAAGAGCCTAAGTATTTCTCATCCATTCCAATACAAGACAACTCTTTTAACTTACCACAGGGATGGAATCATCATCTCCTATCATCATTTCATTACTCTATATCAAATTTGATCCCTTTAAGAATCACTTGTGATAAAGAAACTAGAATCTTCCATCCTCATTTGCCACACCATTGTCCTCTCAATTCGTTGGTTAGTAAATTCGAAGGAATCAATTCAATACACCCTGGTATAAAACAAATTGAAATACAACCAAGAAATTTTTTGAATTATAGACACCAAAATTTAGTCCTTCATAAAACCTCCATTCACCCCAAAATCCTATATAATAATATGCCTAAGTTTTGACTTAGGCACATTAATATTGCACATTATCCTATTTTCCAAATTTTATTAAATATGGAAAATCCCCCTAGGATACCTTGTCTCCCCATTGGACATGTGTCCTAGCCACCACTACCCCTCCCCTTGCCACATCTCACACCTCACTCCACACATCACTCCACTTGCACCTACCCACATGCCACCACTCCACCTAAGTAAGACACTCTAAGTGACTCACTGCAGTTACCCAAGATAGGTGGTTGCCTAGTCCCTACCACTTGGTAACCTTGGCTTACCACCTAGTTTTTTCTCAAAAACCCCAAAAGGCCTATAAAGGTAGTATCACTCCATCACAAATGGGAGTCTAGAAAATACATCGTTATGATGTCAAAATCCTTACAAGAGGTAACCAAAGTTCTTGGAAATCAAGCCATCAAGATCCTGGACCAAACCCAAAGGTTTCTGTCATTTCAGTCTTAAACTTTGGAGGAAATTTACACAGTAGTAAATGTGCATCCACGTTTGCACAAACACCCACCCACATTTATCCAGCCATAAAAACACACCTACGTTTTCTTAGGAGCAATTTCATCCATTGACAGACAGATCGAGGTTAGGTAAAATCAGTAAGACATGTTTTTAATATTTTATTTTTTTTGTTTCTTGTACATTGTTTTGAGATTATGCAAGCATTTATATTACGGTTTATTGTAGTTTCTTTCATTTACATCAGCAGATGTTATTGAATTCCCCCTTTGGCTTGCAATTCTATGTGTGTAGGTAATAGATTCTGAAATATTGTTGCAGTAAGGATGGTCCGCAAGGATAGATGAAGCCCATCCATCTATCTTCTTGTAGCAGAGAAGATTCAGCACCCACCATCATTATGACTTGCAAAAGAGGTTTCCCTCTATTTTGCCTTCATTGTAATTTGGAAACAAGAAAAATAAGCTTATTGTCATCATATCCCCACATAGTTGGGGTAAGGCATTATAGCTAGGAGACTAAGTCTCCAGTTAAAGCTTTAATATGATATTCATTCATTATTGCAATTATTTGTTTCATTCTTACTTTACTTAGGTGTATCTTCTTTTTAGCTTACAAAATGACGATCACGTTGGTACCCCAAAAGGGTTCCATGTTTTATTTGCCTTGTTGTATTTTTTGCTAGTCTTTATATATTTTAATTGCAAGTTTATAGAGCTTTATCATGTGGAAAGTTAAAAATAAAAACTAGACTTGGGAGTTCTAGGGTCTATCTCGGTTGTTCCTGCACCTATTCAAATGAGGAGCGACATTTAATAAAAATGCACGGGTGTCTGGCGACTATGGATGGGTGTTTGGTCTACTATGTAAACATGAATGGGTGTTTGAGAGACTAGATGAGCAATGAAAGCATCATAGATCTATAACAGTAAACCCCTCCAATTTAGAATTTCATTAAAAAAAGAAAAAAGAAAAGAGAGTTTATGTTTCTGTTGCTTTTATGCATTTTATTTGCATTCAAAATTCTAGGTTAGATGAATTTGCATAGGTTAAAATCATTTAATAGGAATCAAAATGAAAATAATTTGATGCTAGATTTAATTTTAGACTTCATTTTACATTTTTAAATCACGCAAAAGTTTCAAATCTGCATCTAAGATTAAATATACATTAGTAGGTGCATTTTTAGACATTTTAAGGTTTCAAAACTGTGTTGCCCTGATTCTTACATAGTAAAAAATGTGAACCTATGTTTGGTTAGTCCCAAATGTGGACCTGCGTTTGAAAAAAGCCCACCCGTATTTGACCAGTCTCAAATGCACTCCCACATTTGTCTCTATGTTTCAAAATCCTTGCAAGACTGATTTTAAGCTTGTTTGCTGCATTTTGTTTCTATTTTCTAAGATTTTGTGTATTTTTGTTATTCTATCTGGTTATGTATGTTTTGATTTTGTACTTAGGAATTGGAACATGAGTTGCATTTTAGATTGCATAAAACCATAGCAAACAAAAACCCCACACACACTTCTACGTATCACATAAATATTGGTAAGGTTGGACTTCATCACCAACCCCCAATTGAGACTGATGATGTTGGAAGTCACCTCCTTCCACTGGATTTCCCCCTATACACCTAGTAGCCACAAGTGAGTGGCTTTCTAGATTTCATCATTCAAAATTCCCCTACTTTTAGGTGACCCTGGAGTAGGAAGGATTAGCAAATTCTCTTTACCATAGGGATTTTCAAAAACATAGTGGATGCAACTATCGTTACTGACCATGCATGTACAAGGGTTAAATAAAAGCATGGGTATGCTAATAGTAGAACATTAGACAACACGACCCCTTCAAGGGTTCTTTACTTCCTTAGGTTATACCTTCAGCCATATCCAACATAGGAAGCCATTTTTTTGCCACTTGGGTTACATTCCTCGATAGGGGGATGTGCTTAAGCTACCTTCAATAGTTTTTATTATGTTTGTATCCTTAGTCATCTAGGAATAGGATTTTTTAACATAAAAAAGCATAAAACCAAAAAAATAAAAATTTCCAAAACTTTAAAAAAATCAATAAAATTCCAAAACTCCAAAAACATGAAAAGGTTCAAAACTTAAAAAAAAAATCAAAAACTTCAAAACAACAAAAAAATCCAAAAGTATCAAAAATCAAAAACAAAACTTGCAAAAACTTAGAAAATATTTGTTTGTTTGATTGATTGTGTGTTTATCTACTTTTCATTCACATCACTCCTTCACACACATACACACCATTCTTCACCCCATCTCATCCCATATTATGGTAACGACCTGAAGTCAAGACAAAGTGCTAACCTAGGTCCAGATTCAACCACTCACATCTATGGAATATTTTCCTCAACTTTCCCAAGCTCTTGCCACCTCGATAGTGGGGCAATTCAGCATGGCCCACACTATGTATCTAGACTTATCTGCTAGACCATCCAGTTTCCCCCCACTTTAGATATGGATGTGATGTAGAGGCTACCCATGCTACCATTCCAAAGATTCCTAGGAGTGAGCCACCCATGCCATCCGATCATCACATCACGTATCTAGATACTGATTCCATTAGAACTTACTTGGCTACAATAGGCTTGGTATTTCCATCATTACCTCCTCTTACTATTCTACCTTGCTCCATTCCTGCATTGCATCAATAAGCCATCCACTCTCATCCACAACAAACTTATTAGTTCATCACCAAACCACTCTATGAATCAACCACTCCAACCATGACCCACACCCATCCATCATCACATCATCAATACATTTCCATCCCATCAAATCAAAACATCATTTGCTCTAACTCCCCTACAAAGCACAAGTCAATGATACTTTGTAGGTACCTGTATCCATCTCATCCATATCATTTGTTGATCCATAACAAGCAAATCAAGATTTTAATTACCATCAAAAGACCCTAAATTTTAGTTCTTGCAAAATCAAATTGATAGCTTGGCAATGCCTAGGATTTTGTACCAAAAACCAACCCTAAGAAAACCAATCAATCACCCAATTAATTCTTTAGTACCATCACCGCTTTATCTAAAATATTTCACATTACTAAAGTTTGAAAAGTTCAAGGGGGATGAGGACCCTCGAGAGCACATGAGTTATTTTGTCAATGCATGTTTTATGGTACAAGATAATGACCCTCTCATGCTCCAAATATTTCCTCAAATATTTGGGGGAGATGCCCTATATTGGTACAATCATCTACCACACCAAAGTATTTATAGTTTTAAGAAACTAGCAGACTAATTCTTAGAGCGTTTCTCTCTTAATGCTATAAAGAAAACAACATTAACTGACTTGTTCAACCTATGCAAATTTGAAGACAAATTGGTTTATGACTTTGGAAATCATTGGAGCATGGTCATTACAAAGTTGCCATTTTCCCTCCCCATAGCAAAATTGACAATAATGTTCATAAGGAGTTGTTCCAAACCAATATCCTTGTTACTCCAATTACAACAATACAAAACATTCGAAGAAGCTCTCACCCATGCCTGAGTAATTGAAGAAATTAAAATCCAATAGGGTGAGATAAAACTAATAAAGAAAGAATGGAAAAACAAGGGTCAAAGGGGGAACAACCAGGGCCAATCCAATATTGGTCAGGTTAATCAAGTAGTTTTGAGCCAATTTCGATAACAAACACAACAAGCTCAAGCCCAAGTACAACCCCCACAACAACAACAACCACCACCACAGACTTATCAGGCGGTTCCAACCCCATAATAGCTACAAAATAAATCTCAACCTATAGTTAATCACCAACACCAATCCACTTGAAAACCGTGCAATTACATCCCATTACCCAAACCATATTCATCCCTCTTCCAAAATTTATATGATGTACAATCCATTACCTTACCAGAGATGAAATCAAAAGATCTAAATAAACCACATGGTAAGAGCTATAAGGAGCATCTGTACTACATATTTCATAAAAAAAGGGTCATGACATTAACAATTTCTATGCATTCAAATATAGTGCAAGATCTTCTTGAAACAGGACATATCAAAGATTGATAACCCTTTAGCCCAACAAAATCAAAACCTTGGTATCTATTAGACACCACTACCTCATCGTGAGGCCACTCAATAAAAAACTGGGGCATCAGCTTCTATAGTTCCCTCCAATCAAATCAACAATGTATCTCAAGTGTACCAAGGTTTTGTGGGGGTTATTTACATAGTCACACATGGGCAAAGAAGCACAAATCACATGCAAAAATAAAATAGACCAACTCAAACAGTACCTGCTCCTATAGGAAAACATACAAATGTTCGTATACAACCAAACCCCACCATTCCATCTCCACCCATTCATATTATAAGTCATCCACCTAGGCCAATCATCACATTGAGAAATTGGTTAACACGGCTTAAAAATGGCTTCAGCTAAGTTATCCATATATGAGCTTATACAACAATCTCCCCCACATCATGAGGTATTGATGGGGATCCTATAATCCATCAAACTTTAGATAGAAGATCCCAATACCTTCAATAATTTTGTGGAGAGTGTTTAGACTTGTATGGAACCTTCAATTTCATTTTATTATTTTAAGTCCAGAGCATATCATCAGAGTTACCTAATCCTTCATTGCATATTGTAGCTCACATTAATAGAAAATCCTTAAAATGGGTACTCATTGATACTAGATCCTCTATCAATATCATCACCACCGAAGCCATCCAACATCTCAAACTTCCACCATATCACATTACATCATCCACATTCACCTTGCGGGCATTCAATGATGTTTGGTGTTCCATGGTAGAAAATGTAGTTCTACATATGATAGTGGGGGTGAAAAAAATCCATACACTCTTCCATATCATGGAGAGGGGCATGTAGTACAACATACTTCTTGGTCATCCCTGGATTAGGGAAATGAAGTATGTTCCCTCAACATTGCATCAATGCTTGAAATATATGCATGAGGGAAATATCCATTGCATTCCAGTAGACACTGACCATTAAAATACTACAACTTTATTTCAAATCCATATGACCCACCCCTCTTGTCCACTCATCTATCCATCCAACCACTCATCATCAGATCCACTCCAAATCACAACACCCCATCCAAAGCACCCATACTGAAATCTCTTCCAATCACTAATCCAAATCATACCTCCACCTCAACCACATTCTATTTCTCAATCACACCTCATCATACAACCAATCAACCATCACCTTTATCAAACCATATCTCATCACATCAACCAAATAATCATACCTCATCACACACATCTCCAATTCAACAAGTCACCCCATATCAACCACTAGCTAGAAGCCACCCCGTTCAGTAAGATCCACCCCTGCAATCATCTAATGTCTTATAGATAGGGTCACCTATCCAAGAGAAACTATTGTAGGACACACCAATCCCTCCACCCAAGCCATAAGTCACCATTGAAGCATCCATATTCATACCTGATTCATCCACATCCACACCCACTCAAGTTGTAGTCCATCTTACCAATCCAAGTATTGGCGAGTACACAATTGAGAATATTACAATAACACCACCTATCCAGACTGTTAGATATTACAGTCACCCATGCGACCCACCTTTAGTCATAGGTGCAGTGTGTAACATGGGTTCAAAACCAAACAAGATTAATTTTGTATATGGGGGAGTGGATTCTTTATTTGATCCACCTTCTTCTAATGATGAATCTATGCAATGATTTTTTTCCAACCTAGAATATATGTCCAACCTAGATTTACCTATGCGATATTTTTGTTGGGTTAATTGGTAGGGATAAGGTCTTGGATGACATGAGTAGGGTGCACACAATATCATTGAACCTCACTATTGAGAGATAAATGATCACTCTAGCTTGGGATATAGACCAACATCTTCTACCACCTCCTTTTAACATACATTCTAGAAACTCATCCTAGATTCTAAGGAAGATGAAGATAGCGAAGATAGCGATGATGGTGAGGATGAACACATAGACCTTGAGTTTACACCTTATTTATATGAGGTATTTTTGAAAATGCAATCGCACATGGCCATGATTAATTCCATTTTTATGATGAGTATGAGGAAGACTTCAGAGAGGAATTTTATACCCTATCTATTACCTCTGATGATTTAAAAGAAGATGTAGACCCCATAGTGCCTTTCGATGAAAGAGATGAGTCCTACATAAAAATATTTTCTATCGATCAACCCATATTTCAATTGCTCCTTCTATGAGAGTGACCTAAGATAGATCTGCCATCACGACTTTGGCTACCTCTATGGAAACACCATTATCCATCCATTATAGGTTAGTTTCTCCCTCGAGAGAGTGTGCGAGAGAGCTCACCTTTTGAATCATAGCCACCCCACTTCCACCAAGTTAACACGATTTTTGTTTATTTTTTCACCCCACTATGCAATCCATATGATTTGGGAAAATTGATTTTGATCGATGCTAGCCTTATCGACATGGATAAGATTTCATCCACACTATCTGTAGCTGAGTTCATCCTATTTGAAGAATTTCTAAGAGCTTCTAATGCATATATACCTCAACAATATTCATCTTTATTTGATTATATTTTTCAGACCGAGGTAGAGAATCCCCACCTAATTAATTTGGTAATGTGGAGGATGATATTCATCTTATTCCTAATCCACATCAGTTAGAGGAAGGTTCACACATTCTCATTGAAGAATCTATTGATGTGAACCTGAGTGAAGATGCAGGTAATCCACAAATTTTAAAAATGGAAAAAGATTTATCTACAAAAAATGAGAAAGACTCATAGATATTTTAACAAGGAAGAATTGTGTTTTTGCATAATCATACAGAGACATGCCTGGACTTGATTCCAACTTGGTGGTCCACAACCTCACCTTAGCTTCCAAAGAAAAACCACTCAAGCAAAAATTGAGCAAAATTCATCCTACCATAGACCTCATGGTCAAAAAAGAGCTTCAAAAATTGTTAGATGTGGTTTCATACAATCCATTGGCTATCATGAGTGCCTCTAAAATATAGTACCCATTCGCAAACCAAATGGGAGGATTCGCATATGCACATATTTTCAAGATCTAAACAAAGCGTGTCCTAAATATGATTTTTCATTACCAAACATCGATCAACTAGTAGACTCTTGCACTGGCCATGAAATGCTTTCTTTAATGGATGATTTCTCAGGATATAACAAAATTTATATTAATCCTTATGACCAACACAAAACAATATTTACCACACCTTGGGGGACATTTTGTTACAAGGTGATGTCTTTCGGCCTCAAAATGTAGGAGCTACTTATCAATGCGCTATGACGTATATCTTCCATGACTATATGCATAAAATCATTCAATATTATGTGTATGATCTAATATCCAAATCCAAAATATATCTTGAGCATATCGATGTACTAGAAAAAATATTTGATCGGTTATTAGAACACAAGGTGAGGTTAAATCCTAAGAAGTGTGTATTTGGAGTCACATCAGGAAAACTTCTAGGTTTTATTATCTCCAAGTGGGGCATTGAAGTGGATCTTGATAATTTCAAGGCCATTATCGAAATGTCACCCTCAACAAACCTTAAAGAGTTGTGCAATTTACAAGGAAATATTCAATCGATTTGTTGATTCATCACACAAATATCAAACAAATGTAAGCCATTTATTGCCTTCTACAAAAGAGGATCACCTTTTCTTGAACCAAAGAATGTCAAGAGGCCTTTGGTGATATCTAGCCTCATCTCTAGTGCTAATGTTAACTCATAAAAGAGTCCCTTTTCATATTTATATCTTTTTTATAGACTTCGCGTTAGGAAAAATGCTTGCACAAAAGAACAAAAATAAAATAGAGTAAGCAATATATTACATTAGTCAAAAATTGGTGAGTTATGAAGCAAGATATGCTTACATTGAAAATTTGTGCTTACCAGTGGTTTTTACCACTAAGAAACTCAGACATTATATGCTAAGTAATACAATCTATGTCATAGATAGAGAAAATCATATGCGTTATATAATGACTTGCACATAAAACAACACTCGTGTCATAAAATGGATAATGCTCTTAATGGAATTTGATCTTGAATTCATAAGCCAAAAATCCATTAAGGGTCAAGAGATAGCTGATGAGCTCACGGAGGTTCTTATTCCAAATGATCAACCCCTATCCATTGAGCTACCAGATGATTCAGTCTTCTCAATAATTGAATAGGAAGAACTCATCCCTCTTGAGGTTGATGTTGACATCACCATGTTCTTTGATGGATCAAAGTGTAAAAAAGGACAAGGTTCTAGAGTTGTATTTTACACACCAAATTGAATTCTAATTTCTTTATCATTCAAACTCGACTTTCCATGCACAAAAAACAATGCAGAGTATGAAGCCCTAATCCTAGGACTTCAAACCACCATAGATGTGGTCATAAAGCATATAAGAATCTTTTGTGATTATGAACTTGTCATCTAGCAAGTAAAAGTAACTTATCAATGTAGAGAACTAATATTGAAATAATACAATGCAATAGCAATAAAATTTCTAGCAAAATTTAACTGGTAAAAATTTGGAAACTTACATCATTTGACTAATAGGTTTGCGTATGTAATGGTGTAGACATGGAAAATTGATCCACTTTAGTGGGAAATCTTCCTTGAACCCCCTAAGAGACCTCCAAAACTTTCCCAAGGCATGGGATAGGCCCCTTTCCCTTTGTTTCTCCTTTTTCCTCCTCTGTGCGAGATTGTGCCCGATTAATACGGGTAGCGACTTCACATAGGTGAAGTTGCAGTCGATCGATACGGGGTGCGACTTCATATTTTTTAAGGGTTTATTCCATAGAAACCCTAATTCTTCTATCTAGAATGTTTTTGCGTCGACATTCCTAGGGTTTTCCCTTTCTTTTCATCTTCGAGCTTGTTATAAAAGGAGGGTTTAATCGCTCATTTTAAAAAAGAGATAGATTTACATGATTTCTATATGAGATTATTCTAACATACTCACAATTTATTTGTATATGTTTCTTGTTCTTCTGCAAGCAAGATAACACTTAAAGTGCAAATTTTATCTTCTACTACATTGATTTGATTTGCTATTCGCTCTGGTGGGCTCCTATCGTAGCCCAAAGGAGATATTAAGTACTCGAAGGTCTCAACCCTTCTGCTTGCTTCAGCACCATTCTCTAGGTTTTTTTATTTGGTTTAATACGTCTACATTGCAATTCACATTTTGCTTTTATTTTCTTCACATCTCAGGCGAAGTCACACCCAGTATTAACAGGGTGCAATCTCGTAGACTCGAACTTAGGGTTATTTTTTTGTAGAGGTGAAATCTCACCCGATCCAGATGAGGCATGACTTTACCTTCTGCATTGTCGTGCCAACTCTCTAAGGAGTGCAACTTCACCCAGAGTCAATCTGGGGGTAATCTGATATTTCTAACTACATGATAGCATTTTAGACTGCATTTTGATCATATTTGCATACTTTGTATTTTGTTTGTATTTTGTTGCACTGTTGTTTTATGATTAATATCCAAAGGTCAATTTTTGCTTCTATTCTTAAAGGTCATATAAAAGGACCTAGGGGGCTTGAATACTATGCCTCCAAGCATTATTGTACAATGGCCTAAGAAGGCCCCCTAACGCTAATTCCATTTTCAAGTGTTTCTTGAGTTATCTTGCAGGAACAAGAATTGTTGATATTATTGGACAAGAGGATGAAATCTTGGATCAACCACTAGTTAAGATAAGTGTTCCCATTAAACTATAGGTTGTTTTTTGAGTGCTTATAATTTTGTTTCAAACCCTAGATCTGATTTTATAGAAATATATTTAATTAAGTTCTAGGTATTAAAATATAACAACATATAGTGTGCATCTAGGGTTAATTTTGTTTGTGCATTCTTTCTTGAGCCCTTGCTTAAAGATTATTTATTTAAAGCCCTAGGTTAAAAAGCATTCAAAGAAAGAATCATTCTAGGGTTAGCTCTTGTATTTTTGCATTTTGTATTTCTGCATTGTCCTTTATCTTTTATAGCATAGATCTAGAAAGGTCAAATCTAGGTGTTTGTCTTGAATCTCATATATCAAACATTCTTGAAAACCAGAGGACTTGGAGCGAGTCCTAAAACTATTCCTGGTGAACCCTTCCCCCTAGCACCGAGTGTAGAGAATAACATAACCCTCATGGTTCACCCCATAAGGCTTTCTATCTTTGTGGATCCAACCTTTTGGGAATTGTACGTGGTAGGGCAGTTTTCCCCCTCTACATCTTTGGTGAACCCGACGTGAACACCTCCTTTTCCTTTTAAAACATTAATCAAGATCATTAATTTTGCTTTTGTGTGATTGAAAACCTTTAATAACATTATTAAAACCCCTGCATTAGTATTTTCCTCCATCCGTCTTCACTCCTTCTAATGGCTCCTTTCCTTAGAAGTCAGTGGAGATAGTTGGAATCTGATTATGTTCCTCCAAAATATGATCATATTGATAGGGAAGACCCTAATGTAGATCCAAAAGAGCAGAATGATATGGATATGGAAACTGATACAAATTTTGATCCTTATGAAGGACCCAATGGTGGGTTTGTCTTTTCATCATTTGATCATATTTGGGGTTTCATGAAAGCTAATAAGGATAAGTTGTTGGAATGTATAGAATGAGAAGCTCATCTTGAAAAAGAGGATGCTCCTCATTCTCCTCCAATTAGGTCTCCTTTGCTTAATCAGGATAACCCTACATCCCAATCAATGCATTTTGATAATCCAAAAAACCAAGTGACTAGTACCGTTACTACAACCACCAACATTGGAAGGAATCTACAAGTCCCTCCAATTAGTAATGGCACCCAAAATTATCTTCAATTTCCTTCTCAATCTCCAAATGTCAACACTTTTGCTTCTGTCCCACCAAATGTTAGTCATCCATTTTCACAAAGCATTATAAATAATAAAAGTATCCAAATCCCCAACTTAAATCCTCAATATACATACATCCCTTCTTTAGGGAATATGGGGAACACACATAGCAGTAATCCAGAAGTGCAAAGTTTGGTGAATATGGTAAAATAGTTGGCTTCAAATATGGAAATGATTCAGCCTTCAGGTTTCACTTACAGTTATAAAGAGATGTGTAATCAGCCATTGGATCCCATTGTTGCTGCCAGACCTTATCCTAAGCATTTTCCTATGCCAGTGTTACCAATTTACAAAGGGACAAAAGATCCAATAGAGCATTTAAGAAGGTTCAGAATAGCTTGCCATGATCTCATTTATGATGATATGTTATTATTGAAAACTTTTCCAAAGAGTCTTGTTGGCATGACATTAGAATGGTACTATCAGTTGCCTAATTATTCTTTGAATAATTTTGGAGAGACTGCAAAATTATTTGTTCATCAGTTTAGTGCATATATTGAAAAAGAAGTATCAATGAAAGATCTTTATAATTTAAAGCAAAATAAAGAAGAAATTTTTTTAGAATTTTTAGCTCGTTGGAGAATTTTAGTGGGTCGGTTAAGACATCTTATACCTCAAAAATATATGCTTGACATATTTATTGGTAATCTGCAAGAACATTTATCTTATGCACTAGAGACTACTACTGTCACATATTTTGATCAAGCAATTGAGTTAGCTAGAAAAGTGGAATATGCCCTTATTAAAAGAGGCCAACTTAAGGTTAAAGAAGATAAGCCCACTAAATTTTAGCATAAGAATAAACACACAGGAGGTGATAGTGATAGTAGGCATGTTAACAATATCACTAATAGCCTACAACAAAAGATAATACTTCAAAAACCTCCTCAAAGGAATTTTACAAGGCTTAACATATCTATGAAAGCAATTTTGAAGTAACTTTTAGAAGCCAAGGTAGTTGAGTTACCTCCCATAAGACAACCAGATACTACAACTCACTGGTATAAAGCAGGTCAATATTGTGCATATCACAGAGTAGGACATTGGATGAATTCTTGTAATAAATTGAAGCATGTGGTTCAGGATTTGATTGATGCAGGGTGTATTGATTTGAGGAATGCTCAAATGATGAACAATTAGATTCCCACTCAACAAGCTCCAACTACTAATCAATACATGGAAATATTCAAATATCCACTACCAAAACATGACCAACAAATGGTAAACCAGGTGGCTCATCACAATGAGCCCCCACACCACAATAATGTGGTCAGTATGGTTGGAATAACCACAAGGAAACAAGCTCAGAATCAATAGAATCAGCAAGGACAAAGTTTAGTGTCACATCCTAGCTCAATTTTAAAGGAAAATTAAAAAAATATATTCAGCTACAAGGATTCCATCGTTAGTGTTGAAACCACAACCCAAGATTTCATTTGATCTTCAGAAATAGTTAGCTAATACTCCAAAAAAGATATCAGTTTTAGAACTTTTGTAGACCTCTCCTGATCATAGAAATGCTTTGATGGAATTTTTAAAGCAACAATCAATTCCTCTAGATATTTCCCCTGATGCCATAGTTGATGTCGTAGGTTCTTTTGGGATACATCATGTTTCATTCTCATATGATGATAAACCTTCCTCAAACTTACATGGAGATTCTTCACTTTACATCACTGCACTTGTTGGGGATACCCTTATCAAACGAGTCTTGATTGATAATGGCTCCTCCCTCAATTTGTGTACATATCAATTCTTTCAAAATTTTGGTTTAAGAGAGGAATATTTAACAAAAACTGATATCATCATAAAAGCTTTCAACAATGAGTCCCAAGAGGCCTGTGGTGTCATTTCTCTTCCCCTAAGAGTTGGACCTAAAATATTGGATACTTTATTCTATGTGGTACATTGTCCTACATATTTTAATCTTCTTCTTGGGCATCCTTGGATCCATGCAATGAAGGTCATCCCTTCTACTCTTCATCAATATCTCAAATTTGAATATGGTAATCAAGTTGTCACCATTCTGGGTGATCCTCGACCATTTGAATTTTGTTCAAATATAGAGTTAGCTCAATCTGAAGTCAATTCATGTCCTTCTATTTCTTCAGCAATTTCACCATGTTCCTCATCTCAAATTTTAGAACATTTTCAAAGTCTAAAAGTGAGTGAGGAACATACCTCTAATTGGTAATATATTGATCATGATAATCAGTTTATTCAAGAACCTCTTCTGGATTTGGCCAAGCTACCACCTTCACCAAGAACCATGGGCTTGCCCCATAAGAAAGGTGATGTTGTACACTTTGGCACATGTACCTTTATCTTCGAAGGAACTACCTTTGAAGAAAGGATTCGTGGTAGCAACCCCTCTCCTAGTGAGTGCTCTTTTGCTCAATGTTACCTCACTAATGATTACCCTCTTCCTAAGTAGATCCTATCTAGTATGGGATATGTAGGTAAAGGTTTGGGGCCACAACAAAAGGGCATTCAAGAACCCTTGGATGTCGAAATTTGTCCTGGGAGATGTGGCATAGGTTTTATACCTAATAAAAACCAACCTTTACCATTTGAGGATGATGACCATCTTATAACTTATGCAAAATATATGGATTATCAAAATTTAGCAAAGAATAAAAATAAAATTAAAAATGATGCTTCTCCTTTTTCTTCAAAAATATTGTTTTGTAATATGGTTGGTTCTATTCATTCTAACAATAGACATGCTATTGTAAAAGAAAATCATGATTTGTTATATGGTGTTTCTTATGTTAAAAATAATGGTGTTGTTCAAAAATGTAATGACTACCATGCCATGATTGTCAAAAGAGAAGCCTTAGAGGAATTCCTCTGTAGTTTTCATTATCAAAAGGACATCCTTTTTGGGGATCTCCTCAATCCAATAGATCATGGCATGCTTAATCATTATAATAAGATAAATGGTGCATTTAGATTTTCCATTGATTATAATGAATATCATGCCATAACTATCAAAAGAGAAGCCTTAGAGGAATTCCTCTATAGTTTTCATTATCAAAATGATATTCTTTCTAGAGATCTCCTCAATATGATAGATCATGACACGCTTAATAATTATAATAAGATAAATGGTGAATTTATATTTATGTATGGAGAAAATTTGTATAGACAAACCTTGTCCATCGCTTGTACACGACGTTATACAACGTCCTATACAAATAGGTCAATACATATGGGTACCATGCAAACCTCACTCCTTGGTCTCGCTTGTCTACCACTACCCCTACCATGGCCCATGATACATGTCACCTACTAGTATGGAACATAAATAGCCCCACCACCACCTTGTAGAGCACGGTCATTAGTGAGTCTACCCCATATATGCCCATCAAATAATTGATTATAATGGTGCTCTCTCGTACCTGGTAGGCCCAGCCTCCTTAAAATCACTAAAGAGTGGCTAGCCATCCTCGTACTATATAAATTGATGCTCCCTTGATGGAAATGTGTAAAATCTATCACACGTCCTCTAGTATAACAGTTAGCTCCCCTATTGGTAATCGAAATATGGATGACTATGGGTACCATATCTCTGCTAGGGCTATCAGCAAAGCCCTATCTATCTCAATGCGAGGCATCCTCGCTAGGTGGCCTAGCCCCACCACCTCTAGTCGAGCCATCTCCGTTGGCCCCAGTGCTTCTAGCTCCACCTACAGTGAGCCCACTCGCCACAAAAAGAAATAAAATTTATTAGTCTCATAAATTTAATAAAATCATAATAAAAATGACAGCCAATTAAAATTAAGTATTTTGTTAGCTTGCTTGCCTTTCCCTCTTCTTCTTTTTTTTCTTTTTTTCCTTTTCTTTTTTCTTTCTTTCCCTTCCTTCTCTTTGATGAAATCACACCCTATTTTTTGAATGCACGATTTCACTAGAACGAAATAGTACCTCTCATTTAGGAGATTTGATTTTGTGAAATTGCGCTCAATTTTATTCAAATGTGATTTTGTTAGAGCGAAATCATGCCTCTCATTTAGGAGACGTGATTTCATGAAATCATGCCCAATTTTATTCGAGCATGATTTCACTGCACCTCAACCAGGGTGAAATAATGGCCAAGCCACGAGGTCACGCCCCGATCGAGCACAAAAATTGTCACCCTTCATGGTAATGAATTTTCTAAAAAACCCCTAAAATCCAGAAAAACATGCAAAATCAAACAAAAATATGCATAAAAGTGATGGTTTTCAGGTCTACCTGTGCTCGGCCCACCTCTGCGCTGGCCTCACCTCTCACAATCGTTGAATTGTGCACCAATAGTGCCATTGTCATTTTTTCCTAGAGCTCTCTTTTCCTCCTTCGCATGGTGAAAATGAATTAGGATTTTACCCTTTTTCACTTTTAACCTTGTTTCTTTTTACCCTCTTTCACTTTTAACCTTGTTTCTTTTTACCCTCTTTTTCTTTGATTTTCATTTTTTTCTCTCTCTTCTTCAGTATTTACCTTTTCGAGTTTTTTAGGAGGCTTTTCTCCCTCACAAAACTTGAGGGGGAACCCTGACCTATAGAGGTATTAAAGTTGCTAATGCCTCGATTTATGTGTAAAACAAGAAAGCATCCGAAATGACACTGTTTTTGTACCATCCCTTTATTCTAAACCAGCCACCCCATTTCTGCTTGTTGTTTCTTGTTTGAGTGTGTGTTTACATCTCTTCTTTGACACATTTATTAGGCCATAAATGTGTCAAAGAGGGGGCAAAATGTAGACATGGAAAATTGACCCACTTAGTGGGCAATCTTCCTTGAACCCCCTAAGAGGCCTCCAACACTTGCCCAAGGCATGGGATAAGCTCCTTTCCCTTTTTTTCTCCTTTTTCCTCCTCTATGCGAGATTGCATTCGGTTAATATGGGGTGCGACTTCGCATAGGCGAAGTTGCAGTCAGTCGATACGAGGTGTGACTTTGCCTTTTTTTAGGGTTTCTCCCACAGAAACCCTAATTCTTCTAGTTGGCATGTTTTCACGTCGACCTTCCTAGGTTTTTCCTGCTCTATTTGTCTTCGAGCTCACTATAAAAGGAGGGTTTAATCCCTCATTTTAAAAAAGAGATACAAATTTACGTGATTTATATATGTGATTATTGTAACATGCTCGTAATTGTTTTCTATTTGCTTCCTATTCTTTTGCAAGCAAGTAACAATTAAAGTGCAAATTTTATCTTCTGTTGTATTGATTTGATTTTTTGTTTGCTCTGGTGGATTCATGTCATAGCTTGAATGGGATATTAACTACTCAGAAGTCTCAACCCTTTTGCCTACTTTTGCAGCATTCACCAGGTATTTTTATTTGATTTAAGACGTTTGCATTGCATTTCATATTCTACTTTTATTTTCTTCACATCTCAAGTGAAGTCGTGCTCGATATTAATGGGATGCAACCTCACAGACTCGAACTGAGGGTTCTTTTTCTATAGATGCAAAATCATGCTTGATACATATGGGACATGAATTTTCCTTCTACGTTGTCATGCCAGATCTGTAAGGAGCATGACTTCACCCAGAGTCAATCTAGGGGTAATCTGATATTTCTAAATGCATGATAGTTTTTTAGATTGCATTTTGATCATATTTGCATACTCTGTATTTTGTTTATATTTTGTTGCATTGTTGTTTTATGATTAATATCCAAAGGCCAATTTTTGCTTTTATTCTTAAATGTCATCTAAAAGGAGGATTGATTGTTGCACCTCCAAGCATTATTGTACAACGGCCTAAGAAGCCCCCTAACACTAATTTAATTTTTAAGTGTTTCTTTAGTTATATGTAGAAACAAGAATTGCTGATATTATTAGACAAGAGGACGAAATATTGGATCAACCACCGGTTAAGATTAGTGTTCCCATTAAACTATAGGTTGTTTGTTGAATGCTTACAATTATGTTTCAAACCCTAGATCTGATTTTATAGAAATATATTTAATTAATTTCTAGGCATTAAAAGATAACAACATATAGTGTGCATCTAGGGTTAATTCTATTTGTGCATTCTTTCTTGAGCCCTTGCTTAAATATTATTCACTTAAAGCCCTAGGTTAAAAATAATTTAAAGAAATAATCATTCTAGGGTTAGCTCTTGTATTTCTACATTCTGTATTTTTGCATTGTTCTTTATCTTTTATAGCATAAATCTAGAAAGGTCAAATCTAAGTGTTTGTATTGCATCTCATATATCAAACATTCTTGAAAACCAGAGAACTTGGAGTGAGTACTAAAACCGTTCCTGGTGAACCCTTCCCCCTAGAATCGAGTGTAGAGAACAACACAGTCACCACGGTTCACCCCATAAGGCTTTCTCTCTTGTGGATCTAGACTTTTAGAAATTGTATGCGGTAGTGCAGTTTTCCCCCTCTACAAATGGCCTCTCTAGGATCATTGATTCCAAAGAACACAAATAGAGAGATCCAATCGCTAATCATTACAACAATGTCCAAATCCATAATTTCAAGAGCAAATTTTGAAGCTGAAAAGAATATTTATTTCATTCACACAAATCCATACGATACTTGGCTTAGTTAGGAAAATGACTTTCTCAGGTTTGGAACCCTCCCAACAAACTTAACACGAACTACCAAAACATACAGGCTTGCAGATTTAGAGGGAAGAATTAAGCCTAAACCATTGAATATCATTCACCTGAGAGCATTTTATGCATGATGTGAATTATATATACATATACATGGTTTTAAAAAAAAAACAAAACACAAAAACATTTGCATTACCACTCAATCATACACATTGAATTTTGTGCATCCATTCATGCATTCCACCTACATTACATACATGCATTCATATCATTTGCATCCATTTATGTTACTTGCAATATTAGTCATTAAGATCAGTTTGAATAATTGCTAGTCATCTATGTCTTATTGCCTTAATCAGGGGCACCTTCAGTCTAATATTAGTCGCTAATCCATTAGTCGTAATTATTTACAACTTTCCTTATGGTATTTTGATCATTAAGAGGTATTTATAAGATAGGATAGATATTGTATGACCATCAACAATAGTGATTATATGACCACTGACATGCACACCCCTTAGTGTTCAAAAGCTCATAAAGAAAGTACAATTGCATCTTGCATAACATAAAGTTTGTCAAATAATACCTAGGTGTTTTCGATCACTCAACCACTCCTAGTGTTTTAAGCAACCTCAATCAAAAGTCAAACAAGTTTGAAGTGCTATAGGTTGGTCTTGGCCAAATCAAGTTTCCTCTTCAACCATGCACACAAAATATATTAAATAATTGTGAAGCCTAGGAAATATGAAGTCATGAATAATTATTTCCATATAGTGAATGGTTTTCCCTACTCATCCAATTATGTGCATGATCTAGAAAACTAAGAATTGGAAAAAGGACATGCTCATGCTTATTCAAAAAATAAAATCCCTTGATCTCTCTCAAAACAAGCAAGTATCCCAAAAAGTAAAATAAAATCACCTTGCTCTCCTAAAAAATGGGCAAGATAAAAAATAAAATCCCCTTGCTCTTCTTCAAAATGAGCAAGTCCCAAAAGCAATAAAATCCCCTTTGCTCCTCTACAAAAATGAGCAAAAATCCTGAATAAAATCCCAAATCCAAAAATCCAAATGCAATAAAAGAAGGGAAAAGAGCTTGAATCCTGGAATTCTCAGTACTTAAAAAACCTTAGGGTGATCCCCATTACAGCAATGGACTCTAAGATTCGGCCTGGCAATGGGGTATTCTTATGCATGGTGGCATGTTTGTCACATTAGCAAGATTATTTTATATAGACCTATATCACTCTTGAATGAGCTAGCTTATTGGCATAAGTTACAAATTATCAGTTTGCCCTAGCTCATGATTGGAAATGAAAATCCTCTACATATACAGTTGGTCATTGGAAATTTGACTCTGCTAGAACACCATATGCATCTTGTATATTTGGGATATTAATAGATGAGTTTGTTTGAGATCACTAGGATATTTGAGTCTTTGAAAAATCTAGAATCCTTATCATTATAGGAAAACAAAGTCATACAAGAGATCACATTCCATATCATTATCATATTGTCACCCTCCATAATCCATGTCGTACATCAGAGTCAGATGTTGGTATCCCTGATTAAGCGATAAAGATAAGGTCAATCAAGAAAAATTCTAGATCATCTATGAATTATCAATAGAAAATAATACCATCACCTCAATTGCATACATAGTCATAGTAAATTAGGTATCTTATTCATTAAAATATTCATTCCATTATGTACGTATGCATCCATCCATACATCCACAATAAAACCATACAAAAAAGTGCAACATAAAATAATCAACAAAACAAAAGCCATGTATATATATATCGCATAAACAAAAGTTCACCCAAAGGTTGTATACATTAGAGCACTAAGGCTCACAAAAGAAAATAAAAACTACAAAAGAGGTAATAAGTGCTCCTAGCTCGCACCACCCTTAGGACCATGAGCAAATCCCTGTAACCCTGATGGGTCACAAAAATAAGAACCCTCGAGTGAGAACTACCACTCTTGGACTCAGTACGCCTGCTAGAACCAGACATAGAGGAAGAAGATCACATTGGCAATGGAATGTGATGCTAAGAAAGTAGATCCTCAAGCACATGAATATACTTATCATATGATCACGAACGAGATAGATCTTATCTTTGGCATGACTCCCACATTACAATCTCAGCATGAAGAGCAAAAATCTAAGAACTATCATCTCTTTCACTTGGGACCATCTATAGTCCCTCCATATCACTCTATAGCTAAGTTATCTCAGCATCTCGAGCCACCAATGCACCCTATAGCCTTGCAATATCTATATCCTGGGCTACTACAACCTATAATAGGTGATATTTCTTCTCGCCCAAGTTATCTTGCTTAGCCTAGAGGACACCCCAATCCTCCTCACTATGCACCTAAGGTCTCTTTAGAGACTCCTCTATGGTATCCGCATCTCCACTCCTATCACCACCACCTCCACCATCACCACCCCCATCTACATCACCTCCAACTCCAGGATCCAGAGGTAGATCTACATCAACTTTCACCTACCTCCTACCATCACTACCTCAGTGACGTCTCTATCATCAAGGAGTCTCCTTCATGACATCTCGATGATATTCGCTACCTCCATAATCCATAGCCTAACTAGGTGCTGAAGGAGGCTGTAAATTAAACCATGCATCATACTCAGTAGTAGTCCCAATGCCATCCACATCTGGGGTATCTAACACCTCATCATCATGGTCATCAGTATCTTAGTCATGAGAAGGATAAGAGAGGCTAAACTCGTCACCTCCATGCCTATATATGATTGGGGTATTAGGAACTTCCTACACCATCCCAAACTACCATAAAATATGAGTGAACTGGATTAGCTCCCTCTCTCTCCCATGTCGTCCAACCACCCATCTAGCCCATCTCATTTATCGTAGTTATGCCCTATCCTCAATCTAAGAAACCCCTATCTACGATTTCTGAATAACATCTACAATGGTCAAACTTTCCCATGTCCCTTGATACTCCTAGTTACTATAGCTAGGATGTCTTAGTGGAAGCTCCTTGTTGGTCTGCCATCAAAGTGCACAAGGGTGTGAGTGATCCTACTTGTAAGGCATTCCAACAGGTCGAGCCACTCTGAAGTGCTCCCATCCCTAAATTTAGAGAAGCAAGTTGCAGCCTAACCCCTTTTGTTCCTATCTCTTCACCTCATACAACTCAACATACATATGACAGAGCAAAGTGGGTTTCTAAGTGTATACATGAGGCTCATCAATCATATCCATCACTAGCATGATCTAGTTCCATGGGAACATGACTATTATATTATTTGGAAATAACATGGTCAACAAAATGTACATGATAAAAGTAGAAAGTGGCTACAAATCTCCCTTGTGGAACATCTCCAGGTATTGAATCTCACCCTTGCTCACATCCACATACTTCCATATGTCACCAAATAGAGTCCTAAGTTTGTGCTCCTTATCGTAGTCAACTCGGACTGATATCCCCTCCATAGGAACATGGAAGATGTGATAAACATCCTCTAGAGTGATAGTAATATCCCTTGTTAGGATATGAAATGACCCTCTTTCAGGGTCCCATCTCTCTGCCAAGGTCAATAGGTACTCCTCATCTGCCCTCACCCTCCCAACTCTACCGCATCCAACCAAGCCCATATCCAACCACTTCCAATGGTCATAAGTCAAATCCTTCCTCACACGAGAAAGGATAGGAGGTCAGTGGTATCGGGGCTCAAGAAATTTCACTTGTATAAATAATAAAATGAAACCATCATCAATAATCGTTTCATATAAAAATAATAAATGAAAAACAAATTCAATTAATTTCATCATCTTTCAGAAAAACACACAAACACAAAAATATTTTCCTCTTATGCAATTTTTATTTCAAAAACACAAAAATAACAAAAACATTTCACTTATATGCATTTTTCATTAAAAAAAACTTTTCTATATTTCCTTATGCATTTTTCATTTCAAAAAAAAAGAGAAAAACACAAAACAACAAAAACATTTCATTTTATGCATCTTTCATTTCAAAACAAAAAATTGTCCCTCCTTGTATCGATACCAAAAAAAAAACAAACAAAAACACACAAGAAAGGCATTGGGACCTACCTCGACCACCTGAACCACAACTCCAACCACACCACCAGCCCCGACCACACCACCAACTCCACTCATCTCACTCGCCATTGCAACCAACACTCTATCAACTCTCAAATGCACAAATGAATCAAATTTTACCCTCCACACCTATTTATAGCTGAATTTTACACCCACAAATGCAGGCCCACATTTGGTGAGCATTTCCAAATGCCACTCCACGTTTGGCACTGCCAAATGCAAGTCCGCATTTGTTGGACACATCTAAATACAACTTTGCATTTGTCACCACCTATATATGGGGAAAATTTTATTTTTCTCTTAAAGTCTAATTAAATGTCAAGTGTGCACAGGGAGATTCGTTAGAATCTCTGCTTCCCCACTTGAGAGTCTCTTTCCAAAGGAGACCCCGAGGATACGAAGATCCTCAACACAACTAGACTCCTACTCAATGATTTTTCCTATGGTTGTGTGTAAGTTGATGTAATACTTGTTTTGTTGGTGTTTTAGGGGTTTAATTGAAGCAAACACCTAAAGTTTTTGGATCTCTATTTATCCAACTCTTTATTGAGCCTTAACGGTTATTTAAACCTAAATCGTCAAAGATCATCTAAATGCATGCTAAGCTTAAATCACACAAAATGCATGAAAACAAGAGCTATCCTATATGCTTTTCAGATTTGAATGAGCTAAGCTAAGGAGATTTCAATTTTAGGGTAAACAAGAGAAAATGCAAGCAAACAAGCTAGCCTAGATGCAACTAGATGACTTTCGATTTCTTGCCTAGTTGCTTTTGGAAGAAAAATTTTAGATCTTATGCTAGGATTCTTTGATTTTGTCCAAAATAAATGTGATTAAAGAAAAGGAATTCAAACTATTCTAAGGGTTCCTTGATTGACCAAAATAAATGTAATTTTAGGCAAACAAATTATAATGAAAATACAATGAGCAAGGAGTGCCAAGTGGCCAAATTACCTGTTTTGAAGATTGAGTAGGAGTTGAAGTGTTGCTAGACTTAGGTGGAGAGTTTGACAACCTGTAAAAAAAGTTAATAAAAAAAAAATGTTTATCTGATTTGGGGGGTCTATTTGAGTGCATTGAGGTGATAAGCTATCTTCCCAACTGATCAGACCCCCTGTTAAAACAAGATTGAGTATGTGTGCCTTCCTTGGAGTGGAAAAAGAGGTGACAAAGTTACCACAATTTGATAAATGAATTTATTTTGTGATAGAAGGTTGAAGTGTTTTGAGATGAAATTGAGAGTAAATTTATTCTAAATTTTATTTTAGGGATGCCTACGACCAAATGCAAAATGCCTCCTAGAATGGGATTTTGGCCCTTTTGCCAAATTCGACACTGGTTTTGTAGGGTGGCAAATTCGATCAAAACACAAGATTTTGAAGGTTTCAAGGGCTGATATTGAAAGGGGATGATCCTAACAATATTTTCTAATTCTATGACTGATAAAATTAGAGATCTAAGATACTGATTTAAGCAATTTAATGACTAATTCGAAAGTGTGTGAAAAGAAGATGAAATGCCAATATGACTCTAAATTTGATTAAACGGGGATGCAAAAGAGTGGGAAATGCAATTTATGGTGTTAAGAATGATGTAGAACCATTAATATAACCTTTGTAAAGATTAAATTAACATTAAACGATGATATATTAATGAATTTGATGAAATGTGTAAGTGCTGCCCAAAATTTAAAGATATTTGCAGCAATGAATAAATGGACAAAGTGACTGAAATTGCAATTGAAATGAAAGTGCAAAGGACTAAAAGTGCATACTAAGTTATTAGGACTGATGTAGAATCATTAATATAACCTTTGGAAATATTAAATTAACATTAAACAATGAGATATTAATGAATTTTATGAAATGTGTAAGTGCTGCCCAAAATTTAAAGAAATTTGCAGCAGTGAATAAATGGACAAAGTGACTGAATGTGCAATTGAAATGAAAGTGCATAGGACTAAAAGTGTATGCTAATTTGTTAGGACTGATTTAGAAACATTAATATAACCTTTTGCAAGATTAAATTAACATTATACAGTGAGATATTAATGAGTTTGATAAAATGTGTAAGTGCTGCCCAAAATTTAAAGAAATTTGCAGCAGTGAATAAATGGATAAAGTGACTGAAATTGCAATTGAAATGAAAGTGCAGAGGACTAAAAGTACATGCTAAGTTGTTAGGACTGATTTAGAACCATTATTATAACCTTTGGTAAGATTAAATTAACATTAAAAAATGAGATATTAATGAATTTGATGAAATGTGTAAGTGCTGCCCAAATTTTAAAGAAATTTGCAACAGTGAGTAAATGGAAAAACCAACTGAAATTGCAATTGAAATGAAAGTGCAAAGGACTAAAATTGCATGCATAAGATGTTAGGAATGATCTGAAATAACTAATTTTACATGTGGTAAAACAAATTAGTGTCTAAGTTATGTAATATTAGTGATATTGTCAAGATATGTGAGTGTTGTCCAAAATATGAAAAACTACAACAGTGAATCAGAGAGCAAAATGACTGGAATTGCAATTAGAATAAGGGTGCAGAGGGATGAAAATGCATGGAATGGTGCTAGGGCTGATGTAGAGTATCCAATATAACTTCTATTAAATAAAATTAGCATTAATTAGTGAGAATTTTAATGGAAATGTTATGATATGTGAAAATGCTGCCCACTATTTATAAATCTACAACAGTAAGCAAAAGATTAGAATGACTGAAATTGCAATTAAAATAGGATTGCAGAGGAATGAAAATGTATGCAATGGTGCTAAGAATAATGTAATATAACTAATCTAACTTCTAACAAGAGCAAATTAGCACTAGATAGTGAAATATTAGTGAAATTAACAAAGTATGGAAGTGCTGCCCAAGACTTAAAAAATGTACAGCAGTAAGCAAAAGGGAGAGGGAAATTGCAATGGAGAATTCTTGAAACATGGCAAAATGGGGAGATAATAAGGCAATAACAACCTTATACCTCCAAACACCCTGACTTGAAGATAAAATACAATGATATGTGTATGAAATATGAAATCACATATAATGCATGAGAGAAGAAAATGTATGCAATGGTGCTAAGAATAATGTAATATAACTAATCTAACTTCTAACAAGAGCAAATTAGCACTAGATAGTGAAATATTAGTGAAATTAACAAAGTATGGAAGTGCTGCCCAAGACTTAAAAAATGTACAGCAGTAAGCAAAAGGGAGAGGGAAATTGCAATGGAGAATTCTTGAAACATGGCAAAATGGGAAGATAATAAGGCAATAACAACCTTATACCTCCAAACACCCTGAATTGAAGATAAAATACAATGATATGTGTATGGAATATGAAATTACATATAATGCATGAGAGAAGAAAATGTAAAATAAATGACTATGTTAAATCTATGCTTGCAAATAAAAGAAACATAAAATTAAATGAGCATGGAAGGAAATAGAGGTGTTAGTATGCTACCAATATAAACAATATAACTGTAAATAAAGGACAACAAGTAAATATGATGTAGGATATGAAAAATAGATGCAATAAAACCCTGCAAAAAATAGAGTTATGGTTAAAATGTGGATGGCATATGCATGTAGGCCTACAAAATAGATGTTAGAAAGCAAATAGAAGTGATACGCTTGAAGAAAAGGGCTGAAAACAAAATTTTAGAAGGCTGCAAACATAGTGTTAGAGGCTGTAAATGAATATTAAATGACTGCAAAATAGAAATTAGAAACTTAAAAGCATGGAATGTAAGAGAAAATGAGCAAGTAGATGAAGTTAGCAATCTAGCAAAGCTATGTTAGAGAGCTAAAATGAAAGGGAAGCAAATGAAATAAGGATAGAACTATGCTAAGGGTGATATCACCTAGAAATGGCCTCTCCCAAGCACCAAGACTTCCTTGCCACCAAGTCCTCTTGCCTTGCTTGACTCCCCTTCACAAATGCTTGCACAATGGATGAAAATGCTTGAGAATGCTTGCTAAATGAAAGATATGAGAATGAAGATGCTAGAGAAGTATTGGCAGAGTATAGCTATAGTGAAAACCCATGGTGAATGCCTCTCCAATGGGTTCTATTTATAGATTCTTGGAGGGGGGATTGAGGGGGAAATGGATTCAAAATGCCTTGAGAGGGAAAACCAAAATTTGAAATTCGTGAATCTGGTACATTGCTAGGGCATGTGGGATCAATGGTAGAGGATAGAGAAAGGTGATCCACATCATCTTGGCTCATGCTAGAATATTTCTAAGCATTTTTCAAATTCACCACTTGGACCAAATTCGCCACTGGTCTAGGTAAGTGTAGTTTTTACACATTTTTGGGCATCAATAGATATCCAAACATAGGCATATTTATACTCATTGGAAAGCTCTTTTTGATCCTGATCTAATGGTGGTGGTTTTTTTATGAATTTTTGAGATTATTTGAGGTCAAAATTTATCTCAAAGATGACCTTACTTTTTAGGGCTATAAACACCCTAAATTTGGGTATGAAGATGATTGATTTGATTTTCTTGATCAAAAGGCTTGTGAAGGTAAGACAATTGATGAGTTTTTCTAGGATTGGAAATTGATAAAATATGCCAAATTTGATGCCTAATTTGACAAGGTTAGGATGCCTTGATGAGGTGTTGTTTGATGCCTTGATTGAGGATGATGTTGGCTAGGTGTGTCAAAATTGGGTGTCTACACCACCAAATGCGTGTACGCGCTTGTTCGACACTACCAAATGCAAGTCCGCATTTATGAAAAACAAAAAAAAAAATTGGCTATAAAACCTCACAAAAACACAACATCAGATCAACAATGCTTCTAAGATATCATTCCACATCATCTCACCCCAAATTAGATCAATTCAATAACCTAATTAAGGAATGTGACTACGTTCAAGGAACTTTTTCAAAGCTATCATACACTCCTCTTTGCAGAGTCACAAAAGCAAAAATTTCTCAAATTGGTATGCATCATGCCATGGGTTTGAATGTGGTGGCTAAAATTGAGGTAAACTAACCTCAAAACACCATCATGCACACATCCATATTGGCTAGTCCATCTACCACATCAAAAGTGCAAATCATTTCTACCAAATCAAAGTTTCATAAATGCAACTCCCTCCAAACTTGGGGCAACCAACTTGATCTTCATCATTCACATTTACATCCATCACACCACATCCCTCCACCATCCAAAATAAGTCAAGTGACTCATGGGTCTCATTTACTCCTTATATCACCCATTCGTCAGTTAAGGGTGTAAGCCAAAATCAAAACTTTTTAAAAGTCATTCATTCTTCACATTGAGATAACCTGAGCTCATTTATCCATCCAATAATGCCAGGTGTCTCTTGATTTTGCATCGCATTGTGCTTGGTGAAACATGGTACAAAAAGGGGTATCTGTAGACACCAAAATCTAGTCCTTTACAAAGCCTCCATTCACCCCATAATCCTGCATAATAATAATAATATGCCTAAGTTTTGACTTAGGTACATTAGTCTTGCACATTATCCTATTTTCTAGATTTTTTTTAAATATGGATAATCCTTGTAATGTACGTTGTCTCTCCATTGGACATGTGTCCTATCCACCACTACCCCTCCTCTTGCCACATCTTACACCTCACTCTAGATATTACTCCACTTGCACGTACCCACATGCCACCACTCCACCTAAGTGAGACACTCTAACTGAATCACTGCAACTACCTAGGATAGGTGGTTGCCTAGTCCCTACCACTTGGCAGCCCTAACTTGCCACCTATATTTTTTTTCCAAAACCCCAAAAGGTCTATAAGGCAGCATCACTCCATCAAAAATAGGAGGCTATAAAATACATTACGCTATTGAAATCCTTACAGGAGGTAACCAAAGTTCTTGGAGATCAAGCCATCGATATCTCGGACCAAACCTGAAGGTTTCTACCATTTTAGTCTCAAACGCTGGAGGACGTTTACACAGTAGTAAACATGCATCCATATTTGCACAAAATTTTTCCCGTATTTAGCCAACCATAAATGCACACCCGTGTTTGCTTAGGAGCAAGTACAACTATTGATAGACATATCGAGGTCAGGTAAAATCAATAAGGCATATTTTTAATGTTTTTATTTCCTATACATTATTTCAAGATTATGCAAGCATTAACGTTAGGATTTATCGTAGTTTCTTTCATTTACATCAGCATGTGCTACTAACCTACTCCTCTTGGCTTGCAATTCCATGTATGCAGGTCATATATTCTGGATGGTTGTTGCAACAAGGATGGTTGGATCCCATACACCTATTTGGTTGTAGCAAAGAAGATTCAACACCCACCATCAGTGTGACTTACAAAAGGGGTTTCCCTCCCTTTTGCCTTCATTGTACTTTGGAAACAAGCAAACTAATAATATTGTAATTATATCCCCAACACAATTGGGGTAAGGTATTGTAACCAGGATACTAAGTCTCTAGCTAAAACTTTAATACATGATTCATTCCTGCAATTGTTTGTTTCATTCTTTATTTACTCGGGTGTATCTTCTTTTTAGGTATAACAATCAAGAAATACAATATTTGATCTGTGAAGCTAAAATTCCAATTCTTTTGCATGGGAATACAAATATATGATAGGAATTTATCCAAACATATGTACTCATCGGATTTATACTAAGGATATTAAACCTATAATACAACCACAAAGAATATTGAATCTTGCTCTATGAGATATTGTTAAAGATAAAATTGAAAAATTATTAGACGTAGGATTCATTTACACCATTTTTATAGCCGATGGGTTTCTCCATTGGTTATTTTTCCAAAGGAAAATAGGAAGATGTATGTGTTGATTATAAAAAATTTAAAAAAGCCACATGCAAGGACTACTTTCCATTGCCATTTATAAATCAAGTGTTGTGCACACTCACTAGGAAATTTTATTTTTGTTTTCTTGATGGATTTAGTGGATATAATAAAATTCAGGTTGCTCCTAAAGATCAAGAGAAAATAACTTTTACTTGCCCATGGGGAACTTTTGCTTATTAATTTTTACATTTTGGACTTTGTAATGCCTCAACAACTTTCCAACGAGCTATATTTGCTATCTTCTCTTACTTGACCAATGATTGTGTGTAATCTACATAGATGATTTCATAGTATGTGGTGAAACTTTTGATGAAACCTTAGAAAATCTTGATAAAGTATTAACCCACTATGAAACCTATAATTTGGCCCTAAATCCTAAGAAATATTTCATGATGATGGATAAAGGTATTTTTCTTAGATACCATATATTTTCTAAAGGAATATAAGTATGTTTTAAGAAGATAGAGGTTATCGAAAACTTGTCTTTTCTTCAAACTCAAATAGATGTTAGACGTTTTTTGGGTCACATTGGTTTTTATTATCATTTTATCAAGAAATTTAGTACAATTGCAGGTCCCATGTATATCTTATTAACTAAATATTCTAAATTAAAATCGGTATAATGAGGTCCAAACTGAAAACTTTCATTTCACATCCAAATTGATGCATCAAACACCATAATTGGGGCAGCTTTGGTCTAAGTAGAAATTGTAGAATATTATGCCATTTATTATATTAGTAAAAACTTGATATGAGTAGAGAAAAATTATACCACTACTAAAAAGGAATTCTTAGTAGCGGTGTATACCTTAAAATAATTTTATCACTACTTTACTGGTGACCAAGTTTTTATTCATAAGGTGTAACGACCCTCCTTGGTGGGACTTGATCTAGATGCTTGATTTATATATTGATGTGTGGATATCTATTGCATAATATCATTTTATGTTATCAAGATGTATTGATAGATGCACTTTATGCTTTGATTGTATATCTTTTGTAATATTGGTACTATTGATGAAATTTATGATTGCAAGACCAGATACTCTCATGGGTGGATTGGTATAGGACAACCACCAGAGTTGAGATAAAAAGGGAAATAATGGATGATATTCTCTCGACAACTCAAGGGTAAAGGAAAAATCCTTCATGTAGATGCATTTCATTTGTGTATGTTTGATTGAATGCACCATTGGGTAAGGAGGTTGTTATTTGAGAAAATGATCGATCCTTAGTAGGCATGTGATAACATCACAATTATTGGAAAACCTTCCACTCAAGGAAAAACTTTGTTGTGCATATTGTTGATATGGATGACTTAGCAAGGGCCTTTATGTGCTTATTTGATTATGATGTTGATGGTTGATATTAGCATTCAATAGTAATTAAATCAATTTGGTGAATAATTAATTTAACTATTAATGTTGGTGTAAATGATTTAATTATTAGTTCAAAAGAAACGTTAGTTTTGGGAAATGATAATGTTATTAAATAATATTTAAGGAAAATGATTCTTATTGTTTTCACCTATAGATTTTAGTAGGCTAAAATTAAAAATTAAGGAAAACCTTTATAGGGGAGAGCATACTAATAAAAGAATATGGGAGTTATTAAATATTAGAAAACATTGGTTTTTGGCAACGTAATTCTTAAACGTTATCTTTGTAATGGTTTGGATCACCGTGGTGGTGGTGCGACTAGCTTGCATGGTAAGTAATAGAAGGAACCTCCTCCCTATCCTTTGAGAATATTCCATGGAAGCTATATTGTATTGTTTAGTTACAAATTTGGGATCACTAGTGGAACAAAAGGATTGCAAAGGAAAAGCTTTGGGAATAAGGAAAGAGGGATTAAAAGTTGAAGGTAAGCTTGAGAATGTTATGCTTGATGTTATATTTCCTTCTCTAGAACTCTTAAATGGTGCTTAAGCTTTCAAATGTTTTTCCCTAGATTTTTGTTCCTGCATTTTTATTTTTTGGTTTCTTTTTTGAGGCTTTGTTTAGCTAAGACTTTCTTGTTTTCCTTATGGTTGTGTGTTATTTTAAGATTTTTGTAAGCCACTCTAAGGTCTGTGCTTGGTAGTGAGATTTGTTTTGTTTTAGGATCTTGTTGCATTGTCTGTTAGCCTTAGTTACTTATGGTAGAAAGTTGTAGTAGTTCTACAACAAAGCTAATGGTGTGCTCTTAGGAGGAGTTATATTTTTGGAGCCTCGTTCAAACTAGTTTGCATAGTCCTTGTGGTTATTCTAGTTTTTGTGAAATATTTTGTTTTAGTTTTATTTTATATTTTAGATACTTCTGTGTGTTTTAAGCTTCACTTAGCTACTATAACATGTTCATTTTGTTTGTGCTGCCTCCTTGAGTCTTGAGTTGATCTGTAACAATATCACATATGTTTCCTTGTCTTTCTTTTTGGGTTGCATAGAAGTCTAACCTGGTAGCTTAGGTTGTTTTTGTTATAGTTTTAGTTGGACTCTTTTCTGTGATCCACCCATTAGCATGTTAAGAACCTTTCATGAGAGTTGATTTTTAACTAAATCTTAGCTTGAGACTAATGGTGGGAGCTTGGTTCTTGTGTATTACTTTTTATATGCTCCTTTCCACGTGTATAAGAGCCGAAGTTAAAAGTTTATTTACATGAGTTATATTATGGTTGTGTTATGGGAAGTTAAATCATGATTAATGATCAAATATTTTAGAAAATAGAATTATATAGTTTAGGGTTTCATTTTAGAAAATATTATGCTTTATTAGTGAAAAGTATGATTTTGAAAACTAGTATTACTATGATACCTTTTAGAACTCATGGATTGATAGTTTATGTAAGGAAATGGAGTTGCTTTTGAATACTTAGAGTAAAGTGAATCTTATTTCATTCTCAAAAAAACTAATAATAAAAAAAGTGTTTAGATATTACTTAATGTTGATGTATATCCATGATGGTTTTTTATTGCAAAAGTTATAATTAGATGGAGAATATTTTTATGTGAGTTATTTTGAATCATTTAGTAATGGTTCCTGAGGCTTGAGTAGATAAAGGAATCCATTATAGAGAGAAGTATGGGATTCTCTCCTTTTTTACATGGAAATATTTTGTTTAACTATATTTTTTATTGCTTAGTGCATGTTAAGCTTGCATAAGCAATTCATGAGTTGTCCTGATCCCTAAGCTTCTTCTCAAAGTTCATGAGAAGATTCTTTCATGAAGAAGACCATGGAAGAAGGTGATGCTAGGGACCACTTAGGTGGAATTGTATTAGTGGATTTGAGGGTGAAAATAAAAGTGATGTTATTCTTTATATCAAGTTATTGTAAGATTGGAAGTGAAGTATTTTAGAGAAAATATGTTTTGTAATTACTCTTGTTATATTTGAAACTTGAATGAAGAATGAAAGGTTAAATGTTATTAGTTCTTTATGTAAAGTGTTTGGAATGCTTAGTTATGAGCAAATGGGAAAGAATGAGTTAGATTCTAATTCATGGTTTATGGATTATAATTCTTTTAGATGATGTTTCTTTTCTTCATTTTTGAAATAAAGGAAATGTTAAATGCTAGTATTATGATTTGAAAGTATTTAAGATTCTAGTTTTAGCAATGTGTTATATTTAAGCATGTTCATAATAGCACTTTATTTCCTTTTGGGAGAGTTATTATATTTTGATATTTTTATATCTCTTGGGTTGGTTTTGGGGCATGAATCTAGAGCCATATTATAGAAACCCTTGAGTCAAGAAGATAACCCAATCTTGGGAGGAGTTGTGGTGATGCAATAACAGGTAGTTGTAAATATTGGGAGGAGTTGTGGTGATGCAATAACCAGGTAGTTGTGAATCCTAGGAGGAGTTGTGATGATGCAATAACTAGGTATTCATAAATATAGAAGGAGTTGTGATGATGCAATAACCAGATAATTGTGAATGATACACCTTGAACGGTGAGGCTCGAGTGTTCCAAAGTGGTGAGGCTTTTGGAATCATTCACAAGATAGTATAGTGGTGGCACCTTGAATGATGAGGATCAAGTGACCATGCTCATTACCAGGTGAGTGGTAATGGCCTTAGTTAGCCCATAAAGGTGTGGTAACTAAGCACTAAGGCATTACACCAGAATAATCCTACATAGATAGACTTATGTAGGGTTAGGGAAAAGGCATCCCCCTTTAAGTGTTATGGGCCTTAAAGGATAATCCCTATATCATGGTCAAGTTGTCCTATACTAATGAGGGTATAGGAAAAGTGGGGGGACCACTAATGGCATCCTTTCTAAATAATGAGGTTTAGAAAGGTGAACCCCAAAAATATAAGATGTTGGCCACTCCTATCCACTTGAGTGTCATCTATAATGATATTGAACTCAAAATATGGTTATGCCTTATAATACTAAAAATATTGGGACTTCTTTATGAACCTTACTTGTGAAATAAAAAATATATCTATCCCTTGGGTTGAGTTGGTGGGTTGTTATAGTTGGTATCAGAGCTCTAGGTCATAGGACTAGAAGCTTCCATGGAGAGAACCTAGGATAAGCCTTGAATTGATGTGCTACTTTGGGGAGACTTACTCTTCTAGGGACCTTAACATGATCTAGGATAAGATAGGTATTGCATATCATTTGGACTAATCAGACCAAGGAGTAAAAATCCTAGAGAGTATAGTTTCTTATTGGGAATGACACCTTGTGGTGAGGCAAGTGTGACCATGATCATTATCAAGTGAGTGATAATGGTCTAAGTTAGTTCATGGGGAGATGAAACTAACTAATTGTAAGTACAATTTGGGAGAAATTGTAACTTATCCAACTCCTTTTTATGGATAGGATATGGCACCTATTTTAAGAGGAGGATCATCCAAGAAGGTAGGGTCAGCTACATAAGAGGAAGTTATAGTACATCCCCAAAATAAGTCTAGAAGAACAATGGACTCCAACAAGAAAACTAGAAGAACAATGGACTCTAGTAAGAAGTCTAGAAGAACAATGGACTCCAACAAGAAAACTAGAAGAACAATGGACTCTAGTGAGAGGGTGGAAGACCTTTCTTCCATAGTTAAGTTGCTTCAAGAATAGATGGAACAACAATAGAAAATGTTGGAAACATTAGTTAATAAGGAAACAGATAATAGGGATTCAGAGGGTAGACAGGAAGAGAATCCTATTAGAGGAAGCCATGAAGGTAAAGCTTGGATTGAGGTTGAGCTTGCCAAGGACCTTAAGAATGTTAAGGTATCTAAATTTAATGGAAGAGAAGGGGGTGATGTAGTAGAGTCATGGTTAAATGAGTTGGAAACTTTCTTTTCCATGAAGAATTACTCACCTAAAACCCAAACTATTTGGGCTACCCTTCATCTTCAGGATGCAACCTTAGAATGGTGGAACACATTCAGGGTAGGCAGAGGAATCCAAGTTATGGACCTTAAATGGGATAGTTTTGTAAGGGAATTTAAGAAGATATTCCTATCAGATCAATTTTATGTAGAGAAGTTTGAGGAGTTCTCTATGCTCCAATAGGGTACATTGACTATGGAGGTATATTATCAAAGATTTATTAAACTATTGAAATATATTCTTGAGTATGAGATCAATGAACAATTGAAGGTGCATAAGTTCATCTTGGGGGTGGATCCTAAGATTAGAATAATGATTAATTTTCTCAAACCCAAAACCCTTCAAAAAGCTTATGATTTGGCTCGACAGGAAGAGACCAATCTACAAACCAAGAAGACCTTCTTCAACTATGGAGGGTTGATAGAGGTAGAGAGATAGGAACTCAAGAAGAGGAAGAGTGTAGGGTTTATGAAATGGGATAAGGAGAAAAATAAGAAAAGTAAAGGGAACCCAAAGTTTAGGAATAAGAACAATGGGAACCAAGGGAATTATAAGAAGAATTTCCAGAAAAAGGATAATTCAAAACCTCAACCTCAGAAGTAGAATGATTCAGCTCAGAAAGAGGGAATAGGGGAGAAAAGGTAGGAAAGATCTCAGGCACCCAGGATAGGTTGCTTCATTTATGGGGGTCCTCATTATGCAAATAAGTGTCCCCAATGGCTAGAGTCGAGTAACAGAGCAGAGGAGCAACCACACCAAATCTATGCAGCTATAAGAAGTCAGAACCTAGATGGACAAGCAACTCCTATGTTATTGAATGGTAAGTTGTTTAATAAGAATGTTAAAGTTTTAATTGATAGTGGAGCTACAAATAGTTTTATTTCCACTAGTATTATTGGGGATATGCCAGAAAGACCTAGATTTTTGGCACAAGGGTGGAAAGTTGAGTATGGGTCTGGATAGACTTACTTAGTGGATCAATGTTTGCCTATGATTGAGATCACCTTACCCAATGGATCCACTATATGGAACTTATATGTAGCACCACTACATGCCTTTGATATTATCCTAGGGATGGATTGGTTAAAGGCTCATGGAGCCCTAATCAAATTCCAAGAAAGATGGATGGATTATACTAATAAGGATAAGAAGAGAGTAAGGGTTCAAAGTAGGCAAGGGTATTTTTGACCATATTTATTGTTAGCTATGCAACTAAAGAAGGCAATCAAAAGAGGTGGTATGTTGTATGTAGTAAAGATAAATGGCAAGACAGGTGATAATGGGGATGAGAAAATATTTAAGAGACATCCAATTCTGCATGAATTTAGGGATGTATTTCTAGAAGATCTCCTAGGCCTACCACCTTGACATGAATTTGACTTCACCATTGAACTAATGCCTAGAGCTGAACCTATTGCAAGGACACCTTACAGAATGACTCCTATTGAGTTGCAAGAGTTAAAGGTGCAACTTCAAGATTTATTGGAGAAAGGTTTGATTAAACCTAGTGTGTCACCCTAGGGTGCTCCAATATTATTTGTGAAAAAGAAGGATGGTTCCTTAAGATTGTGCATTGATTATAGGATGTTGAATAAGGTGACCATCAAGAATAGGTATCCTTTGCCAAGGATTGATGATCTCTTTGATCAACTAAAGGATGCCACTATATTTTCAAAGATTGATTTGAGATCAAGATATCATCAATTGAGGATTCATGAGGAGGATACTCATAAAATAACCTTTAAGACTAGATATGGACACTATGAGTTCATAGTGTTGCCATTTGGGTTGACAAATGCACCAATAAATTTTATGAATATGATGAACAATGTGTTCAAGAAATATCTAGATCAGTTTGTTTTGATATTTCTAGATGATATCTTGATATATTCTTACACCAAAGAGGAACATGACCAACATTTGAGGTTAGTGTTAGAGGTGTTGAGGAAGAACCAACTTTATGGAAAGTTGTCTAAATGTGAGTTCTATGCCTCACAAGTTCAATATTTGGGGCATATTATATCTATAGAAGGGATTGTTGTAGATCCTAAGAAAATTGAAGCTATTTTGAGTTGGCCTGCACCCACTAATGTGTCTAAAGTTAGAAGCTTCATGGGGATCACTAGTTATTATAGGTATTTTGTGAAGGATTATTCAAAAATTGCCTACTCTATTACCAACCTTCAGAGAAAAGGAAAAGAGTTCAAATGGATGGATAAGTGTGAGGTCACCTTTGAAACTCTAAAGAATAAGTTGACTACAACACCAATTCTCAAGATACCAGATCCTCTTGGGAATTTTATAGTATGTACAGATGCTTCCTTAGAAGGTTTAGGAGGGGTATTATCCCAAAATGAAGCTACAATAGCATATGAGTCTAGGAAACTCAAGAAGCATGAGTTGAATTATGCTACACATGACCTAGAGTTAGTAGTAGTTGTGCATGCACTAAAGGTCTAGAGGCACTATTTGTTGGGGAAACATTTTGAGCTAAGGATAGACCATCAAAGTCTAAGGTATATCTTTACCCAACCTATGTTGAATGCAAGACAAAGAAGGTGGATAGAGTTCCTAGCAGAATATGACTTTGGTATAGAGTATATCAAAGGAAAGGAAAATAAGGTTGTTGATGCCTTAAGTAGGAGAAGGCATATAGCAACATTGACTCGAAGTCATATAGACTTGATGGACAAAGTCAAGGAAATGCAGCTATAGGATCAATATTGCATTGAAATCTAGGCTAAAATTGAGAGAAATCCTAAGGAAAATAAGGATTTTAACATAAAATATGGACTTTTATGTTTCAAGGATAGGGTTGTCATACCCAAAATTAGTGATTTAAGGAGAATGATTATGCAAGAGGTGCATAGTTCTCCATATTCTGCTCATCTGAGAGGTGCAAAGATGAGAGAAAACATGAAAAAGACCTTCTATTGGTTAGGAATGAAATAGGATATCACTAGTTTTATTGCTAGATGTTTGGAATGCCAGAAGGTTAAGGTAGAACATCAACATCCAATAGGAAAATTATACCCACATGATATACCTACTCAGAAGTGGTAGGTTATATCTATGGATTTTATTATGGGTTTACCTAAGACTAGGTACCAACATGATGCAATACTTGTGGTGGTAGACAAGTTGACTAAAGTTGCACATTTTATACCAAGAAACATCAAGGATGATGCACTAATTGTGGAAAATAAGTTTGCCAAGGAAATATTTAGGTTACATGGTTTTCCTGAGGTGATCATATCAGATAAAGATTCTAGGTTTACATTAAAATTATGGTAGGCTCTTCATCATGTAGTGGGCACTAAATTGAATATCAATTCTACTTACCATCCAAAAATAGATGGGAAAATGGAGAGGGTGAACCAAGTTCTAGAAGACATGCTTTGCATGTATTGCATGGATCAAAAGTCTAAGTGGGAAGACTTTTTGCATCTAGTTGAATTTACATATAATAATGGATACCATGCATCCTTGGGAATGGCTCCATTTGAGGCCTTATATGGAAGAAGATGTAGAACACCTCTATCATGGGATAATTCAAGAATATCAGGTGGTGATCAGACCAAACACTATCAGAGAGATGGAGGAGCAACTCAGAATGATTTGATAAAGGCTCAAGGAAGTAATCGATCACCAGAAGAGCTATGCTGATCTAAAAATATCACCAAGAGAATTCTCTATGGGAGATAAAGTCTTCTTGAGGGTAAGACCCATGAAAAGTGCCATCAAGTCAACTAAGTTGGATCCTCATTATGTTGGGCCTTTTGAGATCATTGATAAGATTAGTCTAGTAGCCTATAGGCTCACCTTGCCACCCAACCTATCAAATATCCATGATACTTTCCACATATCCCTACTTAGGAAGTATGTTGTTGATCCTTCTCATGTTTGGAATATTTCAAAATTGTAGATGGTAGATCCCTCAACCATTGAGGTGTGATCGATAAAGATTCTAGGGTTTCATTCTAAGATATTGAGGAAATGAACCCTAGATCAATGTAAGGTCCAGTGGGACCAATATTCTAAAAATTGTGCAACTTGGGAAGATGTTGAGGAAATGAGGAAGCAATTCCCATATTTATTTGAATGAAATATATATGCTTTATTTTTAAGAAACACAAAGGACTATGTTTAGTCCAAGGGGGAGTATGTAATGACCCTCCTTGGTAGGACTTGTTCTTGATACTTGATTTATGTATTGATGTGTGGATATCTAATGCATAATCTCATTTTATGTTATCAAGATGTGTTGATAGTTGCACTTTATGCTTTGATTATACTACTTTTGGAATATGGTACTATTGATGAAATTTGTGGTTGTAGGACTAGGTACTCTCACCGGTGGATTGGTATGGGACAACCACTAGAGTTGAGAGAAAAATGAAAATGATGGATGACATTCTCATCGATAGCTCAAGGGTAAAATAAAAACCCTTCATATAGGTGCATTGCATATATGTATGTTTGATTGAATGCACCATTGGGCAAGGAGGTTGTTATTTAAGCAAAAGAGCCATCCTTAGTAGGCGGGTGATAACGTCATAGTTATCGTAAAACCTCCTACTCAAGGAAAAACTTTGTTATGCATATTGTTGATATGGATGGCTTAGCAAGGGCCTTTGTGTGTTGTTTGATATCGATGCTAATGGTTGATATTAGCATTCGATAGTAATTAAATTAATTAGGTGAATAATTAATTTAATTATTAATGTTGGTAGCATTAAGAGGAAATGGATTAATAAAAGTGATTTAATTATTAGTTCAAAATAAAAATTAGTTTTTTGAAATGATATTGTTATTAAATAATGTTTATGGAAAATGATTATTATTGTTTTCACCTGTGAATGTTAGTAGGCTAACATTAAAAATTAAGAAAAATATTTCTAGGTGGAAGAGGAAGCATGCTAATAAAATAATACGAGTTATCTTCGTAATGGGTTGGATCATCATGGTGGTGCCATGCCCAACTTGCATGGTAAGTAATGGAACGAATCTCCTCCATATCCTTTGATATTCTTCAATGAAAGCTATATTGTACCACTGAGTTATAAATTTTGGATCACTAGTAGAGCAAGAGGATTACAAATCAAAAGCTTTGGGAACAAGGAAAATAGGCTAGAGGACAAAGGGCCTAAAATTCAAAGGTAAGCTTGAGAAAGTTATGCTTTATGTTATGTTTCCTTCTTTGGAACTCTTAAATGGTGTTTAAGATTCGATTGGTTCACACTATCTTTTTTGTTCCTACATTTTAATTATTTGGTTTTTTTTTTTAGGATTTGATTGGTTAAGCCTTGCTTGTTTTCCTTATGATTATGCATTATTTTAAAATTCGTGTAAGCCACTCTAAGTTCTATGTTTGGTAGTGAATTTTTTTTGGTCTAGTATCTTGTTGCATTGTGTGTTAGCCTTAGTTAATTATAATAGGAGGTAGTAGTAGTGCTACCATAGAGCTAATGGTGTGCTCTCAAGAGGAGTTAAGTTTTTGAAGCCTTATTCAAACTAGTTTTCATAGTCCTTGTGATTATTCTGAGTTTTATTCAGTTTATTTTTGGATTTTGGAGCATCGTATTTTTGTGTATTTTAAGCTTCACTTAATGACTATAAAATGTTCATTTTTTTATGTTAGATCCATGAGTATTGAGTTGATCTGTGACAAAATAACTTATGCTTCCTTCTTTTTGTTTATGGGTTGTGAAGAAGTCTAATCTGGTAGCTTAGGTTGTTGTTGTTATGGTTTTAGTGGGAATATTTTCTATGATCCACCTATTAGAATGTTAGGTATTGTGTGAAAGAGGAAATACAACATAACAATTAAAAATAAACAAAATGTAGTATAAAGATATATTTGCAATAGATTTGAAATTGATAAAATTTATATTTTATAGATTGGACCTTGTGGTTACAATAGTCCTCCCAAAATGGAGGGTTTTCTTTTACAAGTGAAATCTATGGTGTGACAAATTATCTTCTCAAGCACATAGCAGGTTGTGGGAGGGTTTGAAAGACACATTACTTGAATTTCTAAGCTTCCATGCATATCCAATACCTACACACAAGCTCATAGTAAAAAAATCATTAGCATATTCAGGGCCTTTCAGGATGAGGCCCAAGCTCATGAAAAAAGATTACAAAATTAACTAAAATATTACAAAAACTTACAAAATCAAATGTAGGAATTATAAAATTGTGCAAAAATCCTTAAAAAATATATCAAAATACCTAGTTTATCTTTCCATGTAATATGGGGTTGATCTAGAGTTGTTTTTTTCCTTGAAGCTCAACCACCCATGGTGATTGGCTCTCTAGGTGACTACCTTGTACATTTGTACTTCTGGACAACTATCTTGGGTAGTTGATACTTTGGTTAAGTTCCCTAGGTGGTTGAGACTTTAGTTAACTACCCTAGGTAGTTGACACTATTATCCTAAAGAGGGTTTTGATCTTGAATCTAATCCTTTAGAGATTTATTTTGCGGTACTTGTTGTAGATTTGATGCACTATTGAATATCTATCATTGATGTGGTTGCAAAATAAATGTTAATGAACAAAACCAAAAGCATCCATGGTTGATTCCTTCGAGATACTTCAATGTTAAACATGCAAGCATAATGCCAAGAAAAAACACAACAAAATTGAATGAAATTTGAGTAGAGTTTCATTATAAATTTTGTGCACACATAATCATAAAAATAGAGACTTATTTGTAAAGTATACCATTGGTAGAGAGTGGGGAGGATGGAATTGAGTGGGTGACAAGTGGCATGGGTGCATAAGAGAGGAATCTTAGGGATTCCCCACTTGGGATGGAAATATGTGTAACTTTCCTTTTTTGGGCTATGATGTCCTATGATGCCTTATGACGTGCCACATTAATGCCCTTTTTGTGGAGAGATTCATCACCCTACTAAATTGGCATTTTTAATAAAAGTGCCCAGGTGGAGGGAATCCTCACCCAAATGCATTGAATGCACTTGTAGAGTAGAGGAAAGAGGGGTAATAAATAATAACCAAATTTAAGGTGAATATGGGTTGAAAATAGCAAGGTGGTCTCATGATGATCGTGGTTAGGTGTAGAAAGGGGCCAAAGTGGGTCAAAGGGTCTAGAAGAAGTCAAAGGGGCTAGAATGTCCAATATTAATAATTTCTAAGGTTTGCAACACATTAATTAAAATAATTGCACACATTATTTAATATTGATATTAACAATTGCAAATGTGACATTGTTTAGGTGTATACAAATGCCCCTTTTTGTACCACATAATGTGAAAACACAATATGGTGCAAAAACCGATGACACTAATTGTGGGATTAATGATGGAATAAGGAAAATACTAGTGAATGATAAAATTGACTTTACCTAAATGAGGGGGGGACACAATATTACCTCAAATCAAGAACAATGTAAGATGCCCTAGTTATGAAAGCAATAGATGCCCTTGAATCTTTTTTTTTTTTTTTTTTTGGTGGTGGCCACAAAGGGTAAAAAGACTGTGACCATGAGGGAACCATTACATAACATATCTGCAACATGTGAGGTGAGAGATTTTAACCTAGGCCTCTCAGCAACTAGAGAGGTTTAACTACCCACTTGCTCTCCAACTCCTCAACATGGGCAGATAGATGCCCTTGAATCTTTGCCTTTGACAAATTGACGAAATAAAATTGACTAGAATTTTGAGTTTTGGAATCAGGTTTGATTAGAAATTTTGAAATAGAAAATAAAATATAAGTTCTACCATTTGCCTCAGTAGAGGGAGGGTTAATGACAACCTTAGGCAAATATTCTCAGACACATGTAACTCCAAAATTGGGTTTTTGTGTATTTAACTAATTCAAGATGAAATTATTGGGTATTTGTCAACCCCCTCAAATGACAAGTGGATGGTGAGAAATTAGTGACAAACATGAGTTGATTGGTGAAAAAAGTATGGAAATTGGATCATGGAAGAAGGGATCATACATGAAATATGAATTTGAGGGTCAATTACAAAATTTGAGAAATTTTGGTGTAGAAGAAGAGATTGGTGGCAATCATCCATGGAGGTTATCTATCACCTTGAGAACCACCCATGGCTGTTGTCTTGAACCTTGGGAACTACCAAAGGTGGTTACCTTGTGCATTGGTGATCATCTAGGGTAGTTGGAAAACTATTTGGGTGATTTCCAACACCAAGCTATACATAGGTATTATGGGGATCATTTTGGAAACTACAAAGGGCAGTAGAGAAGAAGGAGAGAAAAGAAGGTGATAGAAGAGATGGTTAGAATGAGCATGACAGTGGGAGTTGGAGGGTGTGCAGAGTTGATAAGTGTCCTGGTTATTTTTTTTGTGCTATATTTTTTTGAATTATGTGCATGTATTTTAAGAGTTTATTTTAATTATTTATTTATTTTAAAAAGAGATTTTAAATGCCCCAGGGGAGGCATTTTTTGTTTTTGTTTTATTTTTTAATTATATAAAAATGGTGAGCTAATGTTTGTGATGTGTTGAGTGTAATTGAGGATGTTACAACCACAATTTTGATTTGGCACTATGTTTCCAAGTGCTTGGGACAAGTTGATAGAGTTAAACTAGGAGTGGTTGGAGAAGATTGGCTTGAAGGAGGTGGAACATATTGAGCCCATTTATGTGGATTATGGGTACCTTTCCATGTTAGAAAAGTTATAAGACCCAGATAGGAGGACCTTCCACCTCCCAATAGGTAAAATGATAGTTACCTTGGAGTATGTGTATCACATATTTTGATTTACCAATTGAAGGGATTCCTATCTATGTAGCCTTGGATAGGGAAGAGGTATTGATGGAGATATATGAAGAGGAGTGGTAGATAGTGGATACAAATAATGGTAGGAAATAGTACTTGATAGAGTATAGTAAGGGGATGTTAACAACACAACAATTGTTGGTGGTGTTCTTGATATCTAATGTGATACTACCAGATTCTAATGGATCTCACTTACCATGGAATCTATTGAGATTCATGTTAGATGTGATTGAGACACCAACAATATATGCATGGGGACCAATATTATTGACCTAGGTGTACATTGAGTTGTACAAGGTATGGTAATAAAGGAGGATGGATTTGGGTTTTAGTTTGTTGCTACAATTTTGGAGGTGGAAGCACTTTATAGTATGTTGACCAATGGGATTATTGTGTGAGTTTGATGAAGAGACAATGATCGAGTGACCCTACATGTTGTGATGACAACATGATAGGTAAGGACCAAGAATATGATCTCAAAAGAAGATTTTGGATTACTATTAGTAGATATAGGTAGATTTGAGGCTAGAGGTAGTGAGATGGAGGCCATGGAGGGTAGGACTCACCTGGGCAGAGGATGGGGTGCACCTAAGTTGGGTGTTGTGGGCATGGTGGTTGACAAGGTGACATGAAATAAAGCAGAATATATTCTAGTTTTCTAGGGTACTGTGATATTTTAGCTTGTGATAGGGGTTCCAAAGCTTCTTATCATCTATAAGAGACGGTATGACAAGATCACTTTACCACAACCATAGATAAAAGTGAATGAGGAGGTATACAAGGAGACCAAGGTGGTATCTATAGATGATATCGAGACAACCCTAGAGTGCAATGCATGGTGGGTGATGCAAAATTAGAATCCCAAGAGGGCAACCCAACATCTGAGCCTAGAGAGCCACTAGAGAGGGTGGGTGATAAGTATGTCATAGGGGGTGATGGGAGAATGAATGTGGTGATAAGGAAACAGTATGACAAGGTAAATTTACCACAACCATAGATAAAAGTGATTAAGGAGGTAGATGAGGAGACCAAGGTGGTATCTATATATGACATCAAGACAACCCTAGATTGCAATGCATGGTGGGTGATGCAGCATTGGGATCCTAAGAGGGAAACCTAACATTGTGAGCCTAGAGATCCATAAGAGAGGGTGGGTGATAAGGATGTAATAGGTGGTGATGCAAGAATGAATGTGGTGGGTGAGACAGAGAAAGTAGAGGAGATTCTAGTGTGATAAAAATAGGTAGACAAGGGGGAGACCCACATAGAGTGATGTAGGAGGAAGTGGTAGAGTTGCAAGTAGAGTATGATAACTTACGAGTAAAGCTAGGGTGTATGGATCCTGGGAGCATGATGTTTAGAGGTGGAGTAATAGCAAGCTCTACTAGTGGTTGTGAGAGAGGAGTGGGTAGGAGGAAGAAAGGATGATACATACGAGTAGGATAGGCAAGTATGGATATTGGCCTAGGTGTACGAAGATAGTCTGACAACAATGATCAAGCGAGATGAGCTACGATAATAGGTGGATACTGGGGTGGCTAAGAGGGAGACTCTACATCATCAGTTATATGTAGTGATAGTATAAAGGAAGCAGATAATAAAAGATATGTAAGAACTATAGAGGACCAGTGAGGCACTATAGATAGAGCTAGCTAGAGCATGAGCAGAGACAATGATGGCCTAGGATAGATACATGAGGGCCATGGCACAACTACGACTGGAGGTAGAGAGGACCATAGATATGGAGAAGATCCTTGTTACATAGGGATTTCATGTTCCTCCATGGTCAACATTAAAAAGATCATAGTGGAGCCTAGCGAGTGGATCCTCAGGTACCATGGTAAGGCCATATATGAGAGATCCCTCTACATCGTAAGCTTTAGGTGTCAGATCCTATCGAGGGGATGAGCGATTGAGACAAAAAAATGAGTGTGGATTGAGAGGAGAGGGGGTGACAAGACCAATCATGAACAACCTTGAGATCTAATGGGTTGATGATGTGATCATAATTTTGTAAGTCGTTAGGCCATGGTGATGTAGCTTATGGGTCTAATATTATTATTATTATGTGGTATCTATATACATATTTCATGCAAAATTTTGTGTGTGATGATGATGTGATGTGATATGAATTTATGATGATGATGTATGTTGTGAATTTATTGATGATGCATGGATAGATATAGTGATTGAAATGATATGCATGTGATGATATTCATGATAGATAGTGTTATTTATGAAATGATGAATGTGACTAATATGAAATGGAATGGTTATGAAATGATCAAATGCAAGAATATGTTATGATAAATGCATGTTTGATTTTTGTTCAAAAATACTTAACAACACATTGCATACACATGATGTGATCAAGTAATCAAGGGCATAAACATAATGACACTAACATAACTATAAAATGGAATGGAATGACTGTGATATTGTGGAGATAGGGGATAAATAAAGTGTAAGAAAAAAGGTGGCGTGACTTGTCAATTTACCTATCCTAGGAAAGGAAGGTTCAACAAGTGCTTTCAAGAAGCTCAAACGCCCTAGTGACATCAATCAAACTGTAGCTTTAAAATTTTCTCACTCCTTCCCTTTAGGCTAATGGATCTACATCTAGAAGTGGAATGATAAAATGGTAGGTCTACACCTCAAAGGAGAGGCACTTGAGGTCATGCCCTCTTTGGTGATTTTTTGATGAATTGGGTGGTTTCACCAAGAAATATTTGCTATGGTAGTTTCCTTGCCTAGGTTGGGAGTTTATTTGATCTGTTCTTTTTACTTTGTTCATAATCACCTAGTTTGGCCAAACACAACTAATCTATACTAAATGCAATTTTGATTCGAATGAGTACAACAGATAATTAATTACAAAAGGTAAATAGATGCAATGCTTAGATATGAAAGAAATTGGACACTCTTACTAAATCCGAACGTATGATGTAGAGTCTATTTACTTACTGTAGGCGATATCAAACTTGTTCTGGTGATATTGGATGTTTGATATCATATCGGTAGGTCTGATCTCGTACCAGTAGAGCCGATATGATCAAAATCCTACAATTTCACAATTTGATAGAAAAATAGAAACTTGCAACATTGATACAACCTTAATTAAGCATGAATTAAGCTATAAGAACTTATTACATGTAATGTCTGAAAAGGAACAATGGGAATATAATTTGGTGATATAAATAATACAATGCAATGATGAAGATGGTGAACTCCAAGTATGATAAAAACAATTTCTATGCTAAATTTATATGCTAAACAATGAATATGGTCTTAAAATGAAAAATAGAAGTTAAGAGATGCAAACAGAGATATCTAGATGTCCCCAAGCAGCCTGAAGATTGTATCGGATGTTGCAGAGCAAGATCAAACACTTCCAAGTGATATAATATGTTTGATATCATACAGAATCCATCGATGCATAATTTTGGATTGTCGAACCTGCAAAAAGGTAATACGCAACAACGAATACTATAATGCTAATGAATGCGAGAATGACTAAAAGCTAGTCAAGGAGTCAAAGAGTTAGGGGGAATCTATGGAGGGAGTGCTTGTATTACATAGGCTAGGTAGGTTAGAGGGGTTGGGCTAAAAATAGAGGGAATTGTAACTTCTCCCAATTTGGATGATATCGGGTGAACAGATACTATAGCATCCGTGTTGTTAGGTAGGTAAAGATAAAATATGTTACAACAAATTTGTTGTTTTGTTGTTCTGGGAATTTTCTATTTTGGTTGAGATCGGACATCCGATCCTATGCATTTAGGTCTAATATTAGATCGAACTTTCAATATCGGTCAAATAGAGATGATATCATCAAGAAGTTAAAAACTAACTTAATGCAGGTGCAAAAAATGAGGCAGGAAATTAGAAAGTGGTTTTAATTATTTTTTTGTATGTTTTTGACTTACATTAAATTGACATGGGTCAATTTTAAGCTATTACATTTTGCCCCCTCTTTAGCATATTTTTGAAAAAAATGCATTAAGGAAGATATGGTATGCTTTACAAGAAAACAAAAATTTATTACAAAAATTATTAAAGTTTGAAGGTTTTATTGTAAATTTTATTAGGTGTGATACCCCCTTCGAGTTTTTACACCAAATTTTGCATTTTGTGGAAAACTCAAAATTTGCAATTTGAGGATAAAATGAATAAAAATAACAATTTAGGGTAAACCCTAATTCATTTTCATTTGTCACTATTGCTGAAATTGTGCTCTGGGGAGGATATGGTAGATGTCACACATCGAGCAGATGAAGTGCAAGCGAGGTCGGGGAGTGTAAGGGTAAGTGTTTTGAACTTGTTTAGCTTAAAAATTTTCATGTTTTAGCTTTAATTTTTTTCAATTTTTGGATTTTTAGGGCACGACTACTATCACGCAGTCGTGTGAGTAAAATTGGGTCGTTTATCAAAATCGGTCCTATTTTGACAATATCAAATTTTTGATATCATAAAAATAGGTCCGATTTTGTCAAAATCGGTTAAATTTTGACGATATCAGTGAATATGATATCACCAAAATAGAGCCGATATTGAACAATTTGGTCCAATATTGTAGGATTCAGTCCGATTTTGCAAAATATGTCTGATCATGCAATTTTTATTTTTTTAAAGTCTAATTATTAACTTTAATTTTTGTTGCTTTGTTTATTAACAGAAACCAACTTTGAATAATAGGGAGTGGAGATACAGTGGTCTCTAGGAATATTTGGGTGCCTTGACAGATGACGAGAGGACTATACTAGAGGTAACTAGGCTTAGACATGTGGCAAAGATACCACAAATTCTAGTAAAATTGATACTTATGATGGTATTGGTAGAGAGATGGTATCTGAGGTCATCATATTTTTGGTTAACGATAGGGGAGATGACCCCTACATTAGAGGATTTTTGGAGGATACTACGAGTACCTATCAAGGGTGCATACATAGCTCCATTTGGAAATCAAGTCTAGGTGACACAATGCTTATCTAGGGATCCAAGATTCATGCTCAAGAAGTGTATAGTCAGTATTGAGAGACTTAGTCAGACATATGGGGTCTCTCGATTGATAGTGGTCCTAAGTGGTATAGTGGAAGAGCTTCAATTATGTCATCTCAGTGGTCACCACTTACCATGGACTTTGGAAGAGGTTATCTGTGATATGAGCAACCAGAGATTATGTTTTTCCTAGGGTTCCTACATCTTATGTCAGATGTATAGGACACTCCATAGGGTTGTTTATAGATGAGGTAAGGCCTGATACTTACCTCTTTCCTATAGGTATGACACTGGGATAACATGGCCATCAAGAGACTTGTAGGTTTACATTTTATAGGGGTGGAGGATGGGAGACCCAAAGTGTTCTATTGGCATTTTCCCAAAGGGAACCATGGGTGGATCAGCCTCGATACATTGAGGAGGTTATTTGATGAGCTAATGATAGATGTTATTTGATGGAGATCCTAGAGAGAGCTACAGGTATGGGGAGAGGATGGGTTTAAGATGGATTGCATGAGGTAAGTCATTTGGCTTAGGATGGATCAGGGAGACATGGATCTACACCACATAGATTGATTTATATGTCAGTTTATATTATAGTAGGAGATTCTTGGGATTAGGGATGCCATATTTTCTAGGGTGACTTGAGATACTACTACAGTGAGTGTTGCTCCTAATATGGCATAGTTCCTAGATTCATATCCTGATGATGATGTGGTCACCACATTTTATGGGAATGATTTTGGGGTGAATATAGGTATAGACAGTGGGAAACTATCATCTAAATTGCATGGATCACCAGGCCAAGAGGTAGGATCCACCAGTGGCTAAGAAAATTTTTTGATAGTGGTGGACTGTTAGCCAGCAATAGTAGAGAGCTCAAACACCCCCTAGAAGAGAGAGACCATATACCAAGGGAGGGCACCTAATCCAGAGGACAAATAGATCAAAGAGGGCTACTGGAATTAGAGAGAGATCTAGTGGGGTGAGGGAGGAGAGGAGAGCATATTTATAGGGAGCCAAATTTGCTCAGCCCAATACTCAAAATTCTCATTCATTAAACTTGGAAAAAATTTACAAAAATGGCAGACTCTGCCATTCAAACTCCTTTATTCAGAAAGGTAGTTTATTTCTTTTATTTTACATTACAACATCTTCAACTCTGGAAGAAAAAAAGCCTAAACAAGTCCAGAATGGCCCTCTTGCCTTCACGTCTACAAATCTGTCTCGGCAGTTTCCAACCCCTTGTGCATGCCATCGCTTCCCCTTTTAAAATCTTTGGCGTGACTCTCTGTATCCCTTTTATGACCCTTCATTTCATTTCCTATGCCTCTTCGTTGTCTTAGCTTTCGAAATGTCTTTCTTTTTTACTCTTGATCTTCATCTGCTTTCACTGCACCTTGGTGCCACGTGCTTGTCCAGTGCTGCCACTGTAGACTCTTTTCGCCTATTAACCAATGATAGCGTTTGATATACCCATCGCTCGATAATTTCCTCTGTAACGGCCCCTGCAACTGCCTACCTTTTCTTTCCTTTTGTTTGGTCGTGAAAATGTGACATGTCGTGATATCATGACATTTTTGCTTCACTGCCTTCCTGCCCCTTTTTGAGTCACAAAAATGCGACATGTCGCGATATCGTGACACTTTTTCTTTTCGGCCTTCCTGCCCGTTGTGAGTCACAAAAATGCGACATGTCACGATATCATGACACTTTTCTCTCCTACGCCTCCTCTCGCTTTTTGGTCACGATAATGCGACATGTCACGATATCGCAACATTTTTTTCTCCTGCGCCTTCCCTCGCCTTTTGGTAGCAAAAATGTGACATGTCACGATATCACGACACTTTTTCTCCCTCGCGCTTTCTCTCGTCCTTTGGTCATGATAATGCGACATGTCCCGATATCGTGACATCTTTCCTTTTCGACTCCTCTTTCTCCTTTTTGGTCATGAAATCATGACATGTCGCGATATCACGACATCTTTCCTTTCTGCCTCCTCCTCGCCTCTCGGGTCACGAAATTATGACATGTCATGATATTGCGATAGATTTGCTCTATGCTTTCTCTCTCCGTTTTGGGTCACGAAATCACGACATGTCGCGATATCATGATAGTTTCCTTCCTTGCTTTCTTTCTGCTCCTTCGGTCATGATTTCATGACAATTTCCTTCCTTGCTTTCTTTATGCTCCTTTGGTCGTGATTTCGCGACATGTCGTGAAATCATGATATTTTCTTCTCTGGCCTTTCCTGTCTTCTTTCGATCATGATTTCGTGACATGTCGCGATATCGCGACATTTTTGCTCCGTGCTTTCTCTCTTCTTCCTGAGTCACAAATATGTGACATGTTGCAATATCATGAAATTTTTGCTCTATGCTTTCTCTCTCCTTCTTGAGTTGCAAAAACGTGACACTTTTCTCTCTTGAGCCTTCTCTCAGTTTTTGGTCACGATAATGCGACATGTCGCGATATCACGACACTTTTTCTCTCTTGAGCCTTCTCTCGTTTTTGGTCACGATAATGCGACATGTCGCGATATCACGACACTTTTTCTCTCTTGAGCCTTCTCTCGGATTTTGGTCACGATAATGTGACATGTCACGATATCGCGACACTTTTCTCTCTTGAGCCTTCTCTTGGATTTTGGTCACGAAAATGCGACATGTCGCGATATCGCGACACTTTTTCTTCTTTGCCGACATGTCGCGATATCGCGACACTTTTTCTCCTTGCGGTATTTTTGCTTTCCATTGGATGCTCCTGCATCAGAAAATCGGGGTGGATTGAGAAGTGACCTTCACTTTTGTACTATTTTGTCACCTTCTTTTTCAACATCTCAAAACTTGCAAAATCTTCAGCCTCAACACTACTCTTTTCTCCTTTATCCATCGTTCTCAATGGTGATTTACCAGTACTCCTATTGACAGTCCTATCTAGAGAAACTAGGATCGTACAAGCTCTCCAAGCTTCAGAAAAATTTGGGTCTTCAGGGTACAAACCCTTAAGTTCTTCAAACCCCACAACTTCCACTCTCATTGTCGTCATCGAACTCTTTTCATCCATCTCCTTCAATGGCCTCAACTTGTGACGCACTCCATATTTCATCAGAGAGTAAGTATTTGCATGCCCATCATGCACCGCATGTCTGTCAAATTGCCATGGCCTTTCCAACAACACATGGCAAGCATCCATAGGCAAAACATCACACAGGACCTCATCCTGGTATCTCCCAATATTGAACTTGACTAAGGACTGTTCACTAACCAATGCCCTATGGTCCTTCTGCAACCACACAATCCGATATGGATGCGGGTGTCTCCTCCTCTCTAGCTGTAACTTAGTAACCATTTCTTCTAAGACCAAGTTATCAGTACTACCATTATCTATAATGATATTACAGACCTTACCCGAACTTTTGGACCTTGTGCGAAATAGGCTCTTCCTCTAGTCTGGTTCTTTCTCCTCATTTAACAAGGTTCTCCTTGTGACCATAACTTCTCCTCTCTCTTCTCACAACCCTTCACCATAGATCCTGGTGTAAATTGCCTCACATTCGGTGATCTGTTTACACACTCAAGCACTCTTGTTCTTCCACAGATCCTGGTGTAAACTGTCTCACTTTTGGTGATCTGTTCACACACTCAGGAACTCCCGCTCTGATACCACTTGATGGGGAGCCAAATTCAGTCAACCCAATACTCAAAATTCTCATTCATTAAATTTAGAAAAAAATTACAAAAATGGCAAACTCTGCCATTCAAACTCCTTTATTTAGAAAGGTAGTTTATTTCTTTTATATTACATTACAAAATCTTCAACTCTAGAAGAAAAATAGCCTAAAAAGGTCTAGAATGGCCCTCTTGCCTTCACGTCTGCAACTCTGTCTCAGTAGTTTCCAACCCCTTGTGCATGCCATCGCTTCCCCTTTTAAAATCTCTGGTGTGACTCTCCATCTCCATTTTTTGACCCTTTGTTTCATTTCCCGTGCCTCTTCATTGTCTTGGATTTCAAAATGTCTTTCTTTCTGACTCTTGATCTTCGTCTACTTTCACTGCACCTTGGTGCCACGTGCTTGTCCAGTGCTGCCACTGTAGACTTTGTCTGCTTGTCAACCAATGATAGCGTTCGGTATACCCATCGCTCGACAATTTCCTCTGTAACGGCCCCTACAACCACCTTCCTTTTCTTTCCTTTTGTTTGGTCGTGAAAACGCAACATGTTGCGATATCACGACATTTTTGCTTCACTACCTTCCTTCCCCTTTTTGAGTCACGAAAATACGACATGTCGCGATATCGCGACACTTTTGCTTTTTGGCCTTCCTGCCCATTACGAGTCACAAAAATGCGACATGTCACGATATCGTGACACTTTTCTCTCCTGCGCCTCCTCTCGCCTTTTGGTTGCGATAATGCGACATGTCGTGATATCGTGACACTTTTCTCTCCTACACCTTCCCTCACCTTTTGGACGCGAAAATGCGACATGTCACGATATCGTGACACTTTTTCTCCCTCGCGCTTTCTCTCGTCCTTTGGTCGAGATAATGCGACATGTCGTGATATCGCGACATCTTTCCTTTTCGGCTCCTCTTTCTCCTTTTTGGTCATGAAATCATGACATGTCACGATATCGTGACATCTTTCCTTTCTACCTCCTCCTCGCCTCTCGGGTCACGAAATCGTGACATGTCTAGTAATAAGAAAGTTTGTAGGGCTGAAGAATGACCTTGAGGCTTATGATGATGAAAGGAGATGTCGATTTTAAGAGAAATTGATTTTAAGAAAATAGGTTGATAAATATTTTATCAAGTGATTTAAGCATGAAAAAATGGAAAGGATGACTTGCGCTAGGCATAGAATTCCTAGTGTGAAATTTGAAGGAAAATAATTACTAGGAATTATACCATCATTGCAAATTCAAAATGCAATGCATGATTATGTATGATTCTGTAGACACCAAAACAGCACCAATCCGATTATGTGACTGCAAACACTGATCGCACTAACACACACAGCCCCCAGGGCAGCCCCAGAGGTTAAAACAGTGGTTCTAACCACTCACACAACAGTTTTACAAGTCAGAGATCAATTTGGCACCTTTTAGACACTCTGCTACTTATTCGCTCCACCCAGGGACGAGTGCGGATTGGTACTCGTTTCACCCAGAGACGAGTGCGGATTGGTACTCGTTTCACCCAGAGACGATTACCAGCGCTCGCTTTGGGGTGGGACGAACGCTAGGTTTGATCGAAAAAAGTCAGACCTCGGCGCATGACAACTCAGAACTGCCACTTAGCTTTCCCTGCATGGCATAGGAGTGCGAGTGAGTTCTTTTGACAACTCATATCTGCCAATTGACTCTCCCTTCACTGCATGGGAATGGGAGTGAGCTTTTTAGGACAACTCGGATTTGCCACTTAGCTATCCCTTCATTGCATGGGAGTGCGAGTGAGCTTTTCTAAACATACAAAGACATGCACAGAGGCGGTTAAGAAGCCCTTGATCAAGAAGAAGTCTTCTCTTCACAAAAAAAGCATTCATGCAAAGTAGCACTTTTGCATGTTAATTCAAAGAGACCCCTTGGGTCTATAAAATGGTGAGCTTCCTCACCCAAAATAGATACAGAGAAGGAGCATTTTGAGCGACGAAGTGCTGCTAATTCACTTACTTGCGATTTGTGCTTTCAACATCCATAATCTCTTAATCGAAAGAGAGGTTATTGGGTGACTTTTGAAGGCACGAATCAAGAACCAAAACCCAATTTTTTTGACCACAATATCCTACCAATTTGCCGACAACACATCACACCAGGTTTCGGACCCATCCCAAGCGGATTGGTGTCGAAACAAAGTTTCACCCGCGGGTGGTTTGCCTTCGGGCACCCCCCGCCTTATTGCCTTTGGTGACTATTTCTTTTGTAGTATTTAGCTAGTTACATGATTATGCTTTTGTCAAGTTTTTAGTTTATTTAGACTCATTTTAACCATCATTATATTTATCTTTCATTTTTCATACACAGGTGCTACTGATTCTTTGTTTGTTTCTTTGAACGTAGATTTTCAGCATTAGAGGAGCAGCGAGGAATCTACTTTTACCAACACAAGCGGCGGCAACGTTTTGGTTCGCCCATCTTATATGTGGGCACGCGGAAGAAGGAATTCTGAAACAAGTTGTAAAAGACCAACATTTAACGCTCCTATCCCCTAAAAAGGAAGGAGACGCATTGTAACACAAATTTGAAAAGCATATCAATAAAAGGGCCGTATTTTATATTGCTTTGATATCTTGTGTTCATGTTCTTTCTTTTTACGCATTTTTCAATAACATAGGGTTTAAGCGTTATTTTAGTTTCGTTTACATTGCATTTTTAGTCTATCCTTTTTGTTTTCGAAATCTCGTGTTTTCAATGGCGATCACGGTGGGACCTCTGTCCTCTATTTTTTTTTAGGTTAGATTTCTGATCTGAAATTGCTTGTTTTGATTACAGGTACCTATTTTTCAATCATCGACTGTTATTCGCTTCTGCTAGTGACGATTACAAAATTGGTATTCGTTTCACCCAGGGACGAATATAGCATTCGTCTCACCCTGGAACGAATACTGTTCTGATATTCGTCTCACCCAGGGACGAGTATAGTTCTGTGCATTTTTCAGAGCAAATCAGAAACATCCTGTTGGGCAGAGAAGAGGTAGGGGTTTTTAACAAGCTTCTGTCAAATTTTTGTTTTCTGTTTTTTGGTTTTCGGTTTTGTATGGCTTAGGGAAAGTTTCCTTTTGGTTTGCCTGTTTCAAATTTTTGCAAATTAAAATGAACCCCACACACCACGTGGTATTTTAAACACAAGGAGTTGGTCGTAAAACCCCAACCCTTGAGCAAGACCAAAGGTGGATTCCATTATCACTTTGGCTTGAGATATTGCATCCATTACCCCGATCGCGACTGTTGCTAGACGTAAATCCTGACGAAAGCTGACCGAGTGTAGCTAGGGTGATTCCTAGCGCATGAGGATAAGTCTTCTATGGTAGGTGTCATAAACAGAGTGATTCCCCTTCTGTACCGCCTATGTTCCACGTATCATCTGCTCTCACGTACCTATAGTCTCCCTCACGTAAGGGCGGGTATATAGAGAGGTTGGTATATCGGTCCGACAATGGTATATTGAAGGGGCGACCATTTTGGGAGTCATAAGAGCCTTCATAATTGCATTTAAATGGTTTTCATAAAAAGTCTTCAAAAACACAAAAACAAACAACAAAAACACACTAAACCAGATTTAGGGCACACTATTAATCTTTAAAAGAGATAATCATTGCTTGTGTGTGTATGCTATTTTCTGTTTAGACAAAAAAATCATAAAAAAAAATCATAAAAAGAATTTCTGCATCTTTAGGTTAACATTACCATGGTGTTTACTCGTAGCCAAGCCCAATCACGGGCAGAAGCTGCAGAAAATGCACCAAGAGAGACAAGTCGTCTCCGATATAGCTCTAAAGACTTGGCCATCCCGCCTTGGCGGCAGGGTACACAAGTTAGTTCACACCATGCAGAACATGGCTCTAGAGGCACCTCCTTGAGGGGCACTCCAACTCATGCCATCAATAGACAGGACTATAGAGGCACCTCCTTAGGGGGAACTCCTAAGCAACAAAAATCTTTTCAAGAAAATAACCAATATGTAGCACTTGGTCTAAGTACGAGGCCTCCCTTGGAAGTTCGTTATGGGTGGCCTAGTGATGAAGCGCTGTGTATTGCTCTAGAACAACAAAGGGTCCACAAGGAGGAACCATATGATTTTGTTACTCCTAATTTACCCCTGATTAATGTCGGACACAGTAGACCATATCCAGAGTATCAGGTTCTTCCGATAGGGCAAGACAATTATGCCCGCACCTTTTATGCATATAACAGAGAGAGTGAGGAGGATCACTACGTTCCTCAAGAATAGTACACAGTGTGGGAACGATGCACGTCTGCACCCGCTTTATATCCAGATCGCTCATTGAGACCAGAGCTTCAAGTCAATGCTGCCAACCTCGACAGAGGGAAGCAACATATAGGGGTCTCAGAGCACCATGATCGAGACAGATATGTAGGGGAGGCATCTAGGCCTCCTAAACAAGAGACGGTGGAACAAAATGACTTGGCATTTGCCCAACTAGCCGCCCGCCAAGCGCAAATCACGCGGCTTAGGCAAGACCAACAGAAATTAGAACATTTGTGTCGCCTTAATCAAGAGCGCATTCAGCGTCAGACAGCTGAATTGCTTCACAACAATGCGCTTGAGAAGGCCCCAGTCCCTCGCGCATAGCAATCTGAGATGTATGTGAGGCACAACCCCCTAGTGCGAGATAGGTCTCCGTGACTTCAGCAAGCACTACCTCTAAGACCTCCTAGACCTGAGCGGGAGGCCACTCCCCGCAACCGTGATGGGCATCCTCCGCGGGCACCCATCAATGTTTACAGGCCTAGGCCAGACACTCCTCAAGAAGATTATGAGGATTATGACCAAGAAGAAGAGCGGGCTGAAATGCCCTATCAAGGTAGAAGGGATGCTACCCATTTATCCCTCCAAAGGCCTCAAGTTCCCCGCAACCCACAATGGGAGCAAACCAAGGAGGAGGAGATTACGTCCTTCGATGCATACAAAGTGTTGTTAGAATGCTTGGAGACTATGGAACTCAAGACTATTGGGCCCCAAAAGCCTACCTTACGCCAACTCCGTAGTCATCCTGTGCATCCATCAGTGCCAATACCTCCATACCCCGAACATTTCAAGCTGCCCCAGTTGGCACTCTTTAGAGGGGATGAAGATGCTCAAGAGCATGTGACTCGATTTTTGAGCCAATGCTTCGGTATACAAGACAATGATGCATTGCTATTAAGAACATTCATAACCACATTCGCAGGATCTGCCTCGGATTGGTTTACCCATCTATCGAAGCATAGCATCTACAACTTGGATCAGCTAGTGGACGCATTCCTAGAACGTTTTGCTTTCAACACAAAGAAAAAGGCGTCACTAAGTGATCTAGCTAGCCTCAAGCAGTATGAGGAGGAATCTATGGTGGCATATGGGAATCGATGGAGGACGTTGCTTTCAAAGCTGTCCTACCTCCCTCCTATGTCCGACCTAACTCAAATGTTCGCAAAGAGCTATTTGCGATCGATCTCTGTGCTATTGCAGCTGCAGCAATACGCCACTTTAGAAGAAGCTCTGGCGCAAGCTAGAGTTATCGAAGAGATCAAGATACAGGATGGCAAAATTGCCAAGCCTAAGAAAAAAGAGTGGAACAAGAGCACCAAAATAGGGAATACGCAACAGAAACCCGTCGCGGTCAATCAAGTTGCTATCAATGCCCCTACGCCTGCCCAAGCAACACAGCCTCCAAAGGCTAATTATCAGGTAGTGCCTCACAATAACTATGAGAAAGATAATAAAAAACAAGATCACAATCAGCAGCGTCACCCTAGGCGGCAATTTACACCATACACTGAGTCTAGGGACTCCTTGTTTGACCGTTTGTCAGCGGCAAACTTGATTAATCTGCCAGAGATTCCAACAATCGATCCTAATGCGCCAAAGCCTAAGGGCTACAGAGAGGATCTTTTCTGTAGATTCCATAGAAGGAAAGGGCATGACCTTAATGCCTGTTGGACATTTAAAGGTTTAGTGCAAGATCTCATTGATAATAACACATTGGTAGTGGATAACCCCATCGCACCCAACAACCAACAAATGGGTGTTTTCAAAGATCCTTTACCCACACATGATGCACAAGCAAAACCTCTTCATGTCAACGAAGTGCAACAGAATTGCCCCATGGAGGGGTATGTTGGGATGATTAGCATTGTGACAAGAAACAAGAGACACCCAGGAGCTGCCCCCGTGACAGCCACCAGGGAAGTTCCATCCACGTCACAACCTCAACCGAATCCTACACAGTTGCCCCCGCCTAGACCAGTGGCCACGATTCGAACTAGACTTACTCAAAGTCTATGGACCACATCGGCTAGGCTCTCCATCTATGAGCTTATTCAACAATCGGCACCCCATCGGGAAGCTCTTATGGAGATATTAAAGGCAATTGAGTTGCATCCCCATGAAGCGAATTCGTTCAACAATTTTGTGGGGCATGTCAAATAGTGTACCGAACCAGTCATCACCTTTAGGGAAGATGAGTTAAAAATGGTGACTGGGGATGTAGCGGATCCACCCCTGCACGTTATTGCGTGGGTCAACGGGACTCCGTACAAGCGGGTGTTGGTAGACACTGGTTCGTCCAGTAACATTATTACAACCGCTGCACTGAAACATTTGAAGCTGCCAGCCTCTCACATTGTACCTTCCACTTATACTCTTCGAGCATTTAATGATGCGATATGCTCGATAGTTGGCACAATTGTCCTACCCATACAAGTGGGACAAAAGACCATTCATACGTTGTGCCACATTTTAGAAGGTGAGATGGCTTACAATATCTTGCTTGGGCGGCCTTGGATCCGGGATATGAAGTGTGTCCCTTCAATTGCTCATCAATGTTTAAAGTACACATTTGAAGGACAAGTGCACGTGGTCCCCATAGATTTGGAACCTTTTAAATATTGCAACTCAGTGCAAATCATGCCGCAGTCGACCCTCCCTTCAACGCATGTGGATTTCTAGTTAAATCCATCTAAAAGGGGTCTGACTAAGCAAGAATCTCCATTACCAAATCAATCAAATTCCTAGGCGGGTTCATCTTCTTCATCCGGTCCTCCCACAATGATGCCACCTACGGTGGCCACACCAACGGACAAAGGAAAGAAGCCCCTGGAAGCGGAACCACCTCTAGTCTCCAACATCTCTATAGAAGAGACGCCTAATAGAATGGAAGTTGAGACGCCTAGTTCACCCCACATGGAGTGGACTCAAGGAGAACTCCCATTCGCTTCCTCTCAATCGCCAATGATTACTGTTGAGATGTCTAACACAGGCATGGGGGAGTATATAGTGCGCAATGTTGTTGCAACGCCCACACTTCGGTCTATGCAAGACATGGGAAGACCTCGCCTCCCCATAGGCTCCGTGGTTCCTTTAGGCTACCCACCTAATCAGACAAACTTTATTTTTGGGGGCCTGGATCATGGCGTTGAACCTTCCCGACAAGAAGAGGAAGATGAAGATCCCTTTGTGGAAGATGTCAATTATTTGGCTAACCCAGACTTCGCATTACGATATCTTAGCCAATGCAATTGGCATGGATACGGGTTAGGCAGGTATGAACAAGGAATGCGTGTTTTGTGCCAACCAAGATACCAAATGCCTTATGACAAGTCAGGAGTAGGGTTTAATCACCCTTTGCCCCTCGACATCTTGGTCAAAAACATGCAAAGCCTAGGGATAGGCAACAAGGATGGGTTGGCATCGGATCCATATGCCAATCCAAATACAACTTATACATTGGGGGATTATTTCCCATTACAAACAAATAACCTTGTTGACCTCAACAACCCTTTCCCTATGGCCGAACAAGGAGAAACCTCATGGACTCACCCACAAGGGGAAGATGGACAAGACCACGAAGGGTCTTCCGAAGATGAGTCGGAGTACGATCATTCGCACGAATATCCAATGAATGATGATCAGGAAATCTTCCGATGATGTTCCCATTGAATGATCCCAGTGAGCATAGGCTACCTCAACAACAACAATATCCTTTGGACATAGATGACATGTTTGAACACTTACACATAGGTCCAAGACATAGGTGGCATCTCAACCCGACGTAGTTATAGCAATTACTGCACCCGCCACTCCAGGTATACAGAGAGCATCTTCCACCTGGAGACCCTATCAAACCATCAGTGCCTAGGGCAGACCCTATTTGCAGGTCCATGCATAGGGCTGATCCCTTTGTGCCAGTGCCTACAGAGCCAGATCCAACGCACCAAGAACATCCCGAATGTCAGAGTTATCATACTTGCGGTAATGGAGGTTACCATCATCTCATAAACATGATCTCCATTGACTTGACCACCCCCATCCATGATCCAGCCAATCCAACATGATCATTGCATCTAGACATAGAAGCTATAGATTGGGATCGTGTTGACACACCACCATCTCCATCAGAGTATTGGCCTTGCGGTGGGATGTTTCATTTCACTCCAGGACAGACTCAGGATGTCTTCCATGCTTGAAGAGGAACTTGACGTTCCTAATGATGATCTTAATTCAGCAAACGATATCCATCTGATCCCAATTCCACACCAGTTGGAAGACGGATCCCATATGTCGGTCGAAGCAATGACTGATGTAGACATCGGCACAGATCCAATGAATCCATGGATTCTCAAGCTGGGGGTAAGTCTTTCCCCCGAAGAGCGAGCCGATTATGTTGCCCTTCTTAAGGAAAAGAAGGAGGTTTTTGCATGGTCATACAAGGATATGCCGGGACTAGACCCACAACTAGTCACGCATAATTTAACGCTTGATCCGACAATCAAGCCAGTAAAGCAAAAACTACGCAAGATGCACCCAACAGTGGCCTTAATGGTAAAATACGAGTTACAAAAGTTGTTGGATGCCCAGTTTGTCATCTATGTGGATTATCCTCCATGGTTGTCTAACATGGTTCCCGTCAAGAAGCCCGACGGGAGGATTCGCATATGCACCGATTTTTGAGATCTTAACAAAGCGAGTCCTAAGGATGATTTTCCCTTGCCAAGCATCGACGCGTTGGTAGACGCCACAGCGGGCCACGAAATGCTTTCCCTTATGGATGGTTTCTCAGGATACAATCAGATTCGTATCAATCCCGAGGACCAACTAAAAATGGCATTCACAATGCCTTGGGGGACATTTTGCTATAAGGTCATGCCTTTTGGCCTTAAAAATGCTGGCGCCACTTACCAACGTGCCATGACGTACATCTTTCATGATTACATGCACAAAACTTTGGAAGATTACATGGATGATTTGTTGGCCAAATCTCTTTTGCGCCCAGATCACCTCGGTGACTTGAGCAAGGTCCTTGATCGCCTCATTGAACATAAAGTTAGACTAAACCCCAAGAAGTGCATCTTTGGCGTCACCTCCGGAAAGCTCTTGGGTTTCATAGTCTCCAAACGAGGAATCGAGGTCGACCCAAACAAAGTCAAGGCAATCCTTGAAATGCGTCCCCCAACCACCATCAAGCGGCTCAAGAGTCTGCAGGGAAAGGTTGCATCGATCAAGCGCTTCATAGCGCAGTTATCCGACAAATGCCTACCCATGAATAAATTATTGCATAAGGGGGTCACATTTCATTGGGATGACGAGTGCCAGTCTGCCTTTGATGACATTAAATAGTACTTGGCTTCGCCGCCAGTATTGGCACCACCTAGACCAGGAGTGTCATTCTATTTATACATCTCAGCCATTGAGGTGGCACTGGGCGCCATGCTATCCCAGAAAAATGAACTTCACAAAGAACAGGCTACATACTATCTTAGCCGCACCCTGGTCAGTTATGAACTTAACTATGCATACGTTGAAAAGCTCTGCTTGGCAGTGGTGTTTGCTACCAAAAAGCTATGCCACTACATGCTCAGTAATAAGACGTATGTTGTGTCTAAGGAGAATCCATTGCGATACATGATGAGTCGTACTTATCATAGTAGCCGCACGACGAAATGGATCATGTTGTTGACGGAGTTTGACATAGAGTTCATTGGACAAAAATCCATAAAAGGTCAAGTCATCGCCGATCAACTAGCTGAGGCTCCTCTTGAAGACGATCAGCCTCTGACTTTTGAACTACCTGATGATGGGGTCTTCCATGTTTTAGAATCGCCAGATTTTGATGAGCCTGAGTCACAGGCTGACATAACCCTATTCTTCGATGGTTCTAAATGTGAGCAAGGGGGTGGCACGGGAATTGTATTCTTCACTCCACAAGGCGCTCCAATGCCCTTGTCATTTAAATTAGACTTCCCGTGCACCAACAACAATGCAGAATACGAAGCCTTGCTCATAGGTCTTCAGACAACAATCACCATGAACATTAAACGATTGAACATCTTTGGTGATTCGTTGTTAATTGTCAATCAAGTAAAGGGGATATTCCAATGTAAATGTCCAGTTTTGCAGGCCTACAAAGCCCTTGTGGACAAATTCCTGGCACAACTTGAATGGTATGACATCGAGGCACTCCCTCGATCATCAAATCATTTTGCGGATACTATGGCCTCCTTGGGGTCACTCATCCCGCAAGACCCTTCTGGTGAAATGACAACCATTCAAGTTAAAACATTATCGCAATCTGCGATGGAGCGTGCAAGCTCCGAATCGATGCCAAGAATCCACCTGATCCAGATTGAACCATCTCCGGATAAGTTCTCTCGAATTCGAGATTGTTTGACTCAAGCCAATTGGGGGTCCTTGTTCTCCCCGACCCCTCTTAATAGCAACACCACGTTGTTTTTACAAGTTCTCTCCCGCTCAACTTTTGTTCGGGATGGACTTCAAGAGGGATTGGCCATTCATACTATCGAGGTTTCTGATCAGCAAGATTGGTACACACCCATTCGGGATTACCTCAAGCTAGGTAACCTCCCACTTGGATTGACACAAGCCACAAAAAGATCATTCAAATAGAAAGCGGCAAAGCATGTCTTGTTAGGAGACATTTTGTATCATCAAAATTATGAAGGAATCCTCCTTCATTGTTTGGACCAGCAAGAGTCCGCTTGGGCGATCACCCAAGCTCACGATGGTACATGTGGTGGCCACTTCAGCGGTATGGCCATCGCAAAGCGCATTCTTCGCATGGGTTATTATTGGCCATATTTAGAGCGAGATTGTTGCGCATATGTGAAGAAGTGCATGAAGTGTCAGCACCATGCTAATTTGACACACGTACCTTCTCAGGCCTTGCAGCCGATTCAATCGGTTTGGCCTTTTTCGTAGTGGGGCTTTGATCTAATTGGAAAGATCTCCCCTGCGTCGTCTGGTCGTCACACGTTTATTTTAACGGCCACAGAGTACTTTACCAAGTGGGTGGAAGCAATTCCGCTGACCACTACGACTGGATCCCGCATTGCGGAATTTATTTTGCATAACATCATATGTCATTTTGGTATTCCATCCAAGATCCTGTCAGATAATGGGACACCATTCAAGAATAAATATGTGCGTGCTTTGACCACAAAGTACAAAATTCAGCATAACTTTTCAACACCCTATTATCCGTAGGCAAATGGGCAAGCAGAGGCATCAAACAAAATGCTAGTCGCCATTCTCAAAAAGACAGTTGCAGACAATCATAAGGACTGGCACATTCAGATCCCGCTTGCCCTATGGGCTTATCGCACCAGCATTCGAACGCCCACTGGGGCAACTCCATTTTCGTTGGTGTATGGCTCCGAGGCAGTCATGCCTTTTGAGTTGGAAATCCCTTCCCTGCGCATTTCAATGCAAGAGTTCATCGATGATGACACTGCACGGTAGGCCCGGTTAGATCAACTGACGTTGCTCGACGAACGACGCGTTAATGCTCTCGAGCATTTGCGTATCTATCAAGAGCGACTTAAGAAAGCATACAACATGAAAGTCCACCTTAGGGAATTTTAGGTTGGTGACTTGGTCTTAAAAGAGAACCAACAAAATTCTAATTTGTCGTCCCATCTACGGGACAAGTTCACGGCAAACTGGTTAGGTCCTTACATCATTGACAGTAGAATAGGACCCGAAACATACCGGCTTGCCTCTCTTGAAGGAATCAAGGAAACAGAACCCTTGAACATCATTCATTTGAGGCCATTCCACATCTAGAGAGCCATAGTCCAACTAAAAGCTCCAAGGATTATCATAATCGCTTGGTCAACCCTAAACGCCCCAAAGGTCTCTATAAACCCTTTGGTCAAGACAAAAGCTCCAAGGATTTTCATAATCGCTTGGTCATCCCTAAATGCCCCAAAGGTATCTATAAACCCTTTGGTCAACACCAAAAGCTCCAAGCGTTACCATAACTGCTTGGTCAACATAAATATTCAAAAATAAACAAAAACAATATAATCGTCAAAAATCACAAAAACAATTGCATTTCAATTCCATGCATACTCAAAAAAAAAAAAAAAAATCACAAAAACATTTGCATTCCAATTCCATGCATTCTCATAAAAATCAAAATCACAAAAACAATTGCATTCCAATTCCATGCATTCTCATAAAAATCAAAATACAAAAATATAGGTTGCATTAGGCATCGCATCCATACATTATACATTTGCTAGGTCATACAAGTCAAAAGCACCATAGACAGTCATTACTTGGAAATTCCATCCTTTTCCACCTCAGATCCATTTTCATAAACGCCTACATCTAGAATAGCACCATCGCCATTTTTCGCATCGTCAGTTGTCTCCTAATGTATATAGGGTTTTCGTCATTCAGATGTCTTTAAATTTCTAGCCAAAACTGTACACAGTTAAGCAGATTTTACACGAGAAAGTTTTACTTGGATCACGCCTTGTTACGTAGCATCCCAACACAAATTAACACACATATAATAATTCCTAAGTTGTGTGAATGAAAGATGAAACCTGCAAAGTAATCCAGGTCACCATAAGCGAAACGGCTATCTTGCTCATCCCCCTGTGCGAATGACCCCAAGAATGTTGAGAGTTGGCAAAAGGACAAGCATCCTCCCTACCCAATTCCCCACGAATCCCAAGTTCTCAAAAGTTGCAAAACATCAAAAATTTGCAAAATGTCAAAACTCTCTAAAATTGACATCACCCTCAAAGTGCACACATCAAAAGGCACAAACAATAGTGATTCTCATCACTCCATATCCAAATCCCTTGCTCAAAAAAAAAAAACATAATAAAACAAAAATAAACAGTGATTTTATCACTACAAAGGAGCAAGTATCCCAATACAATTGAAGAAAAGAAGGGAGTCAAACTTGAATCCTTGGAACTCTCAGCATTTCGAAGAGTCATGAGGCAAGCTTCAGTATCGGTTTGGTTGATAGCCTATCGGTCACTGGTGGTAAACCTCCCGCATGACGATATATCTGTCACATTAACTTGTGTACAGATCAATGTTTGCATGTGGATGAGCTAGCTTATGGTATCCTAGATAGCATCACATATTAATCTGACTAAATACAATAAAGGAGTTAGTGGAGCTAATTAGGTGATCCTCAGTACAGGTTCGGTTGAAAGCCCATCTGGCACTGGCGGTATCCTGACAAATAACACATAAACGAACTCAATTGCACACACAGGGATGTGAAATAACTTGGTTAAATTCAAGTCGGATTTAGACCTTGTTCAAAAGTCTCACGAGATAAATGTACAGTCTTGGCTAGTTAGTTAAAATATATGCATCTCAGAAAAGCTTAACTACATTTTCAAACAACCGATACATTTCATTCCGTACATCACCATCAAAAAATAGACAAAATACAAAAACAAAGTTTTCACATGCACAAGCATTCCACAAAGTTATCCCATTACTATAGCAAGCCAGTCAAATCTTGTACAGTCTATGGTGCATTGACAAATCATCAACAATTCATTTCATTCATTCCATATGCATACATCATACAAATTAGAACCATCGCATTCATAATCGCATATGCATACATCAATATAAAAACATGCACATAAAAATAAATCATGAAAAATGTATAAACACCAAAAAGAGTCATCTGATATATATATATCATAACAAAATTGCCCGTAGGCTACAGTGAACCGGTCCTCGGACCTCGCTACCACAATCCAAAAACTCAAAAACCCCCAACCTAGGGCGTCGGCCACCATGATCACGCAGGATCGGTGCGACGAGAACTACCCCCTGTAGTATCGGTCCTCTGGGACCTCTCAGGGTGACTGCTCGCCCCTGCATCATGCCCACTAGCGCCTCCCTCATCTCGCCGCCTGTGACGGGATGATGCTGCTCTATCCCACTGTCTCTCATCCGGTACGATGAGCCACTTGTCGGAGGCTCTGGTATTCGCCCACCAAGGTGGATAATCTCGCCCTCCATCTCCAGTCGATGTACCCCTAATCTGCCTCCCATAGACTCCACTCTACCTCTCGCCTATGGTAGTACGCGACTACATCATCGCGCTATGCTAGCTGCACCTACAAGAGATCCCTCTCCCATGCAGCATCCGTATCACCCTCCTACCGACGAGACGTAGCCCCTACGCTCTCCCGCTCTACCAACTATGTTCGTAGGAGATCCCTCTCCTACGTCATCTCCCCAAGCTCTCCATCTCGCCTCCGTAACACCTCTGTCAATCGAGCTACCTCAGCACGCAACCCCCTTCTGTATCCCTCGGCACGGCTGGCTACGTCGGCCTCTCTAGAGCATCGGCCTCGGAGCATCCTGCATCTCTGGCTGCTCCTCATCACCAAAGTCCTCTCCTGCATCTACAACCTCCACCATGTCCACATCAGTAGGAGCTCCCCAACCCTCTCCTGGTGCCTCTGCACCCTCTCCGCCTCCCATTGCCTCATCCCCTCCCAATGGCCCCTCACCTCGCCATTGTCGGAGCGTCCACCACTCCTGGTACTCGACAGTCACTCCGACGTCATCCACGTCTAGAATGTCCAGTACTGTATCCGCCTCCTCCCCTAGCGGCTCGAGGATCGGCGTAGCTAGAGTCCTCTCATCGCTCCGACATCGATAGACTACGGGTTCCCCAGGCAACCCCTGGCGTACCCCAAACTGTCGTGTCACTCGAAGATAATGAAAGTATTCCTGCTCTGTCCCATGTCGTCCAATGACCCATCTCCCCCTTTGGACCCCGAAGCCACTCATCAGCCTTTGGCCATGCGGGACAATCCCGATATGGCCTCCACACCACATCTCCTAGAGTCAGTCATGCCAATGCATCTATGTAATGGTCCACGTCTCCCGCAAACCGTCGACTCTGCCCTCGCTCCTCAGATCGATACCATAAAGCACCATACCCAATATCTCTGTCCACCATGTCAACCCGTGTAGTCCAGGGTAGCCCTCGTGGTCGCTCTACGGCTATATGCTGCCATGCCAAGCACTGCAACAAGTAACTACAGCCAATCCCCTTTCACTTTCGACAACGGACCTCATACAACTCATCATATAGTTGAGCCAAGAGTGTCTGGCCCCATCTCATGATCACCGGCTCTATCATAGGACAATCCACTAACTACCACACCACCTCCAATAGGTTCCATGGGAACCTCCCCCTGAAGAGTCTGGCAAGAGCATGTTGGAAATGAGGCTCATGAGTAGTGCATGCCTCACTCCCAACACTCCCCTCGCATACCACCATCGTACCAGAATCCCCCCAATCTGACAATCCAGCTCCGCCTTCTCCATTGAGCTCATCCCATCCACATCCTCCCCATGTCCAAAACATCGAGTTAGTACAGTCATCCTCTGGCCTCGTGGCGTCGTCCGGATGGGAACCCCATCTATCAAAATCTGGAGAATCCGATACACGTCCTCTAAAGTGACTGTCATCTCCCCTGTCGAAATATGGAAGGTGTTCATTCGAACATCCCATAGGCTGATCAAAGCTGTCAAGTACGCCCGATCCGCAACCACTGCCTCCAACCGAGCCACATGCTTGAGCCCTAAGGCGTCAAGCCACTCCCAGTCCTCCGCACTCAATGCCTCGCGGGCACTAGAAAAAATAGTCGGTACCCGATGCCGACTCTTCACCACCTGCATATCACAAAACATAAACACATCAAAAACATGCATCAAATCACCATCACATATTCAAAAATGCATCAATAAACAGTAACATCATTCATTCACATGTACATCCATTAAAAAAAAAAAAAATTCATCCATTTTTCATCTTTAATTTCATAAAAACAACAAAAATTTGACATGGTTTACCTACGGTTTTACCTAAGTTTACCATTTCAAAAAAAATTCATCAATTTTTCATCTTTAATTTCATAAAACAACAAAAATTTGACATGGTTTACCTACGGTTTCGACCTAAGTTTACCATTTCAACAAAAAAAATTCATCAATTTTTTTCATCTTTAATTTCATTAAAAAACAAAAAAAAATGGACATGGTTTACCTACGGTTTCGACCTAAGTTTTACCATTCACATAAAAAAACATTTTTATAACCGTGGTTACCCTAAAGTGTTACTCTAAGTTTCATTTTGGGTTTATCCTACGGTTTTCCATCTAAGTTTCCATCGGTTTGCATCCACGTTTCATTTGGTTTCATGGTCTTTAAATCAAATTCATTCACCTTTTAATTTAATTAATTAGGGTTCCATGTCTTAAACAAAAGAAAAACATAATAAAAACACATTTGCATTTTTCAAATTCAAACTCGAGGAGATAGTGCACTTACTGGTCTCGCCTCGGCTCCACCGCTTGACGACCCGGTCTGTGCACTCATGGTGGCTGGAAAATCCGACAGCGTTTCGCGTCAGAAAATCTACCTCCTCCTCCTCAGAGCTCCAAATCGCAATCGATGAACAGTGCAAATGAGCAAAATCCATCATTTTTGCATATTTATACCTTTTTGCTTGCTGGTATTCGTCCCTGCATGGAACGAGCACTTTTTCCTCGGAGGAGCGCTCGTCCCACCCCAGGACGAGTACCATCATGGCGTTCGTTCCCCCCCCGAAACGAATACAAAAAAAAAATTTGAAAAATACACCACAACAAAACCACTAAAAATTGTCGGACAAAAGTGCTCTTGCACTTAACCTCTTGGCATAAGAAAACTGATGTCGGGGTCTACCTTGTCGCTATCCTACTCCCTAAGAAGGCTACCATAGCCGGACCGCTTCATGGGAAGATGGATTTTCGCCAATGTTAACCCCAAATGGCATCCCAAAATGGGTTCACACCCACCAAAAATAGGTCAAAACAATCGGGAAACTGCTCGAGCATGCATCGGATAACATCTGAAGGCACCCTCACTTAAGTCATCTTGGGTCAAGCGACTCGTCGCTTTTCTCATGTCGGTCATTCCCTCATCGATTCGTCGCTTGAGGGGGTAGTCACACTTAGTTGCCAATCAACAACAATATACCCAATCTTGGAAATGACACGCATTCAAAGGATCATTGCAAAAGACAATCGCGCCCTAGCTTGGGGCAGCAAACAAGCAATTATCACAAACTGATCATATACTTGGCATTCGTGAATCATGAACTCAAGGTTCCCACAGACAAAAGGTTGCGCCCTTTGCCTATTCATGACTGATCAATGTCTAAGTTCAAGTAATACCTCACCGAACCAGGTTAATGCTTGATTTAAGTTCCTTAGCTCGTCAGAAGCAAGGATTCAAGAATGCGCCCCCTTTTCCATACTTGGGGCATCAAGAGTTGGTTAGGTTACTAAGAAACCCTAATCATTAGTGCTTTGGTTATCTATTTTTGCTCAGCACTGCACCATGTGCAGCGCTTTCCAAAAAGGGGCATCTGTAGACACCAAAACAGCACCAATCCGATTATGTGACTGCAAACACTAATCGCACTAACACACACAGCCCCCAGGGCAGCCCCAGAGGTTAAAACAGTGGTTCTAACCACTCACACAGCAGTTTTACAAGTCAAAGATCAATTTGGCACCTTTTAGACACTCTGCTACTTATTCGCTCCACCCAGGGACGAGTGCGGATTGGTACTCGTTTCACCCAGAGACGAGTGCAGATTGGTACTCGTTTCACCCAGAGACGATTACCAGCGCTCGCTTCGGGGTGGGACGAATGCCAGGTTTGATCGGCAAAAAGTCAGACCTCGGTGCATGACAACTCAGAACTGCCACTTAGCTTTCCTTGCATGGCATAGGAGTGCGAGTGAGTTCTTTTGACAACTCATATCTGCCAATTGACTCTCCCTTCACTGCATGGGAATGGGAGTGAGCTTTTTAGGACAACTCAGATTTGCCACTTAGCTATCCCTTCATTGCATGGGAGTGCGAGTGAGCTTTTCTAAACATACAAAGACATGCACAGAGGCAGTTAAGAAGCCCTTGATCAAGAAGAAGTCTTCTCTTCACAAAAAAAGCATTCATGCAAAGTAGCACTTTTGCATGTTAATTCAAAGAGACCCCTTGGGTCTATAAAATGGTGAGCTTCCTCACCCAAAAGAGATACAGAGAAGGAGCATTTTGAGCGACGAAGTGCTGCTAATTCACTTACTTGCGATTTGTGCTTTCAACATCCATAATCTCTTAATCGAAAGAGAGGTTATTGGGTGACTTTTGAAGGCACGAATCAAGAACCAAAACCCAATTTTTTGACCACAATATCCTACCAATTTGCCGACAACACATCACACCAGGTTTCGGACCCATCCCAAGCGGATTGGTGTCGAAACAAAGTTTCACCCGCGGGTGGTTTGCCTTCGGGCACCCCCCGCCTTATTGCCTTTGGTGACTATTTCTTTTGTAGTATTTAGCTAGTTACATGATTATGCTTTTGTCAAGTTTTCAGTTTATTTAGACTCATTTTAACCATCATTATATTTATCTTTCATTTTTCATACACAGGTGCTACTGATTCTTTGTTTGTTTCTTTGAACGCAGATTTTCAGCATTAGAGGAGCAACGAGGAATCTACTTTTACCAACACAAGCGGCGGCAACGTTTTGGTTCGCCCATCTTATATGTGGGCACGCGGAAGAAGGAATTCTGAAACAAGTTGTAAAAGACCAACATTTAACGCTCCTATCCCCTAAAAAGGAAGGAGACGCATTGTAACACAAATTTGAAAAGCATATCAATAAAAGGGCCGTATTTTATATTGCTTTGATATCTTGTGTTCATGTTCTTTCTTTTTACGCATTTTTCAATAACATAGGGTTTAAGCGTTATTTTAGTTTCGTTTACATTGCATTTTTAGTCTATCCTTTTTGTTTCCGGAATCTCGTGCTTTCGATTTTGAAAATGCAAGTTGTATTTTGAAAATAAATCATTGTGTCACATGTTGGAAAATTTTGAAGACAATATATATATTGTAGGTGCTAAAATGAAGTGATTTGTGGGGATTAATGCAAGTGGTTACAAACTGATGTTTTCTAGAAAAAATCAAATAAATATTTTAAATTATTTCAAGGACAAAGTCAAATTTATCGAGAACCAGTGTGTGATGTGTGAGTTCATTATCCATCTTGATTCACATAATGATACAAAATCTCTCAAGGATCAAATGTGTGTGCTTTGTGAAGTTGATTTACCAATTTTGAGTGAGGTAATGATACAAGCCAACTTTTATGAACCAATGTGTGTGCAAGTGAAAGATTCATTAACCATGATTTTGTGCATGCAATTGTACTGAACTACTATGTAAGTCAAGTCACCAAAAGCTAGCTAATCCACAAGCGGACATTGGTCTGTACAAAAGAAGGTCGCTAATGTGATAGACATGTCACCATGCATAAGGATACCACCATTTCCAAGCCGGCTTGATGCCACCGAACCTGTAATGAGGATCACCCCATGGTGTTCGAATAACTGAGGAATTCTAGGGATTCAAGCTCATTACCCCCTTCTTTTATTTTGATTTCTTTGAGTAGGGATTCTTGTTCATTTTTTTTTTGAACAAGGGGATTTTATTGCTTTTGTAGTAAAACTACTTTTTCTTTTTCTTTCTTCTTTTTCTTTTCTTTTTTTTTTCTTTTTATTTTTTGGGATACTTGCTCAGATTAGACAAGGAGCAAGGGATTTTATTCGGGTAGGGGGGAGCTTGTCCTTTTTCCAATTCTCAGTATTCTAGACCATGCACATAATAGGATAGCAAGGGAAAATTTTTACTTAAGGAACTAAGACTACTATGTAGTATCATTTTTCAAATTTGCAAAAAATTATTTTAAGATGTGAAAATGTGTTCTTGGTTCAAAAAGTAGCAAGACCAATTCCCAAAACTCAAAATTTTATTTAGTGAAGTAATAGTGATTTTGGTTCAAGAGAGATTTATAATCAAAATGACAAAATCAAAATTTAGTAAAGATGTAAATTAAGTGATTGGTTCAAGATAAATTTTGAGTTTATCCGAAAGAAAATAAAATATAACTTGAATTTTGGAAGATAACACACAATGATGCAAAAATGAGAACTTAACAATAATTTGAAATATTTTTGGAAATTTTTATTTTTTTTTTTTTTTATAATTTTATGAATATATGATAATTGCAAACTGAATGATGAAGAAGTTATTTACAATTATATACAGAAATGGAACTTTTGCTTTATGCATAATATCTTTTGAGATGCATGATGTTCATTGGCTCTTTGAGATCTTTTCCATCCAAAGTAGCCAAGCGATATGCACCAGATCCAAATTTAGTAGTGATGACAAATGGTCCAAGCCAATTAGGTTGAAATTTACCTTTAAGATCTTTTCTAGCATTAGTATTTTTCTGGTTTTCTTTAAGTACTAAATCACCAACTTCAAAAGATCGACTATGAACTTTCTTTGCATATGATATTTTGAGTTTATCTTGGTAAGCGCGAAGATGCTCTAGAGCATGAATGCACTTCTCATCTAGAAGCTCCAACTGACTTAGTCTGCCAACATGATATTCATCTCCTACTTCGACATCTTGAAGTAGAAGAGCTAAAGAAGGAACTTCTAACTCAAATGGAAAAACTGCTTCAGCACCATAGACCAAGACAAAAGGTGAAGCACCCATAGGAGTACGAACACTAGTTCGATAGGCCCACAAGGTGGGATATAATTGCATATGCCAATCACGACCTGATTTATTAACCAATATTTTTAAAATATTGATTAAGGTTTTATTAGAAGCTTCAGCTTGACCATTTCCTTGTGGATAATATGGAGTGGACCATCGATGTTGAATTTTATATTTTTGACAAAGTTTCTTAATGTCTTTGTTCTTAAAGCATGTTCCATTATCAGAGATGAGAGTTGATGGAATTCCAAATCTACAAATAATTTGATTAAAGATGAATTTAGAGACTTGGACTCCTATGCAAGAAGCTAGTGGTATAGCTTCTACCCATTTTGTAAAATACTTTGTTGTTGTTATGATGAATTTATGACCATATGAAGATATAGGATTAATTTTACCAATGATGTCTAGGCCCCATTTGGAAAAAGGCCAAGGAGAAGATATGGCTTGAAGTTCTTGAGTAGGAGCATGAACAAGGTCTGCATGTCTTTGACACTTGTCACAATGATGCACATAATCATTGGCATATTTTTCCATGGAAGGCCAAAAGTACCCCATTCATAGGAGCTTTTTAGCAATGGCACCTCCACTAAAATGTCCTCCACAAGATCCATCATGGACTTCACTTAATGCTTTCTTAGACTCTTCTAAATTGAGGCATCTTAAAAGGATACCTTCAAAAGACCTTTTATATAAGGTATTGCCAATAATTACGAAGTGAACAACTCACTTACATAATAACCTACGTTGGTTTCTATCTAATCCTTCTAGGAAAGTCCCTTTTTGGAGAAAGTTAAAGATGTCTATATACCAAGGTTCTGGAGTTATCTCATTAATTAAAAACACATCTAATGGTTCTAGACAAGACTTAGATGAAGTTGGCTCTTGGAGTTGGTGAATAATGATTGTAGCATATTCATCATCCAACTCCAAAGGCAATAAAGAGGCAGCAACAACCATGGCATCTGCAGCATGGTTGCTAGTACGAGGGATAGCCTCCAAAGTTACTTTCTCAAATAAAGAAATAAGTTTTAGAACATAATATTTATAGGGATGAAGTTTCTCATCTCATGTCTGATAAACATTATTAATTTGATTTATTACGAGTTGAGAATCTCCAAAGACTAATAAAACTTTGATTTTTAGAGCTAAAGTCGCTCGTAACCCAAGGATTAGAGCTTCATATTCTATAGTATTATTAGTGCAAGAAAATTGAAGTTTAAATGACAAAGGAATAAGATGCTTTTGTGGAGATATTAATATAATACCTACACCTGCACCACTCATACACCTAGCTCCATCAAAATACAAGGACCAAGACTCAGAATGATCTTCTTCTAAGTTAAGACATTCATCAAGAAATTCAATGGTTATAGGATGAGTAGATTCAAGAGGAGCAACAACAAGTTGATCAACTATAATTTGGCCTTTGATAGATTTTTGGCCAATAAATGTGAGTTCAAACTCACTTAGAGCAAGAACCCATTTAGTTGTGCATCCTGATAAATAAGGTCTACTCATCAAATACCTTAATGGATCAGATTTAGCAATAACAAATGTCTTTTGACTAAGCATATAGTGGCATAATTTTTGTGTAGAAAACACAACCACCAGACAAAGCTTCTCTACAGGTGTATAACGGGTTTCATAACTTATTAATGTTCTACTTATGTAATAAGTGGCTCATTCTTTCTTATCATCATCAAGTTGAGCCAACATTGCTCCAAGTGCAAGCTCAGAAGTAGAAATATACAAAATAAAAGGACAATCTAGTCTAGGAGGAACAAGCACTAGAGGGGTAAGAAGATATTGCTTAAGGGCTTCAAATGCTTCTTGACATTCATTATCCCATTGAAATGGGATGTTTTTCTTAAGTAACTTAAGAAAAGGTCAGGTTTTATCTACCAATTTATCAATGAAGCGATGGATAGACTGAAGTTTACCTTGTAGACTCCTTAATTCTGATATATTTTTGGGTGGTGGCATATCAAGGATAGCCTTAATTTTAAGGGGATCTATCTCAATGCCATGCATAGAAACAATAACTCCTAAAAAATTTCTAGATTTGACTCCAAATACACATTTGTTTGGGTTTAAGCGAATCTTATATTCCCTTAGTCTATCAAACACTCTTCTTAGATTATCAATATGATCTTCTTCCTTAGTTGAGCGAGCTATGATATCATCCACATAGTCATGTAGAATATCATACATCATATCATGAAAGATATATGTCATAGCTCTTTGATAGGTTGCACCTGCATTCTTTAAACCAAAGGGCATTACTTTCCAACAAAAAGTTCCCCAAGGTGTAATGAAAGTAGTTTTGGGTTGGTCTTCAGGAGCTATTCAGATTTGGTTATATCCTAAAAAACCATCCATAAGGGATAACATCCCACTCCCAGCTATAAAATCTATAATCTGATCCATATTTGGGAGAGGAAAATCATCCTTAGGGCATGCAACATTAATGTCTCTAAAATCAGTGCATACTCTAATTTTAGTGGCCTCTTTCTTGGTTACTAGAACAACATTGGATATCCAATCAGCATAATCAATGGCTTGGATAAAAACAACATCCAAAAGTTTTTGTAATTCATATTTAACTAATAATGCTACTTTGGGATGCATTTTTCTAAGTTTTTGCTTTACAGGTTTTGCATCTGGGTGCACCACTAAATGATGCATGACCACAGAAGAGTCTAGGCCGGGCATATCTGCATATGTCCAAGCAAAAACATCAACATATTCTATGAGAAATGCAATATGTTGTTTTTGTCTTTCTTCACTTAATTCAGTTCCAATTTTAACCAAGTGAGGGTTGGTTTCTGTCCCAATGTTGACTTGTAGAACATCTTCTACTACAATGTTTAAATCTCTTTCAAAGTTGGGAGGAGCGGGTGATACACCCATTTCTTGTAATTCTTCTAAGGTTAACTTAGCTAATTCCTCTTGTGGGGTTGTTGTTTGAATATGGGCTATGCATGGTATAGACCCATCAAAGAAAAATCCATTTCTCAAAATTTCTTCAATAGAAATATTATGAAAAATATCTCCTTCTAAACATTCATCTAGGGAAGCAATCATTTCTAGATATGCTATTGATAACATGTTACAAGAATGTATCCTCTTACTTGTTTTAAAATATTCTTGATGTGCCAAGTATTCTTGATATGTTATTAGTTGGTCATCATCCTCAAAAGGGAATGGTTGAGTTTTTGTAGGGATATAACCAATACCACATCGGGCAGGCCATTCCTCTATTTCTAAAGGTTCATGTATACCATTTTCAAGAGGTCCCAAACCTCTACCTTTATAACCCATGTTACACATCATTCGTTTTGACTTCACATATCCATGGGAAAAATAACATCTAGCAAACCCATTTTGATCAAGTGTGAAGCTCATTTGAATATTAATTTTACCAAGATCATACCCTGCATAGATAAAGGTGCAACTCCCTATATGATAGATACTTCCTAGATTTTGTGGCAAGCCCATCATTCTAGGGGATGGTGGTAATTGGGATAATACAAGGGAATCTTGGGTAGCAAAATTAGTATGTTCTGAAGTTGTGAGTATTGAAGATAAATCCGGTAAAACTTCATCCAAAAGAGGATATGAAGTAGAAGGTTTATCTATTTTAGTTGTGGTTTAGATGATGTGGGTTTGGTTTGTGAAGGAGGATTTTTAAGAGGAATAGGGTTTGTTGAAGACATAGTAGGACAAAATGGGACTCCTATTGGTTCTGCCATAGCACACATGTCAAATGGTCTAGGGTCACCATGGATAGTGACCAATTGATTTTTAAACTCAAACTTAACACATTGATGTAGTGTAGAAGGTACTGCTCTCATTGCATTAATCCAAGGTCGACCTAGAAGGATGTTGTATGATGCAGGGCAAGATACAACAAACATGGTCATATCCAAAATTCTTGGACCAACTTGCAATGGAATTGACAATACTCCACAAGTTTCTTGGGTTTCATCATTAAAAGCTTTGATAATCATTTCAGTTCTTTTTAAATCTTCATTTCTAAATCCAAACCTTTGAAAAAAATCATATGTGCATATGTTTAGTGATGATCCATTATCAATTAAGACTCTTTTGACACCTACATCCCCAATTAATGTTGTAATGTATAAAGGATTATCTCTATACATGCTTTGAGGAGGAATGTCCTTATCCTGAAAGTCTATATAATTTATCCCATGAGAAATTACAGCATTAACCACAACATTGGGTTCTATATCTTGAGGTACCATCATTTTGCTTAAGGTACTCATTAATTCCTCTCTATGTATAGATGAAGTTCTTAGAAGATCCAAAAGAGAAATTCTAGCTATGATATTTGCTAATTGTTCATTAATGTCATAAGGAGATTTTTGTTGTGGATTTGATACATTATTTCCTTTTGTGGGTGCTCTTAATACAAATGGAGGTGATTTCTCATTTTTGGTTTGAGTTTGTGATTGAGAATTTTGATTTTGGGCTTGTTGTCTAGTGATGGCTCCAATAGTGCCCACAATGTTATTATTTTGTAAGTGACCAAAGTGGGGTCTAGCATTCATTGCTTGTTCAATTGAAAGTGTTTGTTGAGATGAAGGGCGAGTGGTCATTCTTCTAGGGAATGGTTCTTCTAGAACTAATAAATCTATGATAGGAAGAATTGGATCTGACTCATCTTCAGAACTATTTGAATTATTTGAAGTAATGTCCATTTCACTTTCTATTTCACTTTCTGTGTCACTTCTTGTATCTTCTGAAGATGAAGATTGAAAATATTGTATTGGCCTAATTGTGATCGCATATTGAGTAGGCACATAAGAAGTTTGCAAATTTTGATGGGGTAAGAAATTACTAATTGTTCCCACATATCGAGTTGGAGGAGGAACATTATGATGTTCTAGTTGATTCACAACCTCTTTACCATGATTGGGTAAAGGATGTTGGAAAATATCTAAAGTTTGATTTGCATTTTGAGTTGGTTGTTTTTGGGTATTATTTTGAGGATTATTATTTGAAGGAAATTGTTCTACTTCCATTTTACCTTTATCAATTAGATCTTGTATCATATGTTTTAATCATTTACAAGAATTAGTTGAATGTCCATCCACTTGATGAAAATTACAATGTAAATCAGCCCTATATCCAACTACAGTGGTATCTGGTTGTCGTATTTCTGGCAATCATATTAAACCTTTTTCTAATAATTGAGGTAAAATCAAAGTTAAGGGCTGATTCAATCTTGTGAATTCTCTTGGAGGTTTATCAGGAATATTTAACACAAATTTCTTTATAGCTTCAGTAGTATTGATGTTTGAGGTGTTTCTACTATCAGTAACTCCATCACCCACTACTTGTTTATTTTTATATTGGTTTTTAGAAGATTTATCCTCATCCTTTTTCTTGAATTGTCCTCTTCTAATAAGGGCATCTTCTACCCTTCTTGCTAAGTCTATAGCTTGATCAAAAGAGGTTACTATAGCTATAGCAAGTTCATAAGATAGTTGTTCTTGTAAATTACCAATGAAAATTTCCAACATCTCTCGGTGAGGTAAAGCAAAATGTAATTTTCCTAGAAGTTGTCTCCATTTAGCTAGGAATTCAGCAAAGCTCTCATATTTTCCTTGTTTCAAATTATATAAATCCTTAATAGTGACATGCCTTTCTATGTAGGCACTAAATTGGTGAACAAACATTTCTATTGTCTCTTCAAAGTTTCTCAAAGAATTAGTTGGTAATTGATAATACCATTCTAAGGCCATGCCTCCGAGACTTTTAGGGAACATTTTTAGTAACAATAAATCATCATATGAAATATCATGACAAGTTATCCTAAACATACGAAGATGCTCAATAGGATCTTCGATTCCTTTATATATCGGAAGGACTGGCATAGGGAAATGTTTGGGGTAAGGTTGAGCAACAACAATAGGATCCAATGGTTGACTACACATCTCTCTATAACTGTATGAGGGATGGTAAGGATCTATCTGATCTAGACGTGAAGCTAAGTGTTTGACTAAGGCTTCAAGTCCTTGTGGTTGCTCACTAAATTGATTTTGTGTTGTCATACTATTGTGCATTTGATGATATGGTTGTGTTGTCATATAAGGATTTCCAATAGAAATACTATTATGTAAAGTATTTGTGGGAAAGATATTATGAAGTTTATATGGAATTGTATTTTGTTGAATTTTTTATTGATAATGATTGGAATTTTGTATTTTCTTAGCCTTTTGTGATGTAGCTATTTGTTGATTAGGAGCTTGAGAAGAAGAAGAATGTTGTTTTTGTTTGGAATTTGATTGTGTTGCTAGTTTTTGAGTGTTCAAATCTATGTTTTGATTGTTGTTTTGAGATGGACCAGCTTGATCTTGATTTGTTCTATTTATGTATGTCATTGGATTCGCATTCAATCGGAGAGCAGCTTCTATAGCGGCCTCTGTTGAATAATATCCCATTGGAAGTAAATGCTCTATTTCCAACACATGATTGATTTGATCTATATTACTTTTTAGAAAGTCAATAAAATGTTGGACAGATTTAAAACTAACATTACCTTGAGAATCTACAAAAGGTTTGTTAGGATCTTCCTCTTCTTCCCCTTCTCTATTATCATCCTCACCTTGTTCTATGAGTTTATCATCTTCAATAATTACCCTATCATCAAGGTTTTCTTGATCTGGCTCATCAGATTCTATTTGTTTACCATTTCTCAAGATTCTAGGCATTTTGTCTTTAGGATGTTTTATTTTTAGTGATATATATATATATATATATATATATGTTTTAATTTTTGGGTATATATGTTATATATACCTATATAAATATTGTAGATATATATATATTATATTTTTTTTTTGTTTTTTGTGTTTTATTTTGAAAAGAAAGCAGAAATAAGAATTATAATATTCTAGATAATATACTTAATCTTCCTAAAATAGTTTATAAATATCATTGATAGGCTCAAGTTCTTCAGGTGTCATATAATGCTCTTCTTCAAATTGAAAGTTTGCTTTTAAGAATTTGACAAAATGAGCTATGGTAATACTATCAATTTTAGAGTCTTGAGCATAAAAATATATTTCATGACAATACTCACGAAAATGGACTGCCCTAGGAGTTTTGTGATATCTTCTTTTATTTTCCAAGACTATCTCCTGATCCTCTATGTGTGCTAGAAATCTGTGTACTATTATAGCATTTTCAAGATAATCTTCAAAAGTGTACACAGATGAAGAAATACTTGCTCTCTTATCCACTAACCACCTCTCACATGACCTTTGAATATCAAAGTAGTGAGAAGAGTTATCGGGTTCAGGATTCTAGCTATGTCAAATCTCTTAATTTGGCTAAGTCTTGGTGTGTTGGCTTTTATAATGTCTAGTCTCTTCCAAAGTTCAGTCCACTATTCTTGAGATGGAATACTAGAATTTTCAACTACTAGAGAGATTTCCTATGTAGATAATAATGCTCTAACATCTATGATTGCAACTCTTCCTATGTTGAAATCTAACATCTAAGAAATGAATCTAAAATATGCAAGTTTGACTAATGATATTTTTTTTTATATTTTATGTTTTTATAAATCAGAAAGATGCCTATGTTGTTCACATCAGGTTCACCAAAGAATGTAGCTCTAAAATTTTCTCACTCCTTTCCTTCAGGCTAATGGATCCATGCCTAGAAGGGGAATGGGAAAATGGTAGGTCTACACCTCAGAGGAGAGGCACTTGAGGTCATGCCCTCTTTGGTGATTTTTTGATGAATTGGGTGGGTTCACCAGGAAATATTTATATGGTAGTTTCCATGCCTAGGTTGGGAGTTTGTTTGATGTGTTCTTTTTACTTTGCTCACAATCACCTAGTTTGGCCAAATGCAACTAATCTATACTAAATGCAATTTTGATTTAAATGAATACAACAAACAATGAATTACAGAAGGTAAATAGATGCAATGCTTAGATATGAAAGAAATTGGACACTCTTACTCAATCTGGATATCTGATGTAGAGTCTGTTTGCTTGTTGTAGGTGATATCAAACTTGTTCTGGTGATATCGGATATTTGATCTCGTATCGACAGGTTTGATCTCATACCAATAGATTTATCTGATCAAAAACCTATAATTTCATAATTTGATAGAAAAACAGAAACTTGCAACATTGATATAAACTTGATTAAGCATGAATTAAGCTATATGAACTTATTATATGTAATATTTGAAAGGAAATAATAGGAATGTAAATTGTAAATGTAAATAATACAATGCAATGATGATGATGGTGAACTCCAAGTATGATAACAAAATTTTTATGCTAAAAAATGTAATATGATCCTAGAAATGTAAAATAGAAGTTAAGAGATGCAAACAAAGGTCTGAAGGTACCCCCAAGAAGCCTATAGATAAGATCAGATGTTGCAGAGCAATATCAGATGCTTTTGAGTGATATATAATGTCTAATATCGTATAATATCCATCGATGCACAATTTCAAACTATTGAACCTGCAAAAATGTAATACATAGCAACAAATACTATAATGCTAATGAATGCGAGAATGACTAAAAGCTAGCCAAGGAGTCTAGAGAGTTAGGGGGAATCCAGGGGGGAGTGCCTAGATTAAATAGGCTAGGTAGGTTAGAGGGGTTGGGCTAAAAATAGAGGGAGTTGTAACTTCTCCCAATCTGGATGATATCGGGTGATCCGATACCATAACCTCCATGTCGTTAGGTAGGTAAGGACAAAATAGGTTGCAACAAAATTTGTCATTTTGCTATTTTAGGTATTTTCTATTTTTGGATGAGATCGGACATTCGATCTTGCACATTTAGGTTCGATATTGGATCGGACTTCCGATATCGGTCAAATAGAGTCGATATCATCAGGAGGTTAAAAACTAACTTAATGTGGGTGCAAAAATTGAGGTAGGAGGTTAGGAAGTGGTTTTAATTAATTTTTTGAATGTTTTTGACTTAGGGTAAATTGATATGGGTCAATTTTAACCTATTACACAAACTCATCTACTGATAAAATAAGTTCTTGAAGATACTAAGACCAAAAAGGAGGAGTCAAGTTGCTCAAAGACCAATGTGTGTGTAGTGATGTTCATTTTTTTATTTTGAGAGAGGTAGGACTGACCAATTGTAACTCAAGCCATTATAAGCTAGCTCATCCATGAGAGAACATAGGTCTATACAAAATAAGGTCGCTAATATGATAGACATGTCACCACATGAGGGCATACTCCACTACCAGTTAGGCATCTATAGCCTCGATGGAGATAGCCCCATAATCCTTCAATATTGCTCCACTACTAGCCAAGCATCTATAGCCCTAGTGGAGATATCTAAAATTCCCTAGGATCCATGATAATTGATAGAATTGATGGTGCTCTTTTTATTTTTCTTCTTTTTTTTGCTTCTCTTTTATTTTTTTATAATATGGATCCTTGGGGTCGGATTATGGCATGATAGGATGAGTAGGGAAACCATTCACTTTATGGCTTAAAGCTACACATGGCTTCATCTTTCCTAGACTCAAAATATGATTAATATGTGAAATATGCATGGTCCAAGAGGAAACCTGATGTAACCAGGAAGGCCTATAGCACTCAAGGAATAAATGACTTTCAATGTAGGTTGACTGAGACACTAGGTATGGCTGAACGATCAAAATAACCCAAATATTCTCTAAACCTACGAGAGGAAAGAGATAAAGCATGATGAACTATGAATGGTGGACATAGTGGATATGGTGGAAAAGTGCATATACAAGAGGTTAGACAGCTACGACTATGAAGACGCCCTTGATTAACACAACCAAAATCCTTTGTGATGATAGGTGTCAAACTTAATCGAACAATGATCAAAATAGCATTAGACAAAAATGAAGGTGTAATGAGTTGGTGGTGGCATGAAAAATAATATAGAAGGAACAAGCAAGAAAAGAGAGGAAAAGAAGACAAAATGGAGAAAGAGAAAAAAGAGGAAGGGGGAAGGAACACACCGGTCCATGGTACGTAGCCACTCAAAGCATGATCGTACAATGAGGAGTGATGTGCGAGGAAGAAAAAAAAAAAAAAAAGAGAAGAGAAATAAGGAGGAAAAAATATGAAATAATAAGGATACAGATGATAAGTGATTGATTGAAAAGTGTGATAATGATATGAGTGCATTGTGCATTTTATTTTCTTGATTTTGATTTTGATTTGGAATTTTTGATGAGAGGCATGCCTCATTTTCATCCAACCATTCCACAACAACTTTTAGTGTCTTCATTGCAAGTGTGGCATCATGTGTTGGTGATATGCTCATGATTTTCTCCTATTAAGACATTGGAGAATGGTTGGATAAAAATGAAGGATGACAGAGGAATTTACATATATGCTTTTGATGATTTTGAGTGATTTGATTTGATTTTGAAATATAAATTTATTTCATAATAGAGTGTGATAGTAATTAGGCATTGAATGCATGCAAATGAAGAATGTTAATGGGTTCAGGTTCCTCAACTCCCTCGAGAGTCACAAGCTTATAGGCCTTGAAACCAAATGATTGTTTAACAATGAATAGACCAAGCCAATTAGCAACAAACTTATCACGTAAATATGGTGGAAGACTCGAGTTTTGTTGATTCTCTTTAAGCACGAGATCACCAACTTGGAATTCTCATGGATGGATCTTATGATCATAGGCTCATTTGATTCGATATTGGTAAATGTAAAGGTGCTCAAGAGCATTGATTCGATGTTCATCAAGAAGCATGAGTTGATCGAGCCTAGCTTGATGAGTTGTGTCCTCATCCATGAATTCTTGCAAAGATATGCATAGAGTTGGGATCTCAAGCTCAAGAGGCATGATGGCTTCAATGCCATAAACTAAAGAGAATGATGTTGCACCTGTTGGCATGTGAATGCTAGTTTGATAAGCCCAAAGTGCCAAAGGGAGTTGAAGGTGCCAATATTTATGATTCTCTTATACCATTTTCTTGAGAATGGCATAAATAGTTTTATTGGTCGCCTCAGCTTGGCCATTGCTCTGAGGGTAATAAGGTGTTGAGAAGCTATGTTGAATATGGTACTTATTGCATAGTGCTTGAACATCCTTATTTTTGAATGGGGTCCCATTATCAAAAATGATTTTTGAAGGGATACCAAAATGATAGATGATGTGTTAGAGTATAAACTCAATAATTCAAGGTCCTATCATATTAGTAAGAGGAATAGCCTCAACCCACTTGGTGAAGTATTCGATAGTAGTGATGATGAAGGTGTGATTTCCTCAAATATGGAGGGGAGATTTTCCCAACCAGATCTAGTCCCCATTATGAGAATGACCATAGGGCTTGAATGGGTTGTAAGGCTTGTGATGGAAGATGGGTCAAATTGGCATGATGTTGATATTTATGATATTTCTTGATATATGTGCAACAATCATGTTCCATGGTGGGCCAATAGTAACCCATGCACAAAATGCACTTTATGATAGCCATCCCACTAAAATGACCACCACATGTACCATCATGTGCTTGAGACACTACCCAATTGGCTTCCTATGGTTCGAGACAATGAAGGAGGACACCATCATAGCCATGATGATAAAGCACATCTCCTACTAAAGTGTATCGAGTTACCTTTTTCTTGAATGTGCATTTAGCAGTGGGTGACAAGTTGAAAGGAAGAGTACCAAGTTTTAGAAAATCCTTGATTTATGCAAAAATAATGTGGTAGGGTTTGACTTGAATTAGAAAAACATCTCATTCATCATTAGATGACTCTTAAGAGATAGCCAATTTGGATAGCATAGTGATGTGAATGAGGGTAACATTATCAATGGGGTTCTATGAGATAAGGGACCTAAGAGAGGCCATTGTATCCACAAAATGATTAGATGACCTTGGTAAATATTCTATGTCATACCAATCAAAATTGATGAGTAACTTGTCAATAATTTGCTTGTAGGCTTTTAAGACTAAGCATTTGCATTGGTAGACCCCCTTGACTTGATTGACAATGAGTTGGGAGTCACCTATGATATGGATACATTTAATGTGCATTGCCATAATAGTCTGAAGACCTAAAATTAATACCTCATACTCTACATTATTGTTGGTATAGGGGAAGTCAAGCTTGAATGATGAAGGGATGGGAACCCCTTGAGGTGTGAAGAAAATAATTCTTACACCTCCCCCTTGTTTGCACTTAGACCCATCAAAGAAAAGGGTGATATCGACTTCATCTTCAGGTTCGACATGCTCTTCAAGCTTAGTAATACTGAAGATAGAGTCATCTAGAAGCTCTATGATAAGAGGTTTATCATCTTGAAGAGGAGCTTCAGCGAGTTGGTCAGTGATGACCTAACCCTTTATGGATTTTTGGCTTATGAATTTGAGATCAAATTCTATTAATAGCATTATCCATTTTGTCATGTGGGTATTTATGTAAGTGTGACTCATCATATACCATAGAGGATTCTCTCTGGTGATGACATACATTGTATGGTTGAGCATATAGTGGTGAAGCTTTTTGGTGGCAAAAACCATAGCAAGGCATAGCTTCTCCACATATGCATATCTTGTTTCATAACTCACCAAGGTATGACTAATGTAATAGATAGCCTACTCTTGATTGGCTTCATTATTTTGAGCCAACATAGTCCCTAAAGCAAAGTCAATGGTAGATATGTATAGATGGAATGGGATGCCTAGTCTAGGTAGGGATAAAACTAGAGGGGAAGCAAGGTAATACTTGATAGTATCAAAAGCTTCTTGACACTCTATGGTCCATTGAAATGTGATCCCCTTTTACAATAGATGATTGAATGGCTTGCATTTATCTAATAATTGAGTGATAAAGTGATGAATCACTTGAATCTTACCTTGCAAGCTATGAAGTTCTTTAAGGGTCATAGGGGGTTGCATTTTGATAATGGCCTTGACCTTGTTAGGGTCCACTTCAATGCCTCTCTTGGAGACTATGAACCCTAAAATTTTCCTTGAAGTGATGCCAAAGATGCACTTTTTGGGATTAAGTTGCACATTATGCTCGAGAAGGTGATCAAAAACTTTATGTAAAACATTGATATACCCATGGCACATTTTGGATTTGGCCAAGAGATCATCAACATAATATTCAATGATTTTATGCATGTAATCATGGAAGATGTAAGTCATGGCTCATTGGTACGTGGCTCCTACATTCTTAAGACCGAATGACATGACTTTGTAGCAAAATGTCCCCCAAGGTGATGTAAAAGTTATTTTGTGTTGGTCATCAGGATTGACTCGAATTTGGTTATATCCTAAAAAACCATCCATTAGGGAGAGCATTTCATGGCCCATGGTAGAATCCATGAGTGTATCAATGTTAGGGAGAGGAAAATCATCCTTAGGACATGCTTTGTTGAGATCACAAAAATTAGTGCAAATGTGTATCCCCCATTAGGTTTGCCAATGGGCACCATATTTGAAATCCACTCTAGATAGTCAATTGGTTGAATAAAGCCCATGTCTAAGAGTTTTTACAACTCTTCTTTAACCATGAGGGCTATAGTAGGATGAAGTTTCCTCAACTTTTATTTGATCAACTTAGCGCTAGGGTTCAACATGAGGTTATGGATGATAAGGTTTGGGTCAAGGCCAGGCATATCTTTATAGGACCATATGAAGACCTCTTGATACTCTGTTAGGAGTGTGACAAAACTTTATTGCTCTTTGATTGAGAGACTCTTCCCAAGTTTGATGATTTTGGGGTTATCTAGATCTATGTTGATGTTGATATTGATGGTTTCCTCGATGAGCATATGGGAACCCTCCTCAAGCTGATGAGGGGTGGGAATGAGATGGATGTCATCTATGATATTATCTAGAAGGGGTGGCATAGTCTCACTAACTTTAGCATTATAAACAAAAGAGGGCAAAGAAGGGGGTGAAGTAGGAAAGTAGATATTTGAGTCTTTGAGCAATTGATCTGAGGGATAGAAATCTGAGGTAGTTGGAGGGGATGAAATACACTCAAATTCAATGAGATTAGTATCAATGGGGATGGGATGCATAGGATCATATGGATTATGGAGGGGTGTGCATAAGTCAACAAAAATTATGTTGACTTGGGGAAATGAGGGGGGTTGTGGATTAGAGTTTGGGTTCCCTTGCACATGCTCTCGAGGAAGGAGTTGATTGAGAATAGGTGTGCAAGGATCAAGTGGAGGTGGCCATGGTGGAGGTGGAGGATTGATGGGTGCATATAGTTGCTCCAATGGAAGGAGCAAGGGAAAAATGGGTAGTGGAAGGGGGAACATATGCAGATAAAATTCATCTACATCTATGATGGGGATAATAGGAGATGATTCATCTTTAGAGCTATCAGAGGTAATCAAAAGTGCCTCAAATGACTCATCCAATTCATCATCTAAAGTGTCATATGAGATGGTATGGATGGTGGCAACTTGGAAGAGATCTATTGGTGATGTGAGAGCATGCTCAGGATCAGGGTATTCATCCTCACTTTCCTCCTCAAGACCAAGGGTGATACATTGAAGATCATATTTGAGGGGATCGATTGGAGAATGTTGATCATAGCCTAAGCTAGATTTATCCTAAGGAGGTTGAGAATGGGGCTCCAAAATAGTCTACATTCCTTGCTCATAGCAGCCAAGGCCACATCCTCACCAATTAAAATGATGGAAGTACTTCATGGTGAATGAAGGATTATCCAAAAAGTTGATGTTGCTAAAAAATAATGCTTCAGGATCTTTATCAAGAGGTTTATCAGATGATGAATTGATTCCCCCATACATAAAATTTATGTGATTAGAGGAAGATCCTACTAGGACAACAACATTGATGGTTAAAGGGGTATGACTAGGGTGACCAAAATCCCTAATCGATTCTATGATTGGAGGTAAAAATACTATATTATGTACAAGGTACTCTCCTATGCTAGGAGTGGTCATATGTACAACAACACTAGGAGACTAGGATGAGAGCATTGGAGAGGGGTGGAGGAGGATGACTCTACATTATCCATAAAAGTGGAGTGAGGTGCAGAGGGTGGTAGAATGGGAGTGGATATCCCTTGAATAGTGTCAAGGATGGATGGATGCATCTCAGATGGATTTGGTGGTGGGGGTGGATTAGGTACCATGGAAGAAGATATGGTTTGGGATGCATGTGTGGGAGTAGGTATGGGGGAGATAGAAGAGGTGATAATGGTAGGAGTGAGGGTAGTGGTAGCCTATCTAATGGGAGAAGTGATAGGAGTAGAAGAAGCCCTGAGATGGTGGTTGGGATTAGTGGAAGAAGTAGAAGGGTGCGATATGGATGGTGATTGACAAAAGGATCTGAAAGTGGAGGATGATGTGGTATAGATGTGATGGTAGGTGGGGAGGAAAAAAAAAAAAAAAAAAAAAGGAGGGGAGAGAGAAAAAGTAGGAAGAAGGTGGGTAATGTTGAGGAGGAAGAGATGAAGAATATGAAGAAGATGGATGATTTTGATTTGAGGTAGGATGAGTGGTGTAGTTGGTGCCCAAGGATGAAGAAGGGTGAATTGGATTGGGTGAGATTGAGTGAGTGGATTGTAGATTGGAAATGTGAGGGACAAGTGAGGGAGTAGAAGATGAGGTTGGATGGTATGATGAGCTGAGTAGGTGATAAGTGAGAGATAGATGTGTTGAAGGTAGGGGACTCATGTGGGTGTGTGACCATGTGGTAATACTTGAATGGTTCATCATCCATTAGAATGTAATGAATGTGACCCTCATGTGTGTATTTGAGGCAATGGTGCAAGGTTGAGGGTACACATCACATATCCTATATCCATAGTCTACCTAGGAGTACATTGTATTGCATATCTCCATCCAAGACATGACATAGAGTGTGGATAGTTTAGACCCCTACTTGGATAGGGAGGATGACTATTCCTAGCATTGAGCATAGGGTATTATTGAATGCCCATAGAGTGAAGGTAGAATCAATGATATGAGTGGGTGGAAGATTGAGATGTTTGAGGGTGGATGATGTGATGATGTTGATGGAAGAGCCCATGTCAATTAGGACATGTTTGAATATTTTGTTGTCAATAGTGGCCATGATGTGCAAGGGTGGATCTAGTCCTTCCATTAGGATAGTCTTAATCTCAGTGTCATAAAATGTGATGGCCGATGAGGTGCAGGTTTGAATGTTACCCATAAAATTGGAAAAAGTGTTAGGATCATGGGTTTGTAGCTCTATGGATTTGAGTATATCCATTAGTGCCTCTCGATGGGGAGGTGATTGTTGGATTAACTCATAAATTGAGAGCTTAGTTGAGGCCATTTTGAGGCTATGGGTAAGCCTACTTTTGAGATGGATGATTGGTTGAGGTTGAGGTATAATGGTGACTTGCACTGGTAGAGGTGGCACTAGTTGATGAGGATGACACATTTGAGGGGTCAATTGTTTGTGCAGGTGGATTTGGGTATCTTCAATTTTTGGTGACCACATGAATCATGCCAACAAAACCTAGATAATTAGGGGTATTGTTGACATGGTTAACTTGATTTGGTTGAGGGGTAGTCATAGTGTCTCCAGTGTTTGGTTGTGTTATACCATGTTGTGGTAATGGGGTTTGATAGATACCCAAATTTTGATTAGGGGGAGCAAGAGGGTTGTCAACTTTGATAAGCCCCCTTTCAATCAAATCCTGCACTTTATGTTTAAGTTGGATGCACCTATCGATATCATGACCCTTTTATCAATGGTAGATGCAATACTGATCTTCTCTATACCCTCTTCCTCGAGGTTTGTTTGGATCTTCAGGTCTTATCTTGGGTAAAGAGATCAATTGTGTATCCATAAGTTTTTGAAAGATGTTGGACAAGGGCTCTGAGAGAGGTGTGAAATTGTATTGGGGTTGTTGAGGGTGCACAACCTGATGAGTGGTATTTTGATTTTGGGTAGGAGGTAGCATGATATTGTATATCGATTATTGTGGTGGATGAGAAGGTTGTTGGTGCAGAGGTTGAGGTTGTTGTTGGGGAGGTTGAGTGGTTGGGCTACTCAACACTACCTAGTTGACTTGGGTAGGTTTGGATTGATTGTTTGTGTTATTGCCCTTGGTATTTTTACCTAGCCATTCCTTATTTTAGAGCTTGATTTCTCCTTCTTGGATCTTGATATCCTCAATAATTTTGGCTTGAGTGAGAGCTTCCTCAAGAGTTTGATATTATTGGAGTTGAAGAAGGGATATTGATTTGGAATAACTCTGAGTAAACATCCGAGTTAGCTCAATGATGGGGATAGAGAAGGGTAACTCAATTAGTACCACTCTCCATCGATTTCCATAATCGAGGATAGACTCATCATCAAATTGATGAAGGTTGGTGAGATCCGTTAAGGTGGTCTTCTTCTTAACATTTAGAGTGAAGCACTCTAGGAAGAGATTGGCCAGTTATTCAAAATTATACAAGTTGTGTCTGGGAAAATGGTTGTACCAATCCAAAGCTCCTCCCACAAGGGATAGCAAAAAGGTATAGAGCATGAGGGGGTCTATCTCATTGATGAGATAACAAGTATTGATGAATGTGCTCAAGTGATCCTGAGGATCCTCTTTGCCCTTGAAATTTTTGAATTTGGGTATTTTAAATAGGGGAGGATAAGGTAGCATTGGGACCGAGGGGTTGATGGGGTAGTTTTGAAGTTGACTCAAGGTTAGATTTTGATACCCCATGCTTATAACTTGAGATTCCAAACTATTGATCTTGTTGGCCAATTATTGGAATGCATCTAGAGTGGCTTGGGGAGCTGAGTAGTGGGTGCCATGATGAGTCAGATGGGATGGCTCAATGGGGGATATGATTGGTGTGAATAGAGATGATGATGATGATTAGGGTTAGAATATGGTACTTGTGGAACCTAGGATCTTAAAGGTGGATATTGATGATGTTGATGAGAATGATTATGGGTGTGTGAGGGGTGTGATGGTGGTTGTTGAGTATGGTGTTGATGATAGGTAGGTGGTTGAAGTGGGGGATATAATGATGGGTAGGAATGAAGGGGTTGTGTAGAGGTTAGATGATGCATGTGTTGGGTGGGGTGTGATTGGTATGGTTGAGAGGTGGGTTGATATGGATCAGGAGTGGAATGGTATTGATGAGGTGGTGGTTGATGTGGGTGTGGGTTATGTGACTATATCATAGGCCATTGATGAGAGTCATGAGGATGAGAATAGATTATGGGTACCATGGGTAGATAGGAGGCCCATGATGGTGATTGAGGAAAGAATGATCCTTGGGCTAGTGGATGAGATGAAGGATGAGGAGTTTGAGGTGGTTGTTGAGGAATATGGGTGGTGTGAGAAGAATTGATGTGACAAGATGGGCAATGATTAGGAGGTACTTGATGGGAAGACAATTGATGAGAAGATATCCCAAGATTATAGGATGATAAGGGACAAGTAGAACATATGGTAGAAGAATGTGCAATATGTGCACCAGTGATATGAATGGTAGGGGATGAAGGGTAAGTGGTGGGAGGAGTGACATGGAAAGTCATGGATTGAGGAGGTAGATTAGAAAATTGGAAAGAAGAAGATGGATTGGATGAGTGTAGATGGGAAGTGACACAAACTTGGGTTGAATGATGTGGGTGAGAAGTGTGTGTGATGTAAGGAGGTGATGTAGAAATGTGGGCATTGTGATGAGTGGACATGATTGGAGGAAGATGGATGATTAAGGTTGATGGTCATAGATATTGGGCCTATGGTGTGCTATGAAGGGGTGGCACTAGTTCCCCTAGGTGGTGAGGACACTAGTGATATTCCAAAATTTTGCACACTCGATGTGTGATGAAAACTAGAAGATGTGAGAGGTGATGGAGGATGATAAGACTTGTAAGCTTACACCTAGATGAGGATGGGGTTAGTGTGAATAAGAATGTGTAGTGGGGGTAAATATGGAGGGAATGAGCTAGGTGGTGGAGGGTATGATGAAGAAGGGTCCTAGGGAGCATGAGGTGATTGGACATGATATATTGGATTGGTGAAAAGGAGGCGAGCAACATCGAGATCAATGGGTATGATGTTTGGCTTAGGTGGAGAAAGGGGAGTCTTAGGATGAGGGGACTCAGAAGGGGTGGTGTGAGTGATATGGTGGTTTCCACCTTGATCAGACCCAATGTGATGAGTCTCAAGTGGGGGAGAGATGTAATGATGGACATCACCAAACATGCTACCTTGATGGATTTGGGATGCATCCCCCTGATAAGTCAAGGGAGCAATTGAAGAATGGGTGGATTGACCTGAATGGTCCATGGAGACTTGGGTTTGGGAATGAGCCTTGGCTTGACTATGGGTCATTACCATAGGCTATCTAAAATGAAAGAATGTTGGTGGATGCTCTCTTTTCTTTTTTTTTTTTTTTAAGGAAAAACACACTATCTATGCAAACAGAAAAGCAAGCAAACAATGAATTTTTTTATTTTTTTTGCATTTTTTGTGTGTTTTGATGTTCCCTAGACCTAGGAACTATGAGGGATGATGGAATGAAATCTAAAAAGGTGTGTTTATGCCCACTCCCTTGATGAGGAATAAGACACAAATAACAAAAAGGCTTCCTAGGATGATGGGTTGGCTCTAGGTATCCTAAGGGAGTAAAACAAACCTCTCGAGAGAGGTCACACTATCTATATCTTGCTACTTGCCCAATCAAGATTTCGCTTCACCCTCGATCGAGCTTGGATATAAACGATAACTATGAGTCCAAAAATTATTAAGCCCTATGAACAAAAGGGTATCTAACCTCAAAATTACCCTAAGCTAGCCCCAAGGGTAACCAACTTCTCGATGATGAAATCCAAGAAACTATGTGATCTAGCTATGGTGTCTAAAGGGCTCAACCGATGGTTGGTGGTGAAATCCAACATCACCAAGAGGTTTTCCTCACAAAATATTTGTAAAATATAATCATGCAAATGTGTGTGATTTGATGTGTCTTTTGATTTTGATTTTGTTTTGTTTTTATTTTTTATTTATTTTTTATGCCTATTTACCATGCAAGTTTAAAACTAACCCTAAATATGCAAAGAAAACAATGATCTAATGTGCTTTTTAAAATAAATATTGATCTAAATGAGTTTATGAAAGCATGCACAAACTAATCTACTAAGCTTGGAAAGGAAATAACAACCTAAGCTACTAAGTTTGGAAAAGAAAATGATAACTAATCTAAGGAGTCTTTGAGTTTTTGAAAAGAAATAACAACTTAATCTAATGTGCCTTGAGTGTTTTGAGAGAACAGAAAGAGATAAATAAGGTATTGTGCCTTTGAATTTTTGAAAAGCAATAGAAAGAAACAACTAAACTAATGTGCCTTTGAAGTTTTGAGAAAGGAATCATGAAACGACTATGCTAATGCTCTTTTTTTTTAATTTGAAAGGGAGAAGGGGAGGAAAGAGATTCAAACAAACAAATGAAAAGAACTATGCTATAAATTTTTATGCAAAATTAGAATATGGGAGCCTATGCTAAAATAAAAGGAAACTAAGCATACTATGTCCTTTGAGCACTAAGCTTGTAAATTATTTTTTGAGCTTGAGAACCACCCATAGGTGGTTACTAACTTGAGAACCACCATGGGTGGTTGATACTAAGCTTGAGAACCACCCTATGTGGTTGAGATTGAGCTTGAAAACTACCATAGGTGGTTAATACTGAGCTTGAGAACTACCATGGGTAGTTGAGACTAAGCTTGAGAACCACCATGGGTGGTTGATACTAAAGTTGAGAACCACCTTATTATATACCTTTACCTATGAGGGTAGATCTTGCAAGATCTAACCCTAATATGAGAAGTGTGATTATGTCTATCCTACCCTTGAGTGCCTATAATAGATACAACAAGCAAGAGTTTAGGAAAGCAAGCTAAACAAGCATGCAAACACAAATAACCCTAAGAAAAACACATAAGACATTTTATGCCCGATGCAAGTGCCAAAGCTCATGCAAAATAACAAGTGTCAAATGTGTTGTGGGTAAAGGGTCCCACCATGATCACCATTTGTGTGAAAGAGGAAATACACCATAACAATTAAAAATAGACAAAATGCAATAAAAGAGATATTTGCAATAGATTTGATATTTGATAAACTTTATATTTTACAAATAGGCCCTTTTAGTTACAATCGACCTCCCAAAATGGAGGGTTTTCTTTTACAAGTGAAATCTATGGTGTGGCAAGTTATCTCCTCGAGTGCACAATAGGTTGTGGGAGGGTTTAGAAGATATATTTCTTGACCTCTTAAGCTTCCATGTATATCCAATACCTACACACAAGCTCACAATAACAACATCAATAGCATATGTAGGGCCTTTCGAGATGAGGCCCAAAATCATGAAAGAAGATTACAAAAAGTAACTAAAACATTACAAAAACTTACAAAATTGAATGCAAAAGTTACAAAACTATGTAAAATGCTTACAAAACCTAAAAAATACCTGATTTACCTTTATATGCAATTTAGGATTGATCTAGAGCTATTTCTTTCCTTAAAGCTCAACCACCCATGGTGGTTGGCTCTCTAGGTAACTACCTCATGTCGTTGTGCTTCTAGATAACCACCCTAGGTGGTTGAGACTTTAGGTAACCACCTTGGGTAATTGATTTGAAACAGGTGGTTGAGACTCTAGTTAACTACCCTAGGTGGTTGAGACTATTATCTAGTAGAGGGTTTTGATCTTGAATCTGAGCCTTCAAAGATTTGTTTTGGGGTCCTTATTGTAGATCTGGTGCACTATTGAATATTTATTATTGATGTGGTTACAAAATAAATGTTAGTGAACAAACCTAAAAGCCTCCATGGTTGATGCCTTTGAGCTCCTCCAATGGTAAACCTGCAAGCACAATGTCAAGCAAAAACACAACAATATCGAATGAAATTTTAGTAGAGTTTCGTTATAATTTTTGTGCACACATGAACATGAAAATGGAGACCTATTTGTAAAGTCTCCCATGGGTGGAGGAGAGTGGGGAGGATGGAAGAGAGGGGGTGACAAGTGGCATGGGTGCATAAGAGAGGAATCTTAGAGATTCCCCACTTGGGGTGGACAAATGTGCAACTTTCCTTGTTTGGGCTATGACGTCCTATGATGCCTTATGATGTGCCATATTAATGCCCTTTTGTGGAGAGATTCCTCACCCACTAAATTAGCATTTCTAATCAAAGTGCCCGGGTGGAGGGAATCCTCACCCAAATGCATTGAATGCACTTGGAAAGTGGAGGAAAGAGGGGAAATAAATGCTAACTAGAGTTAATGTGAACCAGAGTTAAAAATAGTGGAGTGGTCTCATGATGACCACGGTTAGGCGTAGGAAGGGGCTAAAGTGGGTCAAAGGGGCTAGAATAGCCAATATTAATAATTTCTAAGGTTTGCAATACATTAATTAAAATAATTGCACACATTATTAAATATTAATATTAACCATTGCAAATGTGACACTTTTTAGGTGTCTACAAGCACCTTTCATGTGAGTTGATTTTTAGCTAAGTATTAGTGTAGACACCAAATCCTAGCCATTTGCCTTCCATCTTAGCCTTCCTGCCATTTCCACCACCAAAACTTAGCCAATTTGTCCACAATTCCTATTTCTTGCAATTTTTGATCATTATTCACATTTATTTATATATATTTAAATATGATATTTTTATCCGCTCATGTAGAGGAGTTGGAAAGCAAGTGGGTAGTTAAAACTCTCTAGTTATGGAGAGGCCCAGGTTCAAATCTCTCCCCTCACATGTTGCAGATATGTTGTATATAAAAGGTTCCTCATCAAAAAAAAAAAAATGATATTTTTATATTATATTTTAATATATATTTAATAAATATGTATTTATTTTAATGAATTAATCCTAGCCATCCATTTTCATTTAATCCCAACAACCCATTTACATCAATCCATGCCACACCCTATATTTATTGTCAACCCTTGGATATGCTTTAATCTCAACCACACGATTAGTATCGTTGAAACCCTAGTATGTCTTAGGGTAGATTATAAATAAGAGCTATTTTTATGGCTCAACCCCTAGATTTTTGAGGCCCTGAGTTCCTGATTCCTAATTCTAAGTTCCCTGAGTTCCCTAAGTGCTTGAGTTTTATATCAAGCCTTTGGTGCCCTAACCCCATTCTATTCATCATATTTCACCTCCCTCACTTGCCATATCTACTTCCACAACTTGTGTCCTCTCCTGATCTACTTTAGCAGAATCCATTAGTCACCAGGTTCCCACGGGTGCCTCCCCATCAGTCCCAGGTACCCATAGGTGTTTCCTTCAGTCGACAGGTGCTCGTGGGTATTTTACACTCCCATTCATGAAGTCCCCCTAGCCTCTGAGCGATGCTAGGGTATCATCACACCAACCACGTGCATCAGACACATGCATCAAAAGACAATAAGAAGGTAAAACAGATCAACCCTAAATTTATTTATTTCATTGCATGTGTTTTTGTTTCTATCCATTTTATTTACATCACTTAGTATTTTTATTATTGCTTATAGATGGCCTCAATATTTGGAGCCCTCTCATATACTACTAACTATTTTTTGTGTCATTGTGTACAGATCAGGAGCACTACATCAGCATCTGGAGTAGCCCAACCTTGGATATCCAAAAATCCCACTCAACCTTGTTGGGATAAAGATGCGATTGAAGACACCACAACCTTACTTCTTAGGGTTTCGAAGAACCCTAAATTATTGTATCATTGTATCAAAAAGAATTCAAGGATCCAAGATTGTAATAATGGAGTTTCTAGGCTCCCCCCATCAATAAAATAATTTATTCTGTTGTGCAAACTTGTGTTATCTTGCATCTTATTTTGTTCAAAGCATTGCTTGTAGTGTTGCATTTTGCATATTTCAAATGGCGATCATGGTGGGACCCCCTAAGGGTTCCTATTTATGATCTATTTTACTAATTTGTTTTCTATTTTATGTCATCTTGTAGGTTATTCAAAAGTACAAATTTTGTAGAGTCTTTCAGATCTAGGGTTTTTGAAGTTTGTAAAAGGTGCATGAAGCATCTAGTGGTATCTAAAGGCAATATAAAAATTCCCAGAGGTGTTTCAAGCCATCCAAAAGTGCCCACATGTGTCTCAATAGTGTTCATAAGTTTTGAGAGGTGTTTACAGAGAGTTAGGAGAAAAAATGTAGTCTTTTCAGTAAGTCGACTACTTAAAACCCTAGCTTTCTGTCTTACATATTTTGGGTTTATTCTATATTTTTCCTATTTTAAGAAATAAAGTGAATCATCATTAATAAATTTTTAAAATGAACACATATTAGTTTGCATTTTTAGATCTGCATTTCATTCACATATTTGGTTTAGGGATTTTGTTTTCTAAGTGCAAACTACTGCATTTTGTTTGCATTTGAACTGAAAATTACATAATCTAGTGTTGCATCTTAGGGTTAAAGACATTTTATTTTGTATATCTATGTTGGAACAATAATAGATTACCAAAATTATCCCTGCCAGTTGTGTGATTCCAAGCAAAGGGGTGGATGAACCCTATGATTGTTATTTAGACAGGGGGTCTTAAGCAATGTACTTCACACCCTTCGGATAACTTGGCAATATTTTGTTACCTTTTGATTTAGGTTTATGAAATTAATTATTTTTAATTTTTTTTGTACATTATAAAAAATATAAACCTTAAAAATAACTCACACACATAACATGCAAAATAGTAGTGGTTGGATTTTATCACCAACCATTGCATGAGATTTTGTGACAGTGGCATACATCTTCATCCACAAATCTCTACCCTTAGACACCTTAGGAATACCCTCAAGAAAACTTGTTGGATTTCATCACCAACAAGAATCTCGTTTCTTGGTGATGGTGGCATTCATCTCCATCCACCAATATCTTCCCTTCGACACCATAGGAATACCCCCAAGAAAACTTTTTGGATTTCATCACCAAAAAGAATCTCGTTGCCCTACCTTAGCCATAGTTTTTTACCTTTGTTTCATTAATAAATATTAGAATATCAAAACACACAAAACTGGTACATAAAATGAACATACATTACAAGGAGATAATTAATGAACGAGGTAAGCCACATTGGTTGAGACTTAACATTATTTGTTTATTTCCTTAAGCATTCTATTTTTTGGGTTACATTTGGTATTTAAATATGCATCTTGGTTTGTTTTTCTTATGGTATTAACTCAAAATCAAAAGAAAGCAATAATTCAAGAAAAATTAATGGAACCTTCATCCATATTCCCCACCACTTTAGTGGTAGATTCCCTTAATGTGATACAGGTAAATTTATCTATAGATCCCTCACATTCTTTGCCCTCCATAGCCTTCCACATGACCATGCCCCAAGAGGAGTCAACGTCCCCTACCATCAACCACCTGTGAGACAAGCAAAGTCTCCCCAAGATCAAATAATGCTCCACAAGATCAATCACACATAAAAGAGGTAAACCCACAACACAAATATTGAGTGGTAAAACCCTACTTCAAATGAAGAAGGGAAACATCCACTATGAAGCTCACTATATTACTCAATGATTCAACAGTACAAGAATTCTTTAATGTTATGCAACAATATGCATCAACATAAACTACAACACAAGTCAATATGATAAGATATGATAATATGTAGTAGAAAACACCCCTATTTAAAGAGAAGTTTTTCTACTACAACCCTAAATCTTATCACAATCTAATCTTTGAGATATGTGATAAGTGGCATCTATCAAATATTAGAAAGTGATTAGTTACTTTCTAATATTTTCTAGAAAAGGGAAATAACTTTTTCCCAAGAAATTAAATATTCCTAGCACCCTTAATTTATTTATTAATTGGGTGGGAATATTTTACATAAGATAGAATTATATTCTAATTCAAATATTATTCTTTAGACTTTATATTTTAGTCTAAGAATAATTTACACAATGTTGCAATACATATTTTGATCTTTGGGTATCTACTTAAGAATAAATCAGACTATTTTGAGACATTCAAGGAGTTCAAAGCTTTGGTAGAAAATCAAAAGGGAGTAAAGATGAAAATTATTAGAAGTGACAATGGAGGGGAGTACAATTGCAATTATTTCAATGAGTTTTGTTCTTCTCATGGGATCAAAAGGCAGTTTACTTGTCCATACACTCCTCAAAAAAATGGTGTTGCAGAGAGGAAAAATAGGACAATAATGGAGATGGTAAGATGCATGCTTGGTGACCACTTACCTCAATTTATTTGGGGTGAAGCAGCCAGTACAACAATCTACATTCTTAACAGGTGTCCTTCAAAATAAATTGAGGGGAAGACTCCTTATGAGGTTTGGAATGGTAAGAAGCCGAATTTTTCACACTTAAGAGTGTTTGGATGTGATGCATTTTCATATATTCCTTTAGAAAAGAGGAAGAAATTGGACAAAAAGTCTCAAAAATGCATCTTTGTTGGCTATGATGCAGAACATAGGGGCTATAGGTTATACTCACCTTCTTCACACATTGTATTTGTTTCAAGAGATGTCAAATTCAATGAAGACCTTCTTGAGTTAGAAAAGTGTGGGCCTTGTGTCAAAAGGACCAAGTGGTTGGATCATTCTAGGGGTCCTAAAGAGAAAAATTTAGTTAGCCAAAGGATAACTAGAAGTATGACCCTTAACATGTCTCTTCTAGCTAAGATAGAGAATTATCATGAGCCTACTTCTTACCAATAAGCTTCACAACACTCTTGTTGGGTTGATGCCATGAAGGTTGAGATGGATTCTCTTCTAAAGAATAAAACTTGGGATCTAGTGCCTTATCCTAATAAGAGAAATGTTATTGGGAACAAGTGGGTCTATATAATCAAGTACAATTCTAATGGAGAGATAGAAAAGTATAAGGCTAGATTGGTTGCTAAGGGTTATTCTCAAAAATATGACATTGACTATGATGAAACCTTTGCACCAGTTGCCAAAATACCCACCATTCGGATTCTCTTTGCTATTGATTCTACTCAAGGTTGGCAGCTTTTTTAGCTTGATGTAAAAAGTGCCTTTCTATATGGTGATTTGGATGTGGATATCTACATGATTCAACCACAAGGATTTATTGTACAAGGTTAGGAAACACTTGTGTGTAAACTAAATAAAACCTTGTACGGTCTGAAGCAAGCACCTAGATCATGGTACATGAAGATTTCAGGTTACTTCTTGTCTCTTGGTTTTGATAAATGCTATTCAGATACAGATATCTATGTGCTTAGGAAGGATAAATTGGTCATTTTAATTGCTCTATTTTTTGATGACCTTGTTGTGACTGGAAATGAGAATGAGGCCATTTTTTATTTCATCTCCAAATTAAATTCAGAGTATGAAATGACTGACCTTGGTCTTCTACCCTACTATCTTGGCATGCAAGTTTATCAGCATGATGATTGTACCTTTTTGAGTCAATCCAAGTATATTGGAGATCTTCTTAAAAGGTTTGATTTGGAGGATGGCAATCCTAATTCCATTCCTATTTCTACAGGGGTTAAGTTATAAGTAAGTACAAAATCTCAGTTGGATGATGGTACATTGTATAGGCATCTCATTGGTAGTCTTCTTTATGTTACATCACAAGGTAAGATATTGCTTTTGTAGTTGGTATGATGGCTAGGTTCATGTAAAAACCTTATATTGAGCACTTACAAGCTACCAAGAATATTTTGAAGTACCTTGTAGGTACTAGATATTTGGCACTCAAGTATTCTAGGCTTCCTTCCTTTGCTCTTTTTGGCTATGTTTATTTTGATTTTGGAGGGGATAGAATAGATAGAAAGTCTACCACAACATATTTTTTAGTATTGGGTCTGTAGCTATCTCTTGGTATTCCAAGAAGATAGATACAATTGCTCTTTCTACAATGGAAGCAGAGTATAAGGCTACGACATCAGTTGCACATGGAGTGGTTTGGCTTCGTACCCTCATGAAGAAAATTGACTTTGAGAAATTTTGTCCTTCACGTTTGCTCTCTGATAATCAATCAGCTATTTCCTTGGCTAAAAATCTTGTAATGCATCAAAGGACAAAGCATGTTGAAATCCAAGCCCATTTTATCAAAGAGAAGGTATTGGATGGGACTATTCAGTTGGAGTATTGCCCATCATCTTCTAATTTTGCTGATTTGTTCACCAAACCTCTTCCCAAGGAGTAGTTTTGTAAGCTAAGGGACTCACTTGGTTTGGTGAAGTTGTCCTCAAGGGGGAATGAAGTGTAGTTACACTTGTGTGATGACAACTTCATCCTTATGAGGTGTTTTGTGCTATATATATGAGTTGATATTTGGTGGTATAATTACTTTTTAACATGGTACTTTCTTGTTTTCCTTGTGCAAATTTTGTACATGTTACTTTGTAGATGGCATTGTGCAATTATGGTATATGATGCAATTACTTTATGCGACTCTTTTACATGGTACTTTCCTGTTGCCTTGTGCAACTTTGTACATGTTTTTTTATGTAGTTGGCATTATGCAATTGGTTTATCATGGTACTTTATTGTTAGCATTTATGCTAATTTTGTACATGATATTTTATGGTTGGCTTTATGCAACTGGTGTGCACATTTTTTTATTTTCATATACCTTATGCAACTCTTGTACATGGTACTTTTTTGTTAGCCTTGTGCTACTTTTGCACATGGTACTTTAGAGTTTGCATTATCATGGTACTCCTTGTTTGCTTTATGCAACTTTGTACATGATATTTTTTGATCAACTATATAGCACGTGACTATAAGTATGGCTTGGCATTTTTTTGTGATGACTTATAGTTCACTATTTGTTAGATCAATTTTGTTATCATCTTTGGATATTCATATATGCTATGATGAATATATTTATGATGACGTATCTAACTGATCTTATGTTGAGATGCTTGTAGATTGTAGGTACTTCCATTTGGGATTTTGCAGGCTTACTGAAGAGACCCTTGTGATGTTTTCTTCTTGTCATTTGCAACCACTTGTGGTTGATGGATGGCTTTGTAAGCTTCTTGTATCTGAAGCTACTCCGTTGGGGGATTGCAGTCTCATTTTGACCCATTTTGTATTGGTGCCTTATTGTAGACCATTCTTGGTCATAGAAGCTCATTGTAACTATATTACTCATTTGATTCTCATCCTCGTTTGTATATTTAGGGGGAGAATTTTTCTTTGTCTCATAATTCCTTTCCCCAATATTGCATTAAGGGGGAGTGTTGGAATATGTAATGCAACACTGTGTATTCCAACACTACCATATCACCCATATAGGCATGGCAAGAGTAGAAGCTTTCACAAAGTCTTCTAGTTATGTCTTAGAGTCTATCCCTAACTCACATAGACATGATCCTTCTTTATAATAGGAAATTATCTCATCCCAAACCTCAAACCTCCCTTGGTATGAAGCACAAGTCAATGTTGCTTCACAAGCATCCATTTCCACTTGTCCCCCATCCATATCATCTATTCCAATTTCCTCCATACCATCCATTTATGATATGAAAATTACTAAAGCATGGGATAATTTGACCAAATTGGTCAAGCAGTAGAAGACAACTCAATAGCAAGTTCAATCGAACCCTATGCCTCAACCTATTTCCACTTACCCCTCATTTATCACCCAAATACCTTCATGGATACCACAATATTATATGGTTTTCATTCCCATACCCCATAAAACCATTCCATTCCTATGATTCCACCCGTCCATAGTCCTCGTACATCATCTCATTTTCTTCATTCACAATCATTTCTTTACCAACCTCATAATCATCAATTTCACTCCATGCCCTCCAATTCATCACACCTCTAGTAACACGCTTAATCTTATCCATTCATCAATCCATTCACCACTTCTCAATTCATTCAACAAGCTAACCAAGGCTTACAATCATATTTTCAACACACTAAAATTTTACAACAAATTTTAACTTGATTCATTAACATTGAGTTACAATCGAATCATCATTAGTATCATCATCAATATTGTCAACAACAACAATAGTTGAAACATCCAATTTCACAATCCACATCTCAAGTTTTAATACCTAAACCACAATGTCAAAATACAATATAATGGGACAAATGCACCAAGCATCCTACAAAGCCCCCTCTCAAATACACAATGCTTTCAGAATCTTATTCAACCATTTTTCAAGGCTTTATGAAGCACAAGAGATTTCACTTCTATAAATAAAACCAAGAGACCTGAAAAATACCATGTATTCAAAGATGTCCAAGATATTATTGATCTGCAAGTATTTCCCACCAACGATCCATCCAAACCATATGATCAGGACAATAGTACGAACTCAATAATAAAGTAAAGTGGGGACTCTCAGGATATCACATCCTCCTAGTCACTCACCTTACCAGTCAAAAAGCTCTAAAGTTACCTAATCCCTTTGATCATCTTTTAACATGGCTTCACATCAGCCTCATCATTAACATGGCTTCATCTTAGCCATTCCATATTAACATGGCTTCACATCAGCCTCATCATTAACATGGCTTCATCTTAGCCATTCCATATTAACATGGCTTCATCTTAGCCATTCACCATTAACATGGCTACACAATAGCCATTCATCATTAACATGGCTCCACAATAGCCATTCATCATTAACATGGCTCCACAATAGCCATTCATCATTAACATGGCTTCATCTTAGCCATTCACCATTAACATGGCTACACAACAACCATTCATCATTAACATGGCTTCATCTTATCCATTCATCATTAACATGGCTTCATCTTACCCTTTCATCATTAACATGGCTTAATCTTAGCCATTCACCATTAACATGACTCCACAATAGCCATTCACCATTAATATGGATACACAATAACCTTTCACCATTAACATGGCTACACAACAACCATTCATCATTAACATGGCTTCATCTTAGCCATTCATCATTAACATGGCTCCACAACAACCATTCACCATTAACATGGCTACACAACAACCATTCACCATTAACATAGCTCCACAACAACAATTTATAATTAACATGGCTCCACAACATCCATTCATCATTAACATGGCTTCAACAACCATTCCACCATTAACATGGCTTCATATTAGCCACATTAACATAGCTTCATCTTAGCTATTCCATCATTAACATGGCTTCATCAACAACCATTCCACATTAACATGTCTTCATCTCATCCATTCCATTATTAACATGGCTTCATATTAGCCATTCCACATTAACATGACTTCATCTTAGCCATTCATCATTAACATGGATTCATATTAACCATTCATCATTAATATGATTGCACAACAACCATTCCATATTAACATGGCTTCATATCAACTATTCATCGTTAATATGACTCCACGTTAGCTATTCCACCATTAACATGGCTTCATCTTAGCCATTCCATATTAACATAGCTCCACATCAGCCATTCTCATATTTTTTTTTTAAGAAAAAAACGCCTTGCGGGGCCGCATTGGTCTAAGAGACCATGAATAGGGGGTTCTACATCATCAAAGTAACCCGGGGGTCACACCCATCCCTGCCCACATCAACATTATCAATTGGATTTTGGGTACCCAATTCAGCTTTTTGGTAGGGTGGAGATTCGAACCTGGGACGTCCCTTGGAGGATTGCCCTCTCCTCTCCAACTCACCTACAACACCTGGTAGCCATTCTCATATTAACATGGCTACACAATAGCCATTTATCATTAACATGAATTTATATTAGCCATTCCATCATTAACATGGCTTCATATTAGCCATTCCACCATTAACATGGCTTCAAACAACCATTCCATCATTAACATGGCTTAATCTTGGCCATTCCATCATTAACATGGCTTCATCTCAACCATTCATAATTAACAGGGCCTCATCGTAGCCATTCCATAATTAACATGGCTTCATCTTAGCCATTCCACCATTAACATGGCTACACAATAGTCGTTCCACCATTAACATGGCTTCATATTAGCCATCCCTTTGATCATATTTTAACATGACTTCGTCTTAGCCATTCCATCATTAACATGGTTCCATACCATTCCCTATTTATATTGAGGCAAAAATAGAACTCATTATTTGCATTTTCACAATTACTCCATCATTCATTACCATAACATCTTCACATCCACCATTACATTTCCACAATCAGTTCATCATAATCACATTCACTTTCATCCATAATCATTTCATTCTCTAAATCAAAAACCCCTTCTCTATTAGGGAAAAAATAGAACCAATCCTTGGATTACTCTAAAAATCCTTGCGTTGCATTCCCATTATTTTATCATCTTGCATTTTCATGTTGGTTGTTTGCCTTACAAGCTTTCTAGGCTGGGAGAGTAAAAGAATTAAAAACCTTTGAACACCACCCCACTCGAGAGTAGTATATGCTTAATGAGATATATATCTATATATATGTATATACATGGCTAATATACAAAAACATTTGCATGCATTTCATTCATAACATTGTATTTCTTTTGCATTAACATTCCAAACACAATGCATTCACCCACATTTCATATTGCATTTCACAAAGTTGCACTTTCATAAATTGCATATCATACATTCACATTAACATTCCACATCCCACATTTCATATAGGGATCATTTATTAAGTTCAAGGTCTTAATTGGTCTAGCAAAATTCATGTTTCCTTAATCAGGGGCACCTTCACAATGTCATCCACACAATTCCACCAAGTCAAATTGCCATCAATACAAGCCACATGCACAAAATCCTAGGTGTTTTTGGTCACTCAACCACTCCTAGTGTTTTAATCAACCTCTAAAATACATGTCAAGTTCTTTTTAGGACAATTACACATACACACTAATAAAATATTGAGTTATGGAAATTGAATCCAAAATATTCTTGAACCAAGCACAACTTTCACATCTTAAAAAAATCTTGTGTCAAAAAGGGATAACACCATACTTGGTATAAACCTTGAAGTGAAAAGGTTCATCCTTGCTAGTCCCATCATGCAACATAGTCCATAAAAATAGTGGTTGTCACCACTACCACAAATCCAAAAATAAAAGAAAGAGTAGGGACAAATCCCTAACAAAAACTCTAAATATTTTTATCACACACCACTGATCAATTGAGTTGTAAGGATCATACTACATTTTTAGTTAGACGGTTATGTAGTCATCCCAAAAACTTAAGAGATCAAAAACAAAAGTCATGGACTATGGAGTTAGCCTCCATCGGAGCTATAGACGCTTGACTGGAAATGGAGTATGCTCATGTGTGGTGACATGTCTCTTTTAAAAGAGACCTTTGACCGCTCATATGGACAAGCTAGCTTCTTAGCTTCACCCATAACAGGTTTACCCAATTTATTCAAGATGAGTTAACAAACTCACTTGCACACACACTAGTTCTTGATTGTCTTAGGTCATTACCATGCTCTTGATTTGGTAAATGAATTCACTACACACACATTTTTTCCTAGAAGTATTAGGTAGTTTTAGTGAGTTTTTTTGATGCCACTAGGATGTTTGAGTCTCTGTAAAATAGGTAGTCTTCCATATCAACATCCATATATTCTTCCATATCAACATCCATATCTTCTTTCATATCAACATCCATGTCTTATTCCATGTCAACATCCATGTCAGTTGATAAGTCATTCACCCCATATTTCACCAAGTTTGGTGCCCCTGATTAAACAATAATGCTATAAAGTGGCCAAAATAAAGATCTTAATCATAAATGAGCATTAACACATAACATCTTGCATCAATCATTCATACATGCCATATTGCATTGTTCATCCATAACATATCATATGCATTAATCATAAACATAAACATACATTCAACAAAAACATTCCACAAAAGCATTCACACAAAATATACAACACAAAAGGTAAAATCCATTTATATATATATATCTATATATAACTAGCATATGCAAAGATCTCTATAAAGAGAAAATATATTCACAACTTGGGGGTGTTTAAGGTATCACACATTCCCCCAAATCAAGAAATCCATCATCACAAATTACAGGTGTTCAAGGTATCACACTTTTTTTTCCAATCAATAAAACATCTTTACAACTTGGGAGTGTTCAAGGTTTCACACCTTTCTCCCAATAAACCAAACATCATCACAACTTGAGGGTGTTCAGGGTTTCACACCTTTCCCCCAATCATAAAAACAACATCACAACTTACAGGTGTTCAAGGTTTCACACCTTTCCTCTAAATCAAGAAAACAAGCATGCAACTTGCGGAGTGTTACAGGTATCACACCTTACCCCACCAGTTCAACAAATAATTCAATCATGAATATCACATCACATCATCAACAAGTCAATTGCTAGGTTCAAAAGGTTGTATCCTTTTGTCAAAGGTTGCACCCTTTGCCTTGTATTCATTCCTTGTCAAAAACCCCTTTTTCTATTAGGGCAAAAATAGAATGCATCAATTACATCTCCACATTCACTTAATATCCTAGCCTTACCCGTTGGCTAAAAACACGGAGTTTCCCAGTTGGCTAAAAAAATGAAGTTTACCAACCTTACCCATCGGCTAAAAACATAGATTTTCCTAGCCTTACCCGTCGACTAAAAATATGAAAGTCACATATTTTCCATTTCAAAAACCCCTTCATCTGTTAGGGCAAATAATAGACACAAGTACAAGTGAACCTTGTATTTAGTGGTTTATTCTAGTCACCTGCTGGTTGCAGCGACTGATTATCCATGCAATTTGGTAGGATGGATAAATCACCATAAGGACACTTACATCATCAAAACCCTTTATCTGTTGGGGTAAAGAACAAACACATTCATAACATTTTCCCCATTTCAAAAACCCCCTTCATATTTTAGGGAAAAATAGACAATCCCTACATCTATTGGGGTAAAAATAGATCACATTCACATTTGCATTCAACATCATCAATTTCATTCTTCATTACACATTCATTTAACATTCACAAATACAAGTGAACCTTATATTTAGTGGTTTATTCTAATTAACCTAGCGGTTGCATCGATTGGTTATCCATGCAATCCGATAGGATGGATAGATCACCATAAGGACACATCATCAAAAAACCTCTTCATCTATTGGGACAAAGAACAAACACATTCATCACGTTTTCACATTTCAAAAACCCTTCATCTTGTTGGGGCAAAGAATAGACACATTCATCACATTTTCACATTTCAAAAATCCCTTCATCTGTTAGGGCAAAGAATAGACACAAGTACAAGTGAACCTTGTATTTAGTGGTTTATCCTAGTCACTTGGCGGTTGCAGTGACTAGTTATCCATACAATCCGGTAGGATGGGTAAATTACCATAAGGATACTTACATCATCAAAAACCTCTTCATCTATTATAACAAATAACAAACACAATCATTACATTTCATAGCTATTTCATTTTCAGTATAAAAAATCCTTCATCTATTGGGGCAAATAATAGACACAATCATTATATTTCATAGCCATTTCACTTTTCAGTATCAAAACCCCTTTCATATGTTGGGGCAAAAATAGAATCAGTCACTTGAATCCAGATATTAAAAAAGGTAGCTTACCTCCACAAAATAACTCCACATTGCATACATAAATACATTTATTATCATCATGTCTCCATCTCACCATCAAATCCATCAACAATTACATTTATATTCAATATTTGCCAAGTTTATGTTCTGAATTTCAAGTGAATCTTGTATATAGTGGTTTGTTCTATATATTTGGCGATTGCTATGATTTGCATCCATGCAATTCATTAAGATGAATGAATTACCATAAGAACACTTGGTCATCATCATCATTCCATATCTCCTAGTTCGAAAAGCACAATCAAATTTGGTTCCTCATATTCCAAGTGAAACCTTTGAAAAAGATGAATCTTGCTAAACAACTATCATTGATGGCCTAGTTCATGGGGCTTAACACATGGACAAAATAAAATCACATCATTCCCAATCTCCTTGAAAGTCATCATAGAGATAGGCACTAGATAGGATGATTGGTTCCATTTGAGAGGAATTATTCTACAGTCACTAGCAGGCCCTCCGATGATGACTTCTTTATTTTTCTTCTGCATCTTCATATTGCATATCAATGATGCCATACGGTGAAATTTATTCCAAATCATGGAATCACCCCAAATTTGGGATAACCAAAATTTGATTATGATTTTACCATGACGGGATACATCTTACATGATCATGACATTCAACACAAAAACCCTTCATATGTTGGGGCAAAAATAGACACAATCATCATCACCATTTCTCCCAAACCCCTTCATCTATTGGGGAAAAAATAGACACACATTCCATAATTCCAATTTCCTTCTTTGCACAATATTTATTCCATAAATTATTTTTTAATTGGCTCATGAGATTCATCCGTAACTCATTCACCAATTGAGGGGGTAAGCTACACAAAACTCCAACTATTTTTATTCTTTTGTCTTCAAGCTCATGCTCTGCATCCCAAGAGGAGCTACTTTTGCACTTAGATAAAACAAGTATCTTGTGTTTTTGCACTACATTGTGTTTCACGCAATGCAGTACAAAAAGGGGCATCTGTAGACACCAAATCCTAGCCATTTGCCTTCCATATTAGCCTTCCCACCATTTCCACCACCAAAGCTTAGCCAATTTGTCCACCATTCCTATTTCTCACCATTTTTTATCATTATTCACATTTATTTATATATATTTATTATATATATATATTTAAATATAATATTTTTATATTATATTTTAATATATATGTATTTATTTTAGTGAATTAATCCCAACCATCCATTTTTATTTAATCTCGACCACCCATTTACATCAATCCGTGCCACACCCTAGATTTATTGTCAACCCTTGGATATGCTTTAATATCAACCACACAATTAGTATCATTGAAACCCTAGTATGTCTTAGGGTAGATTATAAATAAGAGCCATTTTGATGGCTCAACCCCTAGATTTTTGATGCCCTAAGTTCCTGATTCCTAATTCTAAGTTCCCTGAGTTCCCTAAGTGCTTGAGTTTTATATCAAGCCTTTGGTTCCCTAACCCATTCCATTCATTGCATTTCACCTCCCTTGCTTGCCATATCCACCACCGCAACCTACATCCTCACTCGATCTACTTCTGCAGAATTCCCCATCAACCGTAAGACACCCACGGGTGCCTCCCCATCATCCCTAGGTGCCCATGGGTGTTTCTTGTAGTTGCAAGGTATCCATAAGAATTTTATTCTCCCATTCCTAAAGTCCCCCTAGCCTCCGGGTGATGCTAGGGTATCACTGCACCAACACCTGCATCAGACATCATGCATCAGAAGACAACTTGAAGGTAAAATAGATCAACCCTAAATTTATTTATTTCATTGCATGTGCTTTTGTTTCTGTCCATTTTATTTACAACACTTAGTATTTTTATTATTACTTATAGAGGACCTCACACTATGGAGCCCTCTCATATACTACTAACTATTTTCTGTATCATTGTGTGCAGATAAGGAGCACTACATTAGCATTTGGAGTGGCCCAACCTTGGATATCCGAAAAGCCCACTCAACTTTATTGGAATCAAGACACGATTTAAGACACCACCACCTTACTTCTTAGGGTTTCGAATAACCCTAAATTTTTGTATCATTGTATAAAAAAGGATTCAAGGATCCAAGCTTATAACAATGGAGTTTCTAGGCTCCCCCCATCAATAAAAGAATTTATTATGTTGTGCAAACTTGTGTTATCTTGCATCTTATTTTGTTCAAAGCATTGCTTGTAGTGTTGCATTTTTCATATTTCACTTAGCTTGAGGCTAAGGATAGGCACTTGGTTCTTGTGTTTTAGTTTTTGTATGCTCCTTTCCACGCGTATAAGAGCCAAAGTTAAAAGTTCATTTAATTGACTTATATTATGGTTGTGTTATGGAAAATTAAATCATGATTATGATAAAATGTTTTTGAAAATAGAATTATACAGTTTAGGGTTTCATTTTAAAAAATCTTGTGCTTTATTAGTGAAAAGTATGATTTTGAAAAATAATACTACTATGAAACCTTTTAGAACTCATGGATTGATAGTTTACGTAAGGAAATGGATTTGCTTTTGAATACTTAGAGTAAAGTGAATCTTGTTTATTTTTTTTAAAAACTAATATTAAATAGAAGTGTTTAGATATTAGTTAATTTTGGTGTATATACATGATGGATGTTTATTGTAAAAGTTATAATTAGATGGATAAAATTTTTATGTGAAATATTTTGAATGGTTTAGTAAAGGTTCTTGAGACTTGAGTAGATAAAGGAATCCATTTTGGAGAGAAGTATGGGATTCTCTCCTTGTTTGCATAGAAATGTTTTGCTTAAATGTATGTTTTTCATGATTGCATATTTTATTGCTTAGTTGATATTAAGCTTGCATAAGTAATTCATGGGCTATCCTGATCCCTAAGCTTCTTCTCAAATTTTGTGGGGATATTTTCTTTCATGAAGAATGTCATGGAAGAAAGTGATGTGAGGGCCACTTAGGTAGAATTGAATTAGTGGATTTGAGGGTGAAAATAAAAGTGATGTTAGTCTTTATGTCAAGTTATTGTAAGATTGGAAGTCAAGTATTTTAGTAAAAATATGTTTTATAATTGCTTTTATTATATTTGAAACTTGAATGAAGAATGAAAGGTTAAACATTATTAGTTCCTTATGTAAAGTGATTGTTTGCTTAGTTATGAGAAAATAGAAAATAATGAGGTAGATTATAATTCATGGTTTATGGATTATAATTCTTTTAAATGATATACCTTTCTCTGTGTTTGAAATAAAGGAAATGTCAAGTGCTATTGTTATGATTGGAAATATTTAAGATCTTAGTTGTAGCAATATGTTATACTTAAGCTTGTGCATAATAGCACTTTATTTACTTTTGGAAGAGTAATTATATTTTTTTATTTATTTCTATATCTCTTGGGGGGTTTTGGGCATGATTCTAGAGCCATATTATAGTAACCCTTGAGTCAAGAAGATAATCCAATCTTGGAAGGAGTTGTGGTGATGTAATAACAATGTGGTTGTGAATCTTGGGAGGAGTTGTGATGGTGCAATAACTAAGTATTTACAAATCTAGGAGGATTTGCAATGATGTAATAACTAGATAATCATGAATGATACACCTTGAATGGTAAGGATCAGGTTTTTCAAAGAGGTATTTGCATTTATTCATAAAATAGTAGTGGTGGCACCTTGAATGATGAGGATTGAGTGACCATGCTCATTACTAGGTGAATGATAATGGCCTTAGTTATCCCATGGAGGTGAGGTAACTAAGCACTAAGGAATTATGCCAAAGTAATTCTACATAGATGGACTTATGTAGGGTTAGTAAAAAAGCATCCCCCTTTAATTATTCTATGCCTTAAAGGATAATCTCTATGCCATGGTCAAGTTGTCCTATATTGGTGAGGGTATAGGAAAAATGGGGGAGGGCCACTATTGACATGTTTTCTAAATGATGAGGTTTATAAAAGTGAACCCAAGAAGTACAAGATGTTGGCCACTCCTGTCCACTTGAGTGTCATCTATAGTGACATTAAACTCAAAATGTGGTTATGCCTTACAATGTTGAAGATTATTGGGACTTCTTTGTGAACCTTTACTTATGATAGAAAAAATATCTCTATCCCTTAGGTTGATTTGGTGGGTTGTTACATAAATATCATGCTACAATTAAATACCTTATGAACAAACCATTGGTTGGTTGGAAAATAGTAGGATGGTTATTGCTAGTACAAGAGTTTGACATAACTATAATCAATAAACTTGGTAAAGCTAATGTAGTAGCTGATTTTTTTGTCAAGACTAAACATCATAGGTGAAGAAGAGTGAATAGAGGATTCCTTCCCTAATGAAATATTATTTGCAATATTAGTACAATCATCATGGTTTTCTAATATTGTCAACTATCTAACAACATGAAAGGTTACTCATTTTACTCATAGGTAAAAATAATGGTTAAACAAAATTCATCATTTGAGTGGATTAATGGTATACTATTTAAATGTGCACATGATTATGTTTTGTGGTGATGTATTCAACATGATGAGGTGTATGATATCATCCATGCATGTCATGATGAACCAACATGAGGAAACTATTTAGTAAAATGCTTCATTTAAAAATTATTGGGTGTAGGATATTATTGGCATTGCTTCATCAACATGTAATGAAAATGTATGATGTTGTGATTCATGCTAAAAAATGGGTAAGCCAACCATAAAAAATGAAATACCTTTACAACCTCAAGTGGTTTTAGAACCATTTGAGAGATAGGGGCTAGATTTTATTGGACCGATTGACCCACCTTTTTAATGAAAGTAACACATTTTAGTATACACTAATTATGTGATAAAGTGGGATGAAGTACCTCCTTTTAAACATATTCATCAAGAAAAGGTAGCTGAATTTTTGTATTCCCAAAATTCTTGAATATTTGGTGCTCCACGCTCTATTTTTTCAGATCAAAGATGACAATTTACATCCAAGGTTATAGAGGTGTTTACTGAATTCTATGAAATCAAATATAAGAAATCATTGCCTTATCACCCCCAAGAAAATGGTCAAGTAGAAGTCACCAATAGATAATTAGAGAATATTCTAACAAAAATAGTGGTTTCTCATAGGAAATATTGGATGAATAAGTTGCTAGAGGTTGTATGGGCATACAATACTACATGAAAATCCACCACGGGATTCATACCTTATGAATTGGTCTATGGTAAAAAACCTCTTTTTCCAATTGAATTTGAATTACTAGTACTTTGAACATCTTTGGAATTGGGTATTGATTTTTTTTAGGTACAACAAAAGATAATTCTACAATTGAATGCATTGGATGAACTTCAATTGGAGGTACTTCACCAAACAAATATCATTTAAAAACAATGAAAAATATGGCATGACAGTCACATTAGGAGAAACAAGTACAAACCAAGTGACTGGATATTGTTCTTTCATTCTTGCTATGCTAATTTTCTTGGAAAGCTACAAACCCAATGGCTAGGACCATACCAAATTCAAGAAATGTTTAGAAATGGAGCTATTTGACTCTATCCTATTGATGATTCAAGGAGAAAATTGGTTGTAAATGGACATTGTTTGCGATTGTACCATAAGCCATTGATAAAGGTGGAATTTTCTAAGTATATTATTTCATAGTTAGACTTACATGTTATAGAAGAGACTTCCTTCTCTACCATAGAATAAAAATTATTATATTTGATGCAAAAAAATGGATAATTTGATAATGAAAACCTCCTTGAGGTCCTATTGAATTAAGGCTTACATTAAAAGTGATTTTTGACTTGTTTGCCTTGCAATATTTGTTAGTGTTTATAAAATTCTAATGATTGCAGTTATGCACCTTTTAGATTTCAGGAATTCTAAGTATGTAATAATCAATACGTTCAAAATATGCATGAAACCTTTCTAATAGTAAGACATGCATTTTATTTTATTTTACTATTATTGAATTTAATACTATATAAATTAGGTTTAATTTCTTGGTATATCTTTGTATATAAAATGGTAAAATAGTATCCCACTAGTATCCTAAAAAATACTTTGTAACACATTTGGTTATGTTGGATTCATCCAGTGTTGATCTAAAATAAGGAAATGGTTCCTTCATATGCTACAAATAACAATTCCAATGCACAAGAAGAACTCGACATAGTTTGCACCAGAATAAGTATGCACTTTCTTAAAAAAAGAAAAAAGACATAAGAGAAGCATAGACAAATACAACTAGAAAAAACTAAACACACAAACATATGGTAGATATTTGTCAAATGTTAGATCTTGTTAGGCATACAATTACTAAAACCACCCCATATGACTAGCATTTAATATCATCGGATAACACATGGTTGAGAATCATTCCAAGACCACGTGAGAGGCATACATGGATTTATAGTGAAATATAATAAGGAAGAGTGACCGAGTAGATTTTACCAAAGATACGTGTTAGAGAATAAGGTGGCACAATCAAGGTAATGAAATTCAATCAACCATTTAATTTAATACTACATGGGAAATGAGATATTAATTGTACATGTGGAAAATATTTAGTTGTGGATTACAAGTGATTTCACAATCCTTTCCAATTGAAAATCATGAGTTATAACCATGCCACATTCAACTTCGATTTGCCACCTATCGTACCATATGCATTGGAGTTGCATGAAATCCTTACCATGCATCAGGAAGTGATTACATTGTTGCATGTTCTTGATGACCTTCCTTTTAGATAATATGACACTTTTTGAAACATGATTGCAAAATAATCGATAACTTATTTACATGTGCCAAGATTGCAAACATCAATTTCCATTTTTATTTTATGAAAAAGGATGAGTAACAAAAATTATAGACAAATTTATAGTGTTTTTGATGATATAATGTAATTTATAACACAAAAGAAGGAAGCAGACAACATATGGGGATAAAAATAAAAGGCTAAACCAATATATGTTGATGAATTATAGAGACATCCTGAAGTGGTCATAGTATTTTAGCAAGCTGGTTGGATGTCTTTCTTGTAAAAATTCAAAGGCAATATGGATGCGGTAGTAGGACAATTTGTACAAACCCTTCAAAACAACTAGTGAATATCAATGGAACAATGATTAAGTTAATCCCTAATATCCTTAGTCAAACTTATGAGTTTTCTTGTGAGGGTGAAGAAGCAAAAAATGTTTTAGAGCCACTCTTCCTAACATCAATAATGCTTTTAGATTAGAGGGTGATATTATACCCTAGTTTCAAATTAAAAATCAGCTCTACAAAGGCATTAAATAAATCAACCTAAGGAAACCATGGGATGAAGTTGCCATATGGGTTATAAATCATGTAACATGTGAAGGTCAATTTACCACTTGTATAGGCATCATATTAAAATTTTAACCCCTCTTAGTCATGGTGTTCAAAATTCTGAAAGAAGAATCAACTTACCCCTATATTTACATCATTCTCAACATGGTATGGCTAGGAGAGTTCAAGAGGGATAGGGTTCTGTAAAGCACCATAACTTAATTAAATTATTATGTAAAAATCGCTTAAAAGGAAGTGAAAATTTACTAAAAAGGTTCCTAGATCCATGGATGGAGGTTTCTACTCCCAAAAATCAAAAGAAGAAAAAGGGAGAAATATTTGGGAGTGCAAATAAATCAAAAGCTATAGAATAGCTAGAATATGAAATACTAACTACATGAAGAAATGTGGGTAGTGTCAAAAGGTAATCTAGGGCTATTGAAATGCATGTTGGGGAAGAAACGTCTCTAGATGTAAAATCTATATCCATTAAGAAAATGTTGGGAACCAATAGGAGAAGATAGACTGCAAAAATATTTGTGATAGATTAGTTCACATCGGTTACTGTAAACATATATGTAGTAGAGCAATCCACACTAGTGTAGTAGAAGAATTGTGATGTGGAACAACAATCGCAAGCACAAGGGAAAATATGACAAACCCAAAAACTTGTATTCCATTGACAACATACGCCTATAAATAGGCATTTACAAGACATATTTTGGATAAGGTTGCATTAATGATAACAATGCAGCACAATCCTTTCAACAACTAACATTTAAAATTAACAACTATCATTTATGAAATCACACCTAATTCATATCCTAATCCCTCTCATTCCTCCCCACTAAAGAAGCATTGATCCCAAATGTGTACAAATATGGAATATAAATAAGGAAAACAACCAGGAGTATCGGGTACAACCAAAAATACACTCCTGTTAGAAACCAAAATGACAACTTTTTACATGGCTGCATGAAACCAAAATCTAGCACTGTATCTAAGTCGAGCTCAGAAAATGCTCTCTGATGACTGTAAACACTACTATGTCGATCGACAACAAAAAATTGGTCCCTTGAAATGGCATAAGATAGCAACAACTGAGGACAGAGAAAAATGCCTCAAACTACGTGCCAAGATGCCAACATAAGTGGGTATTAATTAGTTATTTTTGATAGGGATAAATATTTCTATATTTGTATTTATTATCTGTGGATGATAATGTTTCCATATTTATATGTATTATCCATGAACGATAAAGTTACCATAAATAATTGGATAAAGTTTCTTATCCGATTGATGAGGACATTAATATTAAATAATTATTATCTTTCAGATAATGTAATATATGTGGCATGTTAATCTTATCTTGCCACCTATTTTCCACCTATGATGGCATTGTAATAGGCATTTCATGTCTATAAATATGTAAAGACTTCTCAATATAAATCATTCATTCAGATTTCTCATAATAAAATCTGTATCAGTTTGGTATCAGAGCAGTCGTTCCTGCTTCTTTTTTATCTGTCTATTTGAAGCATCATGCTGCCTAAAAATAGTCTCTCCCTCGAAGAGATCTCGCAAATATCCAAAGCGCTCTTGATGAATATTGAGTCTATTCATGTTGCCATGCTAGCAGAAGAAATGGCATCTTCTAAAGATGAAGTTCTTCCTACTGAAAAGGAAGAAGATGTTGAAAAAGAAGTAAATTTACCACTCCTTGAAGGGAATGTTCCTAATGTTGTTTCTTTTAATGGTGATCTTGTTTTGTTTGATGCAGCTCTAAAAATTACAGATTTGTTTGAGGACTCTCCTAATGAAGCCCATGAAGTTGAAGCTGACAAGATGCAAATTCCTGATCTATCTTACAATGACTCAGAAGAGAAGCTTGTGGTTTCCATGCTACCTCAATTTATTCTCTATGGTCCGCTGGCATCACTTGCCTTCATCAACAACATAAACTATTTCCCTCAACATTTCTACGACTCTATCCTCCTCTCTGGCTACTCTATGTTGTTCCTATTTTCTTGTGGCCCTACTTTGTGTGCTCCCCAACCAACACGTGCCCCACCATGGCCACCTCCCATAGTTTTTTTGTGCAGTTTTTCTGTGTAGTTTTCCTATGCAGTTTTCCCTCCTAGCCTTTTACAGTGGATCTTTGTTCTTCTTTCCTCCACATCATGCGGGCGCCACATGTACATGGTCCACAATACATTGATCACATAGTGTAATTTATTAAATCATTAAATAATAATCCTACAAAATTAAACAAAAATATTTTTCTCTGTATGCATTGGGGACCAATGCTTTTATAGTGGGGAGGAATGATAGGGATAAATATTTCTATATTTATATTTATTATCCATGGATGATAATGTTGCCATATTTATATGTATTATCCATGAACAATAAAGTTACCATAAATAATTGGATAAAGTTGCTTATCCGATTGATGAGGACATTAATATTAAATAATTATTATCTTTCGAATAATGTAATATATGTGGCATGTTAATCTTATATTACCACCTATTTTCCACCTATGATGGCATTGTAATAGGTATTTCATGTCTATAAATATGTAAATACTTCTCAATATAAATCATTCATTCAAATTTCTCATAATAATATTCGTATCAGTTTTGATTTTAATGTTGGGAGACGTGCATCATTAAATGATATTTGTTTTTATTACTGGGTCACATGCATTAATGGTATGGATGTGGAGGCACATTAATGACAAACCACCTGCATTAAATGAATGCAAAATTTTTAAAAAAATTGATACAACTATTGTTAGATGACATCAACAAAGGTACAAAAACCCTAACTGAGAATGGGAGTGATGCAATGACGAACTGACACAACACTGGACCTAATGAAATATGTTGACTTCACCAAATGATACATGACTAACTAGGCATGAAATACAAGGTGGTTGATATGTTAGCACGTATGTAGGGCTAAGACTGCAATAGGACATTGACAAGACCTGAAGATAGTGTAGAAACCATGATGATGCTAAGGTGTGTAATGAATAAGAGTCAGAGACCGTTGACCAGACTAAGCGGATAGCTAGAATGAATTTTATTGGGACTGACACAACCAGTGGATAAGAATTGGAACACACATGGAGGCATGACATGATGACAGGAGGTGGATAAGCAAGATACTAAAGTGTGTAATTAGGAGAGACTAAAGTGTGCAATGGGATGCAAGGTGGTGGGGTAGGCGATGTTATGTGTGGTCCGAGGATAGCCAACATAAATTGGTTATCTCAAAGGTGACACCATACCATATGTTTATTATCAACCCTTGTATATTCTTTAATATCAACCACACAATTAGTGTCATTGAAACCCTAGTATGTCTTAGGGTAGATTATAAATAAGAGCCATTTTTATGGCTCAACCCCTAGATTTTAGAGGCCCTCAGTTCCTGGTTCCTGATTCTAAGTTCCCTGAGTTCCTTAAGTGCTTGATTTTTATATCAAGCCTTTGGTGCCCTAACTCCATTCCATTCATCATATTTCACCTCCCTCACTCACCATATCTATCATTGTAACCTACATCCTCACTCGATATGCTTCTATAGAATTCTCCATCAACCACCAGGCACCCACAGGTGCCTCCCCATCAGCCCCAGGTGCCCATGGATATTTCCTATAGTCACTATGTGCCCACGGATGTTTTACGCTCCCATTTCCAAAGTCCCCCTAGCCTCCAAGTGATGCTAGGGCATCACCATGCTAGCCACCTACATCATACATCACACATCAAAAGACAACAAGAAGGTAAAATAGATCAACCCTAAATTTATTTATTTCATTGCATGTGTTTCTATTTATGTCCATTTTATTTAAAACACTTAGTATTTTTATTATTTCTTACAGAGGGCCTCATGCTATGGAGCCCTCTCATATACTACTAACTATTTTATGTGTCATTGTGTGCAGATCAGGAGCACTACATCAACATCTGGAGTGGCCCAACCTTGGATATCTGAAAAGCCCACTCAACCTTGTTGGGATCAAGACGCGATTGAAGACACCACAACCTTACTTCTTAGGGTTTCGGAGAACCCTAAATTGTTGTATCATTGTATCAAAAAGGATTCAAGGATCCAAGCTTGTAACAATGGAGTTTCTAGGCTCCCCCCATCAATAAAAGAATTTATTCTGTTGTGAAAACTTGTGTTATATTGCATCTTATTTTGTTCAAAGCATTTCTTGTAGTGTTGCATTTTGCATCTTTCACTTAGCTTGAGTGTAAGGATAGGCACTTGTTTCTTATGTTTAAATTTTTGTATGCTCCTTTCCACGTGTATAAGAGCCAAAGTTAAAAGTTCATTTGATTGACTTATATTATGGTTGTGTTATGGAAACATAAATAATGATTATGATAAAATATTTTGGAAAATAGAATTATATAGTTTAGGGTTTCATTTCAGAAAATCTTGTGCTTTATTAGTGAAAAGTATGATTTTGAAAAATAATACTACTATGAAACGTTTTAGAACTCATGGATTGATAGTTTATGTAAGGAAATGGAGTTGCTTTTGAATACTTAGAGTAAAGTGAATCTTGTTTTATTTTTTAAAAAACTAATATTAAATTGAAGTGTTTAGATATTAGTTAATGTTTTTGTATATCCATGATGGTTGCTTATTTTAAAATTTATAATTGGATGAATAATATTTTTATGTGAATTATTTTGAATGGTTTAGTAATGGTTCTTGAGACTTGAGTAGATAAAGGAATCCATTTTGGAGAGAAGTATGGGATTCTCTCCTTGTTTGCATGGAAATGTTTTGCTTAAATGCATGTTTTGCATGATTGCATATTTTATTTCTTAGCACATATTAAGCTTGCATAAGTAATTCATGGGCTATCTTGATCCCTAAGCTTCTTCTCAAGGTTTATGAGGAGATTTTCTTTCATAAAGAATGTCATGGAAGAAAGTGATGCTAGGAGCCACTTAGGTGAAATTGCATTAGTGGATTTGAGGGTGAAAAGAAAAGTGATGTTATTCTTTATGTCAAGTTATTGTAAAGTTGGAAGTGAAGTATTTTAGAGAAAAGATGTTTTCCAATTACTTTTGTTATATTTGAAACTTGAATGAAGAATGAAAGGTTAAATGTTATTAGTTCCTTATGTAAAGTTATTGGTTGCTTAGGTATGAGAAAATAGAAAATAATGAGGTAGATTATAATTCGTGGTTTATGGATTATAATTCTTTTAAATGATATATGTTTTCTTCGTGTTTGAAATAAGAAAATGTCAAGTGCTATTGTTATGATTAGAAATATTTAAGATCCTAGTTATAGCAATGTGTTATACTTAAGCTTGTGCATAATGGCACTTTATTTCCTTTTGGGAGAGTAATTATCCTTTTTTATTTCCATATCTCTTGGGGATTTTGGGGTATTATTCTAGAGCCATATTATAGTAACCCTTGAGTCAATAAGATAATCCAATCTTGGCAGGATTTGTGGTGATGTAATAACCATATGGTTGTGAATCTTGGGAGGAGTTGTGATGATAAAATAACTAAGTATTTGCAAATATAGGAGTATTTGCAATGATGTAATAACCAGATAATCATGAATGATACACCTTGAATGGTGAGGATCATGTGTTTCAAATAGGTTTTTGCACTCATTCAAAAATAGTATAGTGGTGGCACCTTGAATGATGAGGATCAGCGAACATGCTCATTACTAGGTGAATTTTAATGGCCTTAGTTATCCCATGGAGGTGTGGTAACTAAGCACTATGGAATTATGCCAAAGTAATTATACATATATGAACTTATGTAGGGTTAGGGAAAAAGCATCCCCCTTTAATTTTTATGGGCCTTAAAGGATAATCTCTATGCCATGGTCAAGTTGTCCTATATTGGTGAGGGTATAGGAAAAGTGGGGGGGCACTATTGGCATATTTTCTAAATTATGAGGTTTAGAAAAGTGAACCCAAGAAGTATAGGATTTTGGCTACTCCTGTCCAGTTGAGTGTCATCTATAGTGACATTAAACTCAAAATGTGGTTATGCCTTACAATGCTGAAGATTATTAGGACTTATTTGTGAACCTTTACTTATGATAGAAAAAAATATCTCTATCCCTTAGGTTGAGTTGGTGGGTTGTTACATACAAATCATGCTATAATTAAATACCTTATGGACAAACCATTGGTTAGTTGGAAAATAGTAGGATGGTTATTGCTACTACAAGAGTTTGACATAACTATAATTAGTAAACTTGATAAAGCTAATGTAGTAGCTATTTTTTTGTCAAGACTAAACATCATAGGTGAAGACGAGCGAATAGAGGATTCCTTCCCTAATGAAATATTATTTTCAATCTTAGTATAATCATCATGGTTTGTTGATATAGCAACATTAAAGGCTCCTCGTTTTACTCATAGGAAAAAATAACGGTTAAAAAAAGTTCATAATTTGAGTGGATTAATGGTCTACTATTTAAATGTGTACATGATTATGTTTTGTGGTGATGTATTCAACATGATAAGGTGTATGATATCCTCCATGCATGTCATGATGAACCAACATGAGGACACTATTTAGTAAAATGCTTCATTCAAAAAGTATTGGGTGTATGATATTATTGTCATTGCTTCATCAAGATGTAATGAAAAATTTATGACATTGTGATTCATGTTAACAAATGGGTAATCCAACCATAACAAATGAAATACCTTTACAACCTCAAGTGGTTTTAGAACCATTTGAGAGATAGGGGATAGATTTTATTGGACCGATTGACCCACCTTTTTAAGGAAAGCAACACATTTTAGTATACACTAATTATGTGACAAAGTGGGATGAAGTGCCTACTTTTAAACATATTCATCAAGAAAAGGTAGCTGATTTTTTGTATTCCCAAAAATTTCAAAGATTTGGTGCTTCACGCTATATTGTTTCAGATCAAAGATGCTAATTTACATCCAAGGTTATAGAGGTTTTTACTGAATTCTATGAAATCAAAAATAAGAAATTATTGCCTTATCACCCCCAAGCAAATGGTCAAGTAGAAGTAACCAATAGATAATTAGAGAATATTCTAATAAGTATAGTGGTTTTTCATACAAAATATTGGATGAATAAGTTGCCATAGGTTGTATGGGAACACAATACTACATGGAAATCCACCATGGGATTCATGCCTTATGAATTGGTCTATGGTAAAAAACCTATTTTTCCAATTGAATTTGAATTACTAGTACTTCAAACATATTTGGAAGTGGGTATTGAGTTTTTTTAGATACAACAAAAGATAATTCTACAATTGAATACATTGGATGAACTTCAATTGGAGGTACTTCACCAAACAAATATCATTTAACAATAATGAAAAATATGGCATGACAGTCACATTAGGAGAAACAAGTACAAACTAGGTGACTAGGTATTGTTCTTTAATTCTTGCTATGCTAATTTTCTTGGAAAGCTACAAATCCAATGACTAGGACCATACCAAATTGAATAAGTGTTTAGAAATGGAGCTATTTGACTCTATCCTATTGATGATTCAAGGAGAAAATTGGTTGTAAATGGAAATTGTTTGACATTGTACCATAAGCCATTGACAAAAGTGGATTTTGCTAAGTATTTTCCTTCATAGGTAGACTTACATGTTATAGAAGAGACTTCCTTTTCTACCATAGAATCAATTTTAATATATTTGATGCAAAAAATGGATAATTTGATAATGAAAACCTCCTTGAGGTGCTATTTAATTAAGGCTTACATGAAAAGTGATTTTTGACTTGTTTGTCTTGCAATATTTGTTAGTGTTTATAAAATTCAATGATTACAATTATGCACCTTTTAGATTTCAGGACTTCTAAGTATGTAATAATCAATACATTCAAAATATGCATGAAACCTTTCTAATAGTAAGACATGCGTTTTATTTTATTTTACTATTATTGACTTTAATACTATGTAAATTAGGTTTAATATATTGGTATATCTTTGTATATAAAATGGCAAAATAGTATCCCACTAGTATCCTAAAAAATACTTTGTAACACCTTTGGTTATGTTGGATTCATCCAGTGTTGCTCTAAAATAAGGAAATGGTTCCTTTAGATGCTACAAATAACAATTCCAGTGCATAAGAAGAACTCGACATAGTTTGCACCAGAATAAGTATGCACTTCATTTAAAAAAAAAAAGACAAAAGAGAAGCATAGACAAATACAACTAGAAAAAAACTAAACACACAAACAGGTGGCAAACATTTTTCAAATGTTATATCTTGTTAGGCCTACAATGACAAAAACCACCCCCCATAACTAGCATTTAATATCATCAAATAACACATGGTTGAGCATCATTCCAAGACCATGTGAGAGACATACATGGATTTATAGTGAAATATAACAAGGAAGAGTGACCGAGCAGATGTTACCAAAGACACGTGTTAGAGAATGAAGTAGAATAATCAAGGGAATTAAATTCAATAAACTATTTAATTTAATACTACATGGGAAATGACATATTAATTGTACATGTGGAAAATATTTAGTTGTGGATTTCAAGTGATTTCACAATCCTTTCCAAATGAAAATCACAAGTTATAATTATGTCGCATTCAACTTCGATTTTCCACCTATCCTACCATATGCATTGGAGTTGCATGAAATCCTTACCATGCATCAGAAAGTGATTACATTGTTGCATGTTCTTGATGACCTTCCTTCTAGAGAATATGGCAATTTTTGAAACATTATTGCACAATAACCGATAACTTATTTACATGTGCCAAGATTACAAACATCAATTTCCATTTTCATTTTATGAAAAATGATGAGCAGAAAAAACTATGGATAAAGTTATAATGTTTTTGAAGAACACAAGCTTATACTGAGAGGGGGGTGAACAATATAAGACCACTTTTTACTTTCTTTCCAAATCAATATCAATTAATGTCCTTAATTGCAATAACCAAATATAGCAGTGTGCATTAATAACTCGGATAGCAGTAGTAAGCAAGAGCACAAGTCACCACACACAATTGAGACACAAGATTTAACGTGGTTCCCCCAATGTGGGGTACTCCACCAGATAATCTCCTTATAATATTTCACACAAAAATAAGGATCCTTATCCAATACAATGATTTCTTTGATCTGCTCAAAGCTAGGCAATAACAAGTTCACACAGAACTTGTCCAAATATGAATAACAAGCTCACACAGAACTTGTCCAAAACTGAATAACAAGCTCACATAGAACTTGTCCAAATATGAATAACAAGCTCACACAGAACTTGTCCAAAACTGAATAACAAGCTCACACAGAACTTGTCCAAAACTGAATAACAAGCTCACACAGAACTTGTCCAAAACTGAATCCAACAAGCTCACCAAGAACTTGTCCAAATCTGCTCTAGCAAGCTCACCAAGAACTTGCCCAAAATCTGCTCCAACAAGCTCACCAAGAACTTGTCCAAATCTGCTCTAGCAAGCTCACCAAGAACTTGCCCAAATCTGCTCCAACAAGCTCACCAAGAACTTGTCCAAATCTGCTCTAGCAAGCTCACCAAGAACTTGCCCAAATATGCTCCAACAAGCTCACCAAGAACTTGTTCAAATATGCTCTAGCAAGCTCACCAAGAACTTGCCCAAATCTGCTCCAACAATCTCATCAAAAACTTGTTCAAATCTGCTCTAGCAAGCTCACCAAAAACTTGCCCAAATCTGCTCTAGCAATGTCCCAAAACTGTCCACAAAGTTGTCCCAAAACTATCCACAAAGCTGTCCCAAAACTGTCCACAAAGGCCTTCTCAAAGGCTCAATCAATCATGCTCAAGTAGCACTCAAATCTCATCCACAAATCTATCAAGGCAAAGCTCAAATATGAACTCAACAATGAATGGCAATGTACTCTTCAATGGATGACAACAATGATCCACAATGATCTCAACTCAACTCAACTCAAATCAACTCATAGAAGCATAAAGAGAATTGTTAGAGACTCAATATGTTCTAAGCTCAATCTCAACTCAACTCAACTCAAATCAATCTCAACTCAACTCAAGTCAACTCATAGAAGCATAAAGAGAATTGTTAGAGACTCAATATGTTCTAATCTCAATCTCAACTCAAATCAGAATTATGGAATAGTTTGTTTCATGGAACTTGACCAATCACCTCACACAATCACTTGACTAGGCTCAATCAACTCAACTCAACCAATCACCACAAGGGACTACTCTTTCTCACAAAAACCCTAGTCCAAGCATGTATCAACCAACTCAAATGTTTCCAATAATGCTCAACCATAAATCTCACATAACAATGATACTCATGTTCTTTTCAAGTTCTTTCACAACCAATGGGCTTCAACAACTATGCTTATAAAACAAGGTTTAAACACAACTCTCAAACCAGAAAACCTTGAAGCATTCAACCAACCACTTTCGAAAAGGAAACCACAATCAATCCTTTTCACTCCAATGATATTTCAGAAATCAACCACCATAAACAATCAATAGGAGAATGTGCCCATACCTTTTTGATGCCAAGAAGTTATCCACAAAATCTGCCACACTAAACACAACTTTCCTTTCCAATCTCAATAAGGGTTAGTGGACTTCAAATAATAATCACAAGATAAGCATAACTCAATTTACACCTTTTTACTCCAACTTAATAAACACATCCACCAAAGTCCTTTTTAATAAAAACCCTTATCAAAAATAATAATCAATAAGGCTCTCAAAAATATTTTATAACAACTCCTTATTTCTCCTAAATCTTAATTTTCAATTTCATGAATATCAAAATAAATCAACAACTCATCCACCTCTGAAATAATAATCACAACCCTTATAAAAATAAAGTTTAATTAAAAACTTTAATTATTCCTTAACCACCTTATAACTCCTATCCTAGGGCATCAACGAAATTAATTAGAGCAAAACATAATTACCTCCTCAAGGGGATTCGAACCCCCAACTTGCACACACCATGAGTGCCTTAGCCGCGGCTAAGGTTGCCACATGAGCTAGCCACTCATTCGAAAGGAAAAGGCACGACGTGCCTTAAGTCCTTCCTCCCTTCCACGCAAACCAAAAGTGCTTCGAGCGCTTTCCTTCCAATGCCTTCGAATGCAGTCAAGGAGATTCGAACCTTGACGTAAAGCGCTGCCACACACCTTAACAAAAAGCCAATTGCCAATGCGCCACTCTGCCCACAATGTCTTGGGCTTTCGACCAACCTTGGATTTATTCGTTGTCTCCCTTTTCAAAATGATTTTCGCACGAGCTCTCTTCGGATGCTTAGCCAACGATTAACACGAGCAAGGATTAATTTCAAATGAACCTTAGGATCCCCCTTTATATAGTCTTCTCCTCATTTTTGATGACGTCGGTGCATTATTGATTTTCCCTCTTTCTTTAGACGTCGGTGCTAACTTTAATTTTAATTTTAAAATTTAAATTTAAATTTTAAATAATTAAAATTTAAACTAAATATTTAAAATTAAATATCTCCATCACCGGGGCACCTTTTTTGATGAAACGAAAGGCCAACCTGGGTTTTAAGAAAAACCCATTTCAAATCTGCCATCCATGGTTTTAAATAAAACCTTTTATTTTGCCTGCCTTGGTTTTCACAAAAACCCTGAATTTATCCATGCTTTCCAAAATATCATTTGCCCATCAAAACTCAAAGTGATCCATATGACATCAATGATTCATGTGACATCAATGACAACATAAAATAACTCAAATTGCCAACAATATCCCCCTTTGTCATTGATGGCAACACCTCTAAAGCAAAAACCACAATCACTACAAAAACCATCTCTGAGAATCAAAGTTGCTCCCCTGACTCAATACTATCTATGGAGGCTGCTCCCCCTAACTCAATGCTCTCTTTGGAGGCTGCTCCCCCTAACTCAATGCTCTCCCCCTTACTCAAATCTCTCCCCCTTTGACATCAATGGCAAAAGGGACACCTATGGGGCTAAAATATATGACTCTTAAACTTAGCCCCCTCACCACCTTCTCTCTTGAGGTGATTAATTTTGGGGTGGGAGTACTTTTACTCCCATATCACATTGTTTCTTTCCTCTATCAACTTCCTTCCATGTTTTTTTGATATCCTTCTCTTGATGAATTACTTGATCTTCTTGTCTAGAACCTGTTTGACCTTCTTGCCTTGAACCTGTTTGACCTTCTTGCCTTGAACCTATTTGGAATTGAGTCCTACACCATTTTGCAATATGCCCAAAGTTATTGCAATTAAAACACTTGATATTGTAGCCTTTGGATGGTGCCCATGTCCTGAATTCATTCTTAAAATAATTTCCATATCCATTCCTTTCTTGAACCCTATATTGTGAAGCTCTATTTTCATGACCATTATGACCATGACTTCTGAATTGTGAAGCTCTAAAACCAAAACCATGTTGCTCATTTCCTTTGCACTAAAAAGCTCTATGACCAATCCTATTACATAAGAAGCAATGTCCCTAAAAACCATACCTTCTTCCTTTGAAGTTTCTTCTAGCAAAATCAAACTTCTTTGATCCATAGACCCTGCAATGTATAGCCCTGTGTCCAAATCCATTACAAGAAAAACAATGTCCTTGAAAAGCCCTTTGTTCATGCCTTGGTTCCTCATACCTTTCTTGACCATTATCCTTATGATCATTTTCAACTTGTGCATTGCATCCTTGAACCTTCTTTGTAGCATCTAAAACCTCTTCCTTAGTTTCTTCCTTGCTTTCCTCTTCAAGAATTTCTTTTTCTTTTGAACTTGATTCACCTATCTCAAAACAAGATCCAAACTGAATATTTGGAGCCATAGGAACTTTGGAACTTTCCTCACAAATCTTAGGTGCTTCCTTGCTTTCATATTTTAGAACTTCCTTTCCTTTTGAGTGTGACTCTTTCTTGCAAGTAAGATAGAACCTTTAAATATCTTTCATCTTCTATTTGAACCTCTTTATTCTAATGTATAATATTTAAGTTCTTCCTTTAGATCTTAACATTATCCTCTTCTTAATTTACTTTTGATTTATAATTTCTTCTTTACTTAGCTCTTATTCCTATAACCAAAATAACTTCTTTATTTTCACTGTCACTGAGATCATTATATATCTTCTATAGCAAACAAACTCTCAAGATTTCTTTGACCATGCTTATTTCCTTGATGTGTCATCTCATCTTCACTATCACTGAAACCATTGCAATATCTCGATCTGTGATCTCTTTGACCACACACAAAGCACTGCTCTCTTTCACCTTCTATTCCTAGGAATAGATGTTCTTCCTTTTCATCATCTGATTTGTCTCTATCACTATGATCTGAGCTATCACTTGCTTCTACAATGTAGTAAGATTTCTTTGCCTTACGAAAAATTTTCTTCTTCTCATACCTATTTTGCTTGTATTTGTCATCTTTGTCATGCTTATGCTTTCCATATTATTTTCTTCTTTGACCCTATTTTTCATCATCATTATTTTCTTCATGTGGACACTTGTATGCATAGTGACCAAGATCACCACACTTGTAGCATCTGACTTTCCTTATATCCCTGAAATTCCTTGAGTCCTTATTCCTTTTGATGAAGTTAGCTTCCTCATCATTATCTGAACCTCTACTTGTTTCTGAAACTTTCCCTTTCTCTTTTTCTGAAGCCTTGAATGCAATCTCTTTTATTGGAACCTGATGCTTACTTACCCTCATCTCATAAGTTGTGAGAGTACCTTGCAATTCTTCCATTGTTAGCTTGTTGATATCCATTGTCTCTTCTATTGTTGAAACCTTAGAATCATATTTCATGGGAAGTGATCTCAAAACCTTTTGAGTAACTTTTGATTCTTTCATCTCAAAACCTAGGCCTCTCATGGTGTTAGTAATCTCATCAACATGAAGTAAAAACTTTGCAATATCTTCAGAATCTTCCATTTTCAATTCCTCAAATATTTTTCTATGAGTTTGTAGTTTTGCCAACTTTACCTTGGAATCTCCTTCATAAGTATTCCGCAACTTGGTCCACATCTCATTAGCTGAATTACATACCATGACCTTTGCAAAATCTGTCTCATGAAGCCCACTCAAAATACAATTCATTGCTCTTGCATTGATCTCAACCAATTTCCTGATAGTCTTATCTGCCTCGGGATCACCTTCAACCCTATACTCTTTTTCAACCATTTTCCATACCTCATATCCTTGTGATATCAAGTAGTTCTTCATCCTCATGCTCTAGAAAGCATAATTGTTACCATCAAACAATGGAGCCTTATTTGTAGATGATCCATTCTATGAAGCCATATGTGTTCTTGTAGAATCTGCCCTCAAGATATTAGCTTTTTGAAGGAACCCACTCTGATACCAATTGAAGAACACAAGCTTATACTGAGAGGGGGGTGAATAGTATAAGATCACTTTTTACTTTATTTCCAAATCAATATCAATTAATGTCCTTAATTGCAATAACCAAATATAGTAGTGTGCATTAATAACTCAGATAGCAGTAGTAAGCAAGAGCACAAGTCACCACACACAATTGAGACACAAGATTTAACGTGGTTCCCCCAATGTGGGGTACTCCACCAGATAATCTCCTTATAATATTTCACATAGAAATAAGGATCCTTATCCAATACAATGATTTCTTTGATCTGCTCAAAGCTAGGCAATAACAAGTTCACACAGAACTTGTCCAAATCTGAATAACAAGCTCACATAGAACTTGTCCAAAACTGAATAACAAGTTCACACAGAACTTGTCCAAAATTGAATAACAAGCTCACAGAACTTGTCCAAAACTGAATAACAAGCTCACACAGAACTTGTCCAAAATAACAAGCTCACATAGAACTTTGCCAAATACTCTAGCAAGCTCACCAAGAACTTGCCCAACTCCAACAAGCTCACCAAGAACTTATTCAAATCTGCTCTAGCAAGCTCACCAAGAACTTACCCAAATGCTCCAACAAGCTCACCAAGAACTTGTTCAAATATGCTCTAGCAAGCTCACCAAGAACTTGCCCAAATCTGCTCCAACAAGCTCACCAAGAACTTGTTCAAATCTGCTCTAGCAAGCTCACCAAGAACTTGCCCAAATCTGCTCCAACAAGCTCACCAAACTTCCCAAACTATCCCAAACTTCCCAAACTATCCCAAACTTAACTCACCAAAACTGTCCCAAAGCTATCCACAAAGCTGTCCCAAAACTATCCACAAAGCTATCCCAAAACTATCCACAAAGGCCTTCTCAAAGGCTCAATCAATCATGCACAAGTAGCACTCAAATCTCATCCACAAATCTATCAAGGCAAAGCTCAAAGATGAACTCAACAATGAATGGCAATGTACTCTTCAATGGATGACAACAATGATCCACAATGATCTTCAACTCAAATCAACTCATAGAAGCATAAAGAGAATTGTTAGAGACTCAATATGTTCTAAGCTCAATCTCAACTCAACTCAAGTCAACTCATAGAAGCATAAAGAGAATTGTTAGAGACTCAATATGTTCTAATCTCAATCTCAACTCAAATCAGAATTATGGAATAGTTTGTTTCATGGAACTTGACCAATCACCTCACACAATCACTTGACTAGGCTCAATCAACTCAACTCAACCAATCACCACAAGGGACTACTCTTTCTCACAAAAACCCTAGTCCAAGCATGTATCAACCAACTCAAATGTTTCCAACAATGCTCAACCACAAATCTCACATAACAATGATACTCATGTTCTTTTCAAGTTCTTTCACAACCAATGGGCTTCAACAACTATGCTTATAAAACAAGGTTTAAACACAACTCTCAAACCAGAAAACCTTGAAGCATTCAACCAACCACTTTCGAAAAGGAAACCACAATCAATCCTTTTCACTCCAATGATATTTCAGAAATCAACCACCATAAACAATCAATAGGAGAATGTGCCCATACCTTTTTGATGCCAAGAAGTTGTCCACAAAATCTGCCACACTAAACACAACTTTCCTTTCCAATCTCAATAAGGGTTAGTGGACTTCAAATAATAATCACAAGATAAGCATAACTCAATTTACACCTTTTTACTCCAACTTAATAAACACATCCACCAAAGTCCTTTTTAATAAAAACCCTTATCAAAAATAATAATCAATAAGGCTCTCAAAAATATTTTATAACAACTCCTTATTTCTCCTAAATCTTAATTTTCAATTTCATGAATATCAAATTAAATCAACAACTCATCCACCTCTGAAATAATAATCACAACCCTTATAAAAATAAAGTTTAATTAAAAACTTTAATTATTCCTTAACCACCTTATAACTCCTATCCTAGGGCATCAACGAAATTAATTAGAGCAAAACGTAATTACCTCCTCAAGGGGATTCGAACCCCCAACTTGCACACACCGTGAGCGCCTTAGCCATGGCTAAGGTTGCCACACGAGCTAGCCGCTCATTCGAAAGGAAAAGGCACGACGTGCCTTAAGTCCTTCCTCCCTTCCACGCAAACCAAAAGTGCTTCGAGCGCTTTCCTTCCAATGCCTTCGAATGCAGTCAAGGAGATTCGAACCTTGACGTAAAGCGCTGCCACACACCTTAACAAAAATCCAATTGCCAATGCGCCACTCTGCCCACAATATCTTGGGCTTTCGACCAACCTTGGATTTATTCGTTGTCTCCCTTTTCAAAATGATTTTTGCACGAGCTCTCTTCGGATGCTTAGCCAATGATTAACACGAGCAAGGATTAATTTCAAATGAACCTTAGGATCCCCCTTTATATAGTCTTCTCCTCATTTTCGATGACGTCGACGCATTATTGATTTTCCCTCTTTCTTTAGACGTCGGCGCTAACTTTAATTTTAATTTTAAAATTAAAATTAAAATTTTAAATAATTAAAATTTAAACTAAATATTTAAAATTAAATATCTCCATCACCGGGGCACCTTTTTCGATGAAACGAAAGGCCAACCTAGGTTTTAAGAAAAACCCATTTCAAATCTGCCATCCATGGTTTTAAATAAAACCTTTTATTTTTCCTGCCTTGGTTTTCACAAAAACCCTGATTTTATCCATGCTTTCCAAAATATCATTTGCCCATCAAAACTCAATGTGATCCATATGACATCAATGATTCATGTGACATCAATGACAACATAAAATAACTCAAATTGCCAACAGTTTTTGATGATATAATATAATTTAGAACACAAAATAAGGAAGCAGACAACATCTGGGGATAAAAATAAAAGGCTAAACCAATCTATGTTGATGAATTATAGAGACATCCTGAAGTGGTCATAGTGTTTCAGCAAGCTAGTTGGATGTATTTCTTGCAGAACTTCAAAGGCAATATGAATGCGATAGTAGGATAATTTACACAAAACCTTCAAAAAAACCAGTGAATATCAATGAAACAATGATTAATATAATCCCTAATATTCTTAGTCAAACTTATGAGTTTTCTTGTGAGGGTGAAGAAGCAACAAAATATTTTAGAGCCACTTTAATTTTTTTAGAGTAGAGAGTGATCCTATACCCCATTTTGAAATTAAAAATCAGCTCTGCAATGTCATTAAAGTAAACAGCCTAAGAAAACCATGGGATGAAGTTGCCATATGGGTTATAAAGCATGTAATATGTGAAGGTCAATTTACCACTTGTATAGGCATCATATTAAAATTTTAACCCATCCTAGTCATGGTGTTCAAAATCTTGAAAGAAGAATCAACTTACCCCTATATTTACATCGTGTTCAGTGTGATATGGCTAGGAAAGTTCAAGAGGGATAGGGTTCTGTAAAGCACCATAAATTAATTAAATTATTGTGTAAAAATAACTTCAAAGGAAGTGAAAATTTACTAAAATGGTTCCTAGATCCATGGATGGAGGTTTCTACTCCCAAAACTCAAAAGAAGAAAAACAGAAAAAAATTTGGGAGTGCAAATAAATCAAAAGCTATAGAATCCCTAGAATATGAAATACTAGCTACATGAAGAACTATGGGTAGTGTCAAAAGGTAATATAGGGCTATTGAAATGCACATTGGGGAAGAAACTTCTCTAGATGTAAAACTTATATCCATTAAGAAAATATTGGGAACCACTGGGAGAAGATAAAAAAAAAAAATATTTATGATAGAGTAGTTCACATCGGTGACTGCAAACATATATGTAGTAGAGCAGTCCACACCAGTGTAGCAAAAGAAGTTTGATGTGGAAAAACAATTGCAAGCATAAGGGAAAATATGAAAAACCCAAAAACTTGTATTCCATTGACAACATACGCCTATAAATAGGCATTTACAAGACATATTTTGGATAAGGTTGCATTAATGATAACAATGCAGCACAATCCTTTCAACAACTAACATTTAAAATTAACAACTATCATTTATGAAATCACACCTAATTTATATCCTAAACCCTATCATTCCTTCCCACTGAAGAAGCATTGGTCCCCAATGTGTACAAATGTGGAAGAGAAATAAGGAAAACAACTAGGAGTATCGGGTACAACAAAAAATGTACTCCTATTACAAACCAAAATGACAACTTTTTACATGGCTACATGAAACCAAAATCTGGCACTGTATCTGAGTCGAGCTCAGAAAATGCTTTTCGATGACTATAAACACTACTATACCAAAATACAATGAAAATTGGTCCCTCAAAATGGCAGAAGATAGCAGCAACTAAGGACAAAGAAAAACTACATGCCAAGATACTAATAGAAGTGGGCATTAATGAGTTGTTTTGGTTTTAATGTTGGGAGATGCACCTTTGCATTAATGGTATGGATGTAAAGGTGCATTAATGACAAACCACCTGCATTAAATGAATGCAACATTAAAAAAAAAAATTATACAACTATTGTCAGATGATGTCAACATAGGTATGAAAACCCTTACTAAGAATGGGAATGATGCAGCAATGAACTGACACAACACTAGACTTGATGAAAGATTCTAACTTCATGACTGACTAGGCATAGACTACAAGGTGGCTGATATGTTAGCATGGATGTAGGGCTAAGACTACAATAGGACGTGTTGAGTGAATATTTTGCCCTATAGCAAAATGATCACCACAACTAGAGTCTCAAACAGGAAACTCTCGCTTGCAAAGAAATTAAATAGCATTATTCATTTCTCCAAGGTTCTTGTGAACAAACATTCATATTGCATATAATCACTCAAGACTAAAGCAAATAAATGAATGTATACCAGAATAACTTAAACCATGCAAGTAACAGTTAACAAGGGGCCTTTAATGATTCGAACAAGTACTTTGCAACCATAATCCATTAAATCAACCAAATGCGAAGATAGCTTCTTTTAATGTTCTTGAGATTAAAGTAATCTACCCGAAACCCAGTTAGTAACCTCTTTTATCTTCAGCTTAAAAGATTCCAAATGAGAAAGTGTGTGGTATGAGCCACTTCATTTTAAGCTCCGTGCCTTTAACATGAGGTTCATTTTAGAGTTAGCGGGTTCGTTTTATCTTCATTTAAAAGTGTTCCACTATCCCTATGTTAGCATTTGGTGTTAGTAAAGTTAGCAATGTTAGCATTAAATGTTAGCAAAAATTAGTAAATTAGCAAGCTAGGATTCATTCACTTGATCTGATTTAGTGTGCATTTGGAATTAGTAGCCCTCCTAAACCCATATTTTATCTAAAAATTAGATGAAGGTGTTTGGAGATGCAAGAATGAAAATCTAAATTAAAGAAGTGGATCTAGAAGCGGCTTTCTCTTCTCCGCTATTAATCCCTGGTTTTCTTTGGGAAACACTAGATCTATAAACAAACCCTCCAATTTTTGGTGCGAGCAGATCGCTTTCTCAAGCGCAGACGCAGAGCATACTCTTGGCAGATTTATTTACCTTCTTTATAACTTAGATTATTCATGGCAATAAATGAACTGTTTATGAACATAAATTCTGGAAAAGGACCAGAATAGAATGAAAACAAATGCAAAAATTTTGGAATGGACCCAAATCGAAATAGTAGATTTTAAAGCAAGACTAATCTAAATATCAAAAAACTAAAATAGAAACATTATTTACAAAAGTTAGCTGGAAAAACAAAATAGGACATTAATTTGGTTAGCAATCTCCTCCCTGCAAAACCCCAAGTTATGAGATGAAATTCTAAAACAACTTGACCTAACAGACCTGCAACATAAACACAATCAAATTAGATCAGATGCAAGACTCTAAGGAAACAAATAATTGCATCATTCTATCATTCACCTATCGTAACCCACTTTATGGCGTAAACGAATAGATACAAGAAGCAATAATGCAAAGGAAAGATTTACAGAAATAGCAGCAGTCTTAGTTTCAATCTCCTTTTGATTTCACACACAAGAGTTGCTCTTGCCAAAAAAAAATCCTTTATTCCGAAAGATAGTCTTTGTTTTTTTTTCTACAATTTCTAGCCCCTCTCCACTTCTTTGAATGGCGTATTTAAAACCTCTGAAAAAATTTGTTTCTCCCTCCATGACTATTCATTTTCTCCTTCCCTTGTGCATGCATGTGTTTTGATTTCCAAAAAAAAACTTTTCGTTTCTATTTTGTGGCCCTTCGTTTCATTTTCTCCACATGGGCTTGCGTCCATTTCCTTCCATGTGTAACGACCATCTTAAATGATTTCAAATCATTAAAGATTCCTTATGTAACATTTTGTCTTATTCATTGGATTTTGTCCTTATGTCCACGTCACTATGCAGTCTTCAGTTTCACTATCCTGGTGTTCATCACTAATATCAGATGCACTGTCAACTACTCTGTTCCCTTGGCAAAAATGCAACATGTCATGATATCGTGACACTTTTGCCTCCTTGCTCTCTTTTGTTGCTTTTAGCCATGAAAATGTAACATGTCGCGATATCGCGACACTTTTTCTTTCTTGTTCTTCTTTCTTCTCTTTTGGCCATGAAAATGCAACATGTCGCGATATCGCGACACTTTTCTTTCTTCTCTTTTGGCCACAAAAATGCAACATGTCACGATATCGCGACACTTTTCTCTTTTGGCCACGAAAATGCAACATGTCGCGATATCGCGACACTTTTTCTCTTTTGGCCATGACAATGCAACATGTCGCGATATCGCGACACTTTTTCTCTTTTGGCCACGAAAATGCAACATGTCACGATATCACGACACTTTTTCTCTTTTGGCCATGAACAATGCAACATGTCACGATATCACGACACTTTTTCTCTTTTGGCCACAACAATGCAACATGTCACGATATCACGACACTTTTTTCTCTTTGCTTTGGACCACGAAAATGCAACATGTCGCGATATCGCGACACTTTTTCCTCCTTGCGGTGTTTTGCTTTTTCTTTGATCTTTAGCATATGGGCCACTTCGGTCTTCTTGGAAAACATGCAAAAAAGGTGGGTCCCCAATTTTGGGGTACGTTGTGGAGCAGCCACAACAAATGGTGACTCTATTGGAAATGCTCCTGAGCATTTCGATGAGAAACCCAACCTGAAAACCTACAACTCAACTGCAAGCGTTAGAAAATATCCAAAGAATGTAAATAAACCAGAAATACATGAAACATTAGAATTATTCAACATCCGCTCAATGTGTGCATAGTGATTCATTCTTTATCATTTGAAATAGTTCCCCATTCTATTGCCAATTTCACATGAATGCATATAATGAATCATGGAGGGTCTATGCAAGATCGAATGTATTGCCAGCATAATGAACTATGGCTGACCTGCTTTACCAGGACTCTTAACTTTTAGTAGCACGAGCACAAACATTAAAACTATCAAACCCTCTCAGGACCAATCATGCATGAATTGAGTTCATATACCCAATCTCAAGGTTGGTTATGCGCCACTGCCATATTGAATCAATGTGCATGTGTAAGTGAAATCAGAGCTTTGGGGAATCAGATTCTCAACCTAAGCATGATGAGAATTTAACCCTATCCTTACTACTCTGATTTGAGTTCATTACCTCATCTTAAGCAAAATGATTAAACCTATTATGGATAACTGCCAGGCTAGCCTGTCCGTGTGAGCGGTCAGAGGTCTTGCTTTTAAATGAGACATGTCGCCACGCATGAGCCTACTCCACTGCCAGTCAGGCGTCTATAGCCCCGGTGGAGATCAGCCCCATAGTCCAGGCTTTGGCTTTGGCTTTCTTGAATTTTAGGGATGACTACCCATCCTTGTGAGGGACACGTAGTACGATCCTTCCAACTCAAATGATGTGATGGAGGTGGATTAATGATGGATTCCTTGAATCTTAGGGATGACTACTCATCCTTGCAAGGGACATGTAGTACGATCCTTTCAATCCAAATGATGTGATGGAGGTGGAGTAATGATGGATTCCTTGAATCTTAGGGATGACTACTCATCCTTGCAAGGGACATGTAGTACGATCCTTTCAATCCAAGTGATGTTATGGAGGTGGAGTAGTAATGGCTTCCTTGAATCTTAGGGATGACTACTCATCCTTATGAGGGACATGTAGTACGATCCTTTCAATCCAAGTGATGTTATGGAGGTGGAGTGGTGAAAACCACTGTTTCATGGACTATGTTTTGCATGATGGGACAGACAAGAAAAATTCTTTTCGCCTCACTTTTCTTCCAAGTAAGGTTTCAACCATTTTGCCCAAGATGTTCTTTATATGTGCGGAACGTGTCTAATTCAAGACAATGCGGCATCAGTTTCCAACCCCAAGACCTTACTTAATGTTTATTGTGCAATGATCCTAAGAGGGTCTGACATGCTTTTGGTGGTTGTCTTTGAAATATGGAATGGAATGAGACTCGAGGCTATTATGCAATGCATCCTGAACACAAATGGGTAAGATGGATTATACAAAAATGCTTCACCCTATCTTGCAAAATTGACAACTTTCATGTATCCCAAATTTCAAACGATATTCTTTAATGTGTTTGCAGTGCTCGTGGAGCTTTCTGTAATACAATTATGTTGTTTCATATACTTCTAGTTTTAGAACATTGATAAGGATACAAACTAACCACTTTGCTATCCCCTTTTTTTTTTTTTTATCAAGCCCAAAACTGGTCCCATGACCAACACACTAAGCTAAGAAAAGAACAATGCAATCAAAATGCCTCCAAAACCTCGTTCAGAACAATCTCATCATGCTAAAATAAAGGTTGAAGGCAAAAAAAACCTAACACACACCTAAGAAAATCAAATCTGCACATGCAAAAACAAAGCATGACATATTTACATATAATACAAGGCCTTGCCATTTCAGGCCTAGAAATAGTGCTTTAAATGCAGCCCATTGATGGGTAAAGCCAAATATTTTTCATCCAGGGTTTTTAATCTAAAGTTGTTTTCACCTAGGACTTCTGAAATTTGGTAAGGACCCAACCATAAGTAATCAAATTTATCATGATCTCCTTTCCTCTCATGTCTCTTATCCCACAACAACACTAAATCTGAAACTTTAAATGTTTTGACTCTAGACTTTTTATCAAACCACCTTTTTACTACATCTTGGTGTTTACTAAAGTGAAGCATAGCCTCATCCCTCTTTTCATCCAGATGCATCAATTGTGTTAGTCTAGTTTCAAGTTTATTATCAGTTCCAAGGTAATATTTCATGAAATGTAATGTTTGTAACTTAAGATTTGTGGGAAAAATAGGATCTTGTCCATAAACTAAGTGGTAAGGAGATGTTCCTAATGATTCCTTGATTCTGATTCTATCAGCCCAAAGAGCCAACTTAAGTTTGTTATGCCAATCTCTAGGATTTCTTTCAAGCAACTTTTTAATGACACATAACAAGTTCTTATTAGAAGACTCAGCCAATCCATTACCTTGTGGATAATAATTTGAAGAAAACTTCAAACTCACCATGTTGTCGAATGCCCAATTTGCAAATTCCAGAGAGGAGAAAGCGGAACCGTTGTCACTTACAATGGAGTTAGGCATTCCGAATCGAGTGACAATGTTATCCTCTAAGAATTTAATAACAACTTCTGAAGTGGCATTTTTAGTGGGAATAGCTTCCGTCCACCTTGTGCAATAATCTGTAGCCGTGAGAATGTATTTATGGGAATCGGATGAATTGGGACTGATGATCCCAACAAAATCCAAACCCCATTGTGCAAAAGGTCTAGACTCGATTACAGATTGTAATGGCATAGAAGCACCCCTTTCTCTATTTGCCATGATTTGACAAGTATGACATGACCTCACATGAGCATGAGCATATTTAAACACTTGAGGCCAATAGTAACCAGCTCTAAGGATTTGATGGGTTGTGGCATTAGCAGACCCATGTCCTGTCCCATACTTACCATGGAATTCCTCGAGTACTTGTGCTGCCTCTTTTCGATCAACGCAACGAAGGTAAATTCCTTCATGGTTTTTCTTGTATAATGCATCGGATCTGATTAGAAAATTAGCAGATTTTAAATGCAAGGCTCTTCATTGAGTAGAATTCAAATGTGGTGGACACTTACCATTCAATAAAAAATACACAACATCTACATACCACTCATCTTCAGTTATATCTGCTATTTCATAATGCTGACATGAAACTAAGGGATCATTTTTTGCTATGGCCTTAACCAACCCTTGTCCCCGCACTATCTTCATAGGTTGAATTTCAAGATCAAATTCTTGAAGAGTTGAGATCCACTTACCTCGCCTTTCACCCAGCTTCATTCTTGTATAAACATGGCTTTAACTACAGGATCTGGGACTATAGCAAACACCCTACTGTGGACTATATAATGTCTAAATTTTTTTACAGTCTTAAATAGGGCATACATTTGCTTGTCCAAGATGGAATATCTCAATTTCGCATCTTTGAGAGGAGTACTAAGGAAGGCAATGGGATTTTCAATGTTGCGTTCACTCTTCTGAGTTAGAACACTCGCAAAGGAATGGTCTGAAGCAAATGTGTAAATGTAGAAAGGCTTCGCATAGTCAGGACTCACTAAAATCGGGGCTCTAGAAATCGCATCCTTGATTCTTTGGAAAGCATCCCTATTTTCATTCGTCCATTTGATTTGGGCCTCTTTCTTCAACATATCGTTCAAGGGTTTTGCAATTTCTGAAAAACCTGAAATAAATTTTCTAACAAAATTAATCTTCCCAAAAAATGATCTCAATTATTTTTTGCTATTGGGAAAAGGAATCTATTGTATGGCATCTATTCTTTCAGGATCAATGGAAATTCCATCTTTGGATATTACATGTCCCAATAATTTTCCTTTCGTTACCCCAAAAATGCACTTCTTTGGGTTGAGTGAAATGCCATGTTCCCTACACCTTTGGAGAACTTTCCTTAGATCCTTGACATGGTTCTCCCTATTCTTAGAAAATACGGGAATATCATCTACATAGACAATAATGCACTTACCGATGAGTCCCTTAAAGGCAAAGTCCATGGCTCGTTGGAATGTAGCACCTGCATTCAATAATCCAAAAGGCATTCTCCTATATGCAAACGTGCCCCATTTTGTGGTGAAGGCGGTTTTCATCCTATCATTAGGATGGATGAGGACTTGATTGTATCCTGAATAGCCATCTAGGAATGACATCATTTCTGACCCATTTACCTTTTGAAGGATTTCATCAATGGTAGGTAAAGGGTAATTGTCCTTTTGTGAGGCCTTATTCAGATTTCTAAAATCAATACATAGCCTTATCTCTCCACTCTTTTTCCTCACAGGGACCAAGTTAGCAACCCATGTGGAATGCCTAACAGGAAAGATGATTTTAGCTTCTAATAGTCGCTTTACCTCCTTTTCTATCAAGGGCTCTAGTAACGGATTGACTGGCCTCTGTCTTTGCCTAAAGGGTTTGGAGTCTGGTTTCAAAGGGATTGTATGCATTATAACATTCTGATCATAAGTTCTCAACTCCTTATAGCTCCAAGCTATGCAATCTATGTATTCCTTCAATGCATTGGCAATGGAATTCTTTTCATGTTCGGTACATGCCTTTGCAATGAGTATTTCATGAGGGTTTTCTGCACTTCCAATATTGATTGAGTCACAAGCCTCTTTGGGAGGTGGAACTTTTCTCCCTCCTTTCGGTTGGTATCCAATATCAAACATTTTCTCTAATGAGGCCATCCCATTTGGCATCTCATTCCATTTTCCAGTAGCTTCCATTTTCAAACCTGCCTCTTCTTGCCCCCTCTCGTCTTCATCAATAACCTGATTTTCAAAGATACCAGAATTAGTAACAAAATTGAATATATGTCTGTCACTATCAAAGACTTGGAAATTCATGACGTTATCAAGTATCGAGGGGCAAGGGACTAATTCTATGGAAAATTTCTTGCACTTCTTGTGATCCGTTGGTTTAAGCATGCTAGCAGCTACGGCCAAAGAATCTGCCAAATGATTGCCTTTTCTAGAGATTAGAGATATGTTAAAAGCATCAAATTCATTTATTAAATCTCTAACTCTGGTTCGGTAAAGGTTGAGCCGCTTGTTCTTACATGCATATTGTCCTTTAACTTGTTTTACCACCAATTCAGAATCACCTAAGACCTTGATACATTTGATTTTCTTTCGAAGGGCCAATTGAAGTCCGAAAATCAAGGCCTCATATTCTGCCACATTGTTGGTGGTCGGGAACTCGTAATCTATATGCAACCAACATAGGTTTTCTGTCTAGACATGAAAGTTCAATACCAGCTCCCGCCCCTTGTTTGGACTTGGATCCATCAAATCTTAAAGTCCAAACCTTATGGTGTTCTTCAGAATCATTGCATCCAATACTTCCATTTTGAGAATTCTCAAGAATTTCTACGTCCAAGCAATAGGCTCCTAATTCAGTTTCAATGTATTGAATCTCATTAGGTTTGTTGTATTCTATTATCATTTCCTTGAGCCTAGGTTCACTATCAATTCAAATTTGGTTGGCCACTCCTCTCCAAGGCAACCACATATGTGAAGAGTCTGTTACAATGTATCCATTTAAGTTCTTGCTCCAATCTCTTCCCAACACCATGCCATATTTGATAGGAATGTTAAGTACCAATATATCTATGTGATGTTGAACCCTAGGTTCTGAGTTGACCTGAATAAGAATATCCCTTAATTCTCCCACTGCCTCCATGGCCGATCTATCCAGTTGCACCACCTTGCTTTTAGAAGGTTTTGGTGTAAGTCCCAATTTTTGACAGATTTCTAGGGGCATAATGCTAGCAGAGGCCCCTGAATCTATTAGACAATTGTGTAGATTTCTACCAGCAATTCTAATGGTTATAAGAAATGGGGGCACGTCTCGCTTTTCCCTTTTCAAAACCAATTGGGATTCAACACCCTTAGCTTCATGAACTTGGGTAGGTGGATCCAAACCTTTTGGTGGACTTACTTCTTGGCCTAAAATTTGGGACATATCATACATTGAGACATTGGCCTTAGTTTTCTTCATGTCTTCTATCAAGTCATAAGTGGGTTTTTCCAAATTTGACATGTTTTGCACCAACTTAGACTTCTCCGCCATTGATGGAGGAGGTGGATTAACATCTCCTTTGAAATCGGGAGGAAGTAATGGGTTGTTTGGAGGGGTAGAGGAAGTTTTGGGATCCTTAGAACTCCTTGTGTAATACTTGTGATTTCCTTTCCCAAAACGTTTATTGGCATGAACTTCCAATGTTTCTTCATCTTCTTTTCCAAAAAACTCCACATCCTCCTCTTCTTCACTTTCTTGGGAATATATAACTTCAATCAATATAGACTCCTGCTTTCCATGGCAACAGTGTAGGCAATCATTATCACAAGATCCTGACTCTCCAAAATCTTTCGAGACATCTGCCTGATTGGCTACGGGATTGGGTACTCGTCCATTATTAGGATGTGTGTTGTATGTTCCTTTTCCTCTATGGTTATGAGGTCGGTTATGACCCATGACTTGGTCAACTTTTTTATTAACATTTCCCATAGTAACCAAAACTTTGGCCAATGTTTCCTTCATGTCTTCTATCACGGATTCAGGCCCATGTGGTTGGGGCACTGTAATTCTGGGCCCAACTGTATTTGCTGCATTAGCCACCTCTAGAATAGGTACAATGGCTTGGGTCTAGGCACTTTGATTCCATCCTGGATTCACACTTTGAATAGGAGTGATTGTTGGATAAGTCATTGGGCTTGGCATACTAATCGGAGTGAACCCAGGTATGGTCAACAAGTTATTGCCCATACTGAACCCAGGCAAGGTCATCGGGTTATTTGGAATCAATGCCTGTGTTGAAACAGAGGCATTAGGATAAGTGGGAAATGATGCGACTTGAGATGGTTGTTGGAAATTGTTCATTGTTGGAACTTGTGGTGCCATTAATTGATTCATCATGGCGAATTGACTGTATGGACCGTATTGTCCCATCCCAGTCAATTGAGACAACCCTACTCCGGGTAAATTCATTTGTTGTTCAAGGGTCATTGTCTCCGCATAAGCTAACGAAAGCGTCGTAACCTGAGGATTCCTTCTAGTCAACAAGGATGTTAACGGATCTAAAGCTCCAAAGTACAGTTGTAGGGCCACCGCAGGATCTACTGCAAAGTGGCGAGTTAAATTTGTATATAGTTTTTGGAACCTCTGATTGAATGTTCTTATGGGCTCATTGGGTAACCTTTTGCATGATACGAATAAATTATAAATTATGGAAGGATCCAACAACATTCGAAATTGGCTAATAAAGGCAGCTTCTAATTGGGCCCATGAAGTAATGGACCTAGCGGGAAGATTCCTGTACCATTCATTGGTCGTACTTTCTAGACTAGCAGGGAAAATTTGACAAGCGATATCTTCATGGGTAACTCCTTGTCTAAACATGTAATCCTTGTAAATTTGGACATGTTCTTCGGCTGTTATGGGACCATCATGCACGAATTTAGGCAATCCCCTTTCAATATTTCTAGGCAAGTCATGGACTACCCCAGGGATATCCAAGGGAGAACTTTGCGCACCATACCAAAGGGCAGGTGGTTGTTGTTGTTGTTGTTGGGCCATGTTATTCAAAGGTATCGACCCTATAGGAACAATGGTGACACTTGTAATGATGGGGACAGATGCACTTGGTGTAGCTGTCACGTTTGAAATTGTGGGCTCAGGCCCACTAGACGTACTTGAGTCTAAAGAAGCTCCTAACTCAAGTACACCGGGTGGTATTTTGATCTCTAATGTTTTGTTTCTTGGCTTCCTAGCAATGGGAGAAAGGCTTTGGAAAATAGTTTCCCCTATGGTTTTGGACCTAGTAGCTATGTACTCAGGTTGGGCCAGCTTGAAAACTCTAGAACTCTAAAAGACTTCTCTCAACTCACTTGCAAAATGAAACAAATAAATGTTATACCTGTAAGCACAATAGGTGGAAACAAAACTACCCACGTTAATCGTTAGAACAGATCGCAATCACAAAGCAATAAAGAAGGCCCTCCTTCTAGCGCCAAAATGTTGAGTGAATATTTTGCCCTATAGCAAAATGATCACCACAACTAGAGTCTCAAACAGGAAACTCTCTCTTGCAAAGAAATTAAGTAGCATTATTCATTTCTCCAAGGTTCTTGTGAACAAACATTCATATTGCATATAATCAATCAAGACTAAAGCAAATAAATGAATGTATACCAGAATAACTTAAACCATGCAAGTAACAGTTAACAAGGGGCCTTTAATGATTCGAACAAGTACTTTGCAATCATAATCCATTAAATCAACCAAATGCGAAGATAGCTTCTTTTAATGTTCTTGAGATTAAAGTAATCTACCCGAAACCCAGTTAGTAACCTCTTTTATCTTCAGCTTAAAAATATTCCAAATGAGAAAGTGTGTGGTATGAGCCACTTCATTTTAAGCTCCGTGCCTTTAACATGAGGTTCATTTAGAGTTAGCGGGTTCGTTTTATCTTCATTTAAAAGTGTTCCACTATCCCTATGTTAGCATTTGGTGTTAGTAAAGTTAGCAATGTTAGCATTAAATGTTAGCAAAAATTAGTAAATTAGCAAGCTAGGATTCATTCACTTGATCTGATTTAGTGTGCATTTGGAATTAGTAGCCCTCCTAAACCCATATTTTATCTAAAAATTAGATGAAGGTGTTTGGAGATGCAAGAATGAAAATCTAAATTAAAGAAGTGGATCTAGAAGCGGCTTTCTCTTCTCCGCTATTAATCCTTGGTTTTCTTTGGGAAACACTAGATCTATAAACAAACCCTCCAATTTTTGGTGCGAGCAGATCGCTTTCTCAAGCGCAGACGCAGAGCATACTCTTGGCAGATTTATTTACCTTCTTTATAACTTAGATTATTCATGGCAATAAATGAACTGTTTATGAACATAAATTCTGGAAAAGGACCAGAATAGAATGAAAACAAATGCAAAAATTTTGGAATGGACCCGAATCGGAACAGTAGATTTTAAAGCAAGACTAATCTAAATATCAGAAAACTAAAACAGAAACATTATTTACAAAAGTTAGCTAGAAAAACAAAATAGGACATTAATTTGGTTAGCAATCTCCTCCCTACAAAACCCCAAGTTATGAGATGAAATTCTAAAACAACCTGACCTAACAGACCTGCAACATAAACACAATCAAATTAGATCAGATGCAAGACTCTAAGGAAACAAATAATTGCATCATTCTATCATTCACCTATCGTAACCCACTTTATGGCGTAAACGAATAGATACAAGAAGCAATAATGCAAAGGAAAGATTTACAGAAATAGCAACAGTCTTAGTTTCAATCTCCTTTTGATTTCACACACAAGAGTTGCTCTTGCCAAAAAAAATCCTTTATTTCGAAAGATAGTCTTTGTTTTTTTTCTACAATTTCCAGCCCCTCTCCACTTCTTTGAATGGCGTATTTAAAACCTCTAAAAAAAAATTTGTTTCTCCCTCCATGACTATTCATTTTCTCCTTCCCTTGTGCATGCATGTGTTTTGATTTCCAAAAAAAAACTTTTCGTTTCTATTTTGTGGCCCTTCGTTTCATTTTCTCCACATGGGCTTGCGTCCGTTTCCTTCCTTGTGTAACGACCATCTTAAATGATTTCAAATCATTAAATATTCCTTATGTAACATTTTGTCTTATTCATTGGATTTTGTCCTTATGTCCACGTCACTATGCAGTCTTCAGTTTCACTATCCTGGTGTTCATCACTAATATCAGACGCACTGTCAACTACTCTGTTCCCTTGGCAAAAATGCAACATGTCGCGATATCGTGACACTTTTGCCTCCTTGCTCTCTTTTGTTGCTTTTAGCCAAAAATGTAACATGTCGCGATATCGCGACACTTTTTTTCTTGTTCTTCTTTCTTCTCTTTTGGCCGAAAATGCAACATGTCGCGATATCATGACACTTTTCTTTCTTCTCTTTTGGCGAAAATGCAACATGTCACGATATCGCGACACTTTTCTTTTCATTGATATGACACTTTTCTCTTTTGGCCATGAAAATGCAACATGTCGCGATATCGCGACACTTTTTCTCTTTTGGTCGCGACAATGCAACATGTCGCGATATCGCGACACTTTTCTCTTTTGGCCGTGAAAATGCAACATGTCGCGATATCGCGACACTTTTTCTCTTTTGGCTGCGACAATGCAACATGTCGCGATATCGTGACACTTTTTCTCTTTTGGCCGCGAAAATGCAACATGTCGCGATATCGCGACACTTTTTCTCTTTTGGCCGCGAAAATGCAACATGTCGCGATATCGCGACACTTTTTCTCTTTTGGCCGTGAAAATGCAACATGTCGCGATATCGCGACACTTTTTCTCTTTTGGCCATGACAATGCAACATGTCGCGATATCGCGACACTTTTTCTCTTTTGGCCGTGACAATGCAACATGTCGCGATATCGCGACACTTTTTCTCTTTTGGTCGTGAAAATGCAACATGTCGCGATATCGCGACACTTTTTCTCTTTTGGCCATGAAAATGCAACATGTCACGATATCACGACACTTTTTCTCTTTTGCTCTCTCTCTCTTTGCTTTGGCCGTGAAAATGCAACATGTCGCGATATCGCGACACTTTTTCCTCCTTGCGGTGTTTTGCTTTTTCTTTGATCTTTAGCATATGGGCCACTTCGGTCTTCTTGGAAAACATGCAAAAAAGGTGGGTCCCCAATTTTGGGGTACGTTGTGGAGCAGCCACAACAGGATGTTGCCAAAACTTGATGATAGTGTGGAAACCATGATGACGCCAACATGTGGGCTGAATAGGAGGTGGAGACCGTTGACCAGACTAAGCGGATGACGAGAATGAATATGTTTGAAACTGACATGACTAGTGGGCAAGACTTGGAACGTACATGGAGGCATGACGTGATGAAAAAATATGGATAAGCGGGAGACTAAAGTGTGCGATGGGATGCAAGGCGAGGGGGGTAGGTAGGGGTATGTGTGGTCCAAGGATAACCAATGTAAACTAACTACCTCAAAGGTGGCACCATGCCATAGATAAAGGTTGATAGGACCTCAAAACAATGAAGGTGGGACTAAACATAAAAACAAAATGTGGAGTAAACCCTATGCGCACACTGGTTGAAATGATAAAACAAAAAATATCGGGAAGATGGGAACCTACCTAAAATTGAGTAACATGATGAAAATTGTTAAAACCTTAGCTCAATGACTAATATTTTCCACCAGTATTTTATGGGTAACAAAAAAATGTAGAAGGGATCATACCACATCAATGGTATCATCGATAAATATAATGTGCACCAAAAAATTGATTGGCCACCGAAAATCATTCATGCATGCCAAAAAATATACAAGAAACCATTGATAAGGTTGTGTAGCCAACATAAACACATGGATCAACATCGAAGAGCATGCATAGCGTATGAAAAATTTAGGGTGTTCCAAAATGGTTGTTATGATTAGGTGCATTGGAGTGTTACCTACAAATGGGGACGCAGTGGGATGGCAGCCACTAGGAAGGAGACATCATCATTATACATCGAAAGGTCAGCTGAATGAGGTGAAACATGTTTGGCACCACCAAACCAGCTGGAACGTCTAGACATGGATGTAAATTACTAGAATATGGACGTCACTAGAGGATACAATACCCACAAAACCAGTTAGAATTCCCATGCATGGATGTGGTCGCATAGATCACTGAAATATATTGTATGGATGTGAGAAAACATTGAAAAAATATGGAACGATTCCAAAAAACATGAATGTAGTTGAATATGTCCCATCGAAAATGCAATTGGTCACATAGAAAAATGGAAGAGGGCACCTATGAACAATATCAAGTGAAAAGCATGGCTGGATCAATGTCATAATTGTGAGCACAATTGCCGATTGCATCGAAAAGGCATCAAAATGATATCAAAATCTAGAGATGAGAGCAGTGGCACAACACAGACTTGGATCAGTGTGTTGGATTGATAGCAAACATAACCCCTTTGAATGGCTACATCATGTGATTGATGTGAAGGCAAAAATTAGTGATGGTCATCGAAGAGAGTGATATCAACAATGTGCATGTAACGTAGCATAGGCAGCAAGGGATGCACTGAAGAGATGATATCTCCACCAGAAAAGAAATTTTTTCACCATGAAGTGGGTGTCACCACGAACTATGAATGGGATGATGAGTGTGCACATAAAGCACACACATTGGTGTGAAGATGATGGGTAGTGGAAGGGGCCACAAAGGAGTTATAGACACTAGGGGAGACAAAGGAAAATGCCTAGAGTGATATATTTGCAGACGGGCAAAGGAGAAATCACCATTAATTAGTAAGTCACTACAATCACTATAACGAGTATAGAATACAAAAATGACATTAAACAATCATGAAAATTGATTGAGTGACATGTGAAATGATCTAAGATTGCCATGATGCATGGTTGGAAGCCATGGTGGAGCTTGGAGAGGCAAAATCAATTGGAAGACTAGCCAAAAATTTTTGGAAAGTGGGTAGATCGATGCTAAAACAGATGAAACAATAGTAGAAATAATTGTAAACTAGTTGGAAATGATAATGGAATGGCCAGAAAACCACCAAGGAAGATGTTATGAAGGCTGTAGGTAGTGGATCAATAACCAAAAAACATCTTCTATCTCAGCATTAGGAGATTCAAAGCTTGTATCTATATCAAGAACATCGGTAACCACATGGTCTAATGGAAAGACACTGATAATTTTATCCAAATATCCTAGTTTGAATCTAGGTGTGGATGTAAAATACTCAATTTTAGAATCAAGAGCAAAATCCTAATCTTCTTTAATAAGATCTTTATCGACAACAACCACAAGATCTTCAACAGTAGTGGTAGCAAGTATTTTGACATGAATGGCTTGGAGTTTTGCAACGATCTCACAAGATTTAGCAATGAGATCTTTAGTGAGATATTCTACAGGCAACCGATGCATGAATACAAGAATATCTTGAAGTTTTGTGGTGAGGACAAAAATTTGTGTAGAGAATTCATAACGTGATAGAGTTGTACTCGACATCATTCTATGAAAGATGAAAATAGATTATGTGATTTGAAGGATCACAACACGAACGAAGGATAGATAAATGCTCAAAAAACATGGATCAATGCCATAAATGAATCATTCCAAATCACAAAATCGTATGAAAATAAAAATGGATATGATCGAAGGTTTTGGATTTGCCAAATATGCAAGACCAAGGTGAGATGAAACCACGGATAAATTTGAGACAATCTGTAAAGCTGATAAAACAAGGTGTCTGAAATAGAGAGCTATTCCATGAATCCGACTATAGAGGTGATGGGGGATGAAAAATCACGCTCACACAAATCCAAATTTTCACACGAGAAATTGGAAGCACACTTTACAAGAAACAGAAACCCCAATGTTTCATTCACTAACTTGCAAAGATTCACAACAACAGCCCGTAGGCTTTACAGACACTAGCTCTTGGCTTAGTTCTCTCTCATCTACACTCTACGTGTGATCTCCCATCCACCACCTTAGCCTATTACAATGACTGGGTTTTTATAGAGGCCTCGACACTCTAAAATGTCATTTCGTGAATACGGGCACAACATTCGATCTATGGCTCCACTCTGCATGACTTCTGTCACTACCGCTTCCTGTTAGATCACTCTACACAAACCTTCGTCTCCATTCCTCAACTCGTCATTTTCATTTCCTGGGCCTGTTGGTATTCACCCACATTTACTGCACCTTGGTGACACGTGTTGTCCCTGCTCTGCAACCGTCACCTGACCTCTATCATCTTCTTTCAGCTGCACTGTAACAGCCTCTACATCCGTCACCTGATCCATCATCTGACATACGCTAGATGTCATTTCTATCACAGCCCTCAAAAATATAGTATGTCATGATATCATGACATCTTCTCCCTTCCTCTCATTCTCCTTTCTCCTTGTGTCATGATATCGTGACATGTCGTGATATCACATCTTCCCATTCCTGCTCTTCCTTTTCCTTTTCGATCGCGATATTGCGACATGCCGTGATATTGTGACATTTCTCTTTCTCGTTCCTCTTCTCCACTTTGGGTCGTGAAATCGTGACATGTTGCAATTTCGTGACATCTTCTCTTCCTGCTTCCTTCTGCTCCTTTGGGTCACGATTTCGTGACATGTCGCAAAATCATGACATTTTCTCATTCTGCCTTCTCTCCCTTCTTCGTGTCGCTTCATGAATTTTTCTCTTCCTGCCTTCTTCTTCTTCTTTTTGTCGTGAAGTCGTGACATGTCGTGATATCGCGACATCTTCACTTTCTGCCTTCTCTTGCTTCTTTCTGTCATGAAATCATGACATGTCGTGATATCGCGACATCTTCTCATTCTGCTTCCTTCCACTCCTTTGGGTTGTAATTTCGTGACATGTCACGAAATCGTGACATTTTATCATTCTGCCTTCTCTCCCTTCTTCGCGTCGCGAAATCACGATATGTCATGATTTCACAACATTTTCTCTTCCTACCTTCTCATTTTTTTTGCAAAGTCGCGACATGTTGCGATATTGCGAAATCTTCACTTTCAGCCTTCTCTTGCTTCTTTCTATCATGAAATCGTGACATGTCACGATATCGCGACATCTTCTCATTATGCCTACTTTCTCTTCTTTGTGTTGCGAAATTGTGACATGTCACGATATCGTGACATCTTCCTTCCTTGCCTCCTTTCTTCTCCTTCGGGTCGTGAAATCATGACAAGTCATGAAATCGTGACATTTTGGCTCCCTTGCCTTCTCTTCTTCATCGGGTCATGAAAATGCGACATGTCGTGAAATCGCGACATCTTTCGTCCTCTAGCTCCTTCGGTTGCCAGCTGGTCACGAAACCATGACATGTCACAAAATCGTGACATCTTCCTCCTCTGGCTCCTTCGCTTGCCCTCTGGTCATGAAAATGCGACATGTCATGAAATCATGACATCTCTCTTCCTTGGCTCCTTCTTCACCTTCTAGTCGCGAAACTGTGACCTGTCGCGAAATCGCGATATTCCTTTCTCCTAGATTTCTCTCTCCTTGGTGGGTCATGAAACTGCGACATGTTGCAAAATCGTGACATCTTCTCCTCTGTGCCTTCTCTCTCTTCTGCGGGTCACAAAACTATGACATGTCGTGAAAGCATGACATCTTCTTCTTTCGCTCTTCATCATGCCTTCGGGTCACGAAATCGTGACATCTTAGCTTTTGGATTTATCTTTCTTCCTCAGGTTGCAAAACCATGACATGTCACGAAATCGTGACATCTTTGCCTTCCGTACTTTCCTTCTGCTTTTGGGTCATGAAACCACGACATGTCACAAAATTACATCTTTTCTTACAGCCTCCTCTTGCTTGTTTGGGTCACAAAATTGTGACATCCTTGGCACCCTTGCTTCCCCTATGGAACATGTCACAATATCGCGACAGTTGGCCTTGCTGGCTTCTTTCTCTATTTTGTGTCACGATATCACGACACATTTTTTATTGCGCAATTGCAATAGCTTCTCCTCACTCACTTCTTTGCTTTACTTGTGTCGCGATATCGTGACACATTTTCTGTCGTGATATCGCGATAGCCTCTCCTTGCTGACTTCTTTGCTTTACTTGTGCCACGATATCGCAATACATTTTCTGTCATGATATCATGACAGCATCTCCTTGTTGACTTCTCTACTTTACTTGTGCCACGATATCACGACACATTTTCTGTCATGATATCGCGACAGCCTCTCCTTGCTGACTTCTCTGCTCTACTTGTGCTGTGATATCGTGACACATTTTATATTGCAATATCGCGATAGCCTCTCCTTGCTGACTTCTCTGCTCCACTTGTGTCACGATATCATGACACATTTGCTGTCACAATATCGTGATAGCTCTTCCCCATTGGCTTTGTTCTCCACTTGTGTTGCGATATCACGACACATTTTTTGTCACGATATCGTGACAGTTTTCTTCATTGGTTCCTCTCTCTACTTTGTGTCGCGATATCGTGACACTTTTTTTGTCACGATATCATGACATATTTTTCTCCTTTTCTTCTTCTTCTTCTGTCATGATTTCATGACACGTCATGAAATCACGACGTCTTCCCTCCTTAGTCAACTTTTTAGAAGTGGCCCTCCTACCACTGGATGCTTCTGCATCAGGTGCCACTAGATGCTCCTGCATCAGACACCCGAGGTTTGTGGAGAAGTGATCTTCACTTCTACGCTATCTAGTCACCGCCTTCTACAACACCTCCAGACATTCATCTACCTCTGCAGCCTGTTCCAACCCCATCTCCTGGCTAGAATAACTTTTGCCTTCTTCCAAACAAATTCTACCACTACTGTACACCTCCTCATATGTAGCCCGCTTGAACTTCGTCTCCTGGCCAGATAAATTTTTGCCTTCTACCAGGCGGATCCTGGCACTATTGCACACCTCTTTGTCTGCAACCTTCAACGGCTTCAACTTCCGACGCACTCCATCTTCTCTTCTTTTCTATTTTTCCTCATGCCTTCTATGCAGCTCCTCTTGCAGGGCTTGCACTTGCCTCTACAAAGCTTTGAAGTCTTCCTCTGGCACCATATATCTCTCACCACCATGGCTTCTTCGTGGAGGCATTCTTTTTTGCTTTTCTCACAAGCTTAATCGATCTTGGTGTAGCCGCCTCACTTTTGGCGATCCGCTCACTCACTCAGAACCCTAACTCTCTCTTCTCTCTCAAAACCCTTCCACAGATCCTTGTGTAACTGCCTATTATTCGGCAATCTGTTACACGCTCAAGAAAATTAGCTCTGATACCACTTGATGGGGGATGAAAAATCGCACTCACATAAATCCAAATTTTCACACAAGAAAATTGGAAGCACACTTTACAAGAAACATAATCCCCAATGTTTCATTCACTAACTTGCAAAGATTCACAACAACAACCCACAAGCTTCACAGAAACTAGCGCTCGGCTTAGTTCTCTCTCATCTACACTCTACGTGTAATCTCCCATCCACCACCTTAGCCTATTACAATGACTGGGTTCTTATAGAGGCCTCGACCCTTTGAAACATCATTTCATGAATACGAGCACAACATCTGATCTATGGCTCCACTCTGCACGACTCTTGTCACTGCCGCTTCTTGTTAGATCACTCTGTGCGACCCTTTGTCTCCATTCCTCAACTCATCATTTTTGTTTCCCATGCCTGTTGGTATTCACCCACCTTTATTGCACCTTGGTGCCACGTGTTGTCCCTGCTCTACAACCGTCGCCTGACCTCTGTCATCTTCTTCTTTCAACTGCACTGTAATAACCTCTGCATCCACCACCTGATCTGCCGTCTGACATATGCTAGCTATCATTGTCATTTTGTCACGGCCCCCAAAAATATAGTATGTCATGATATCACGACATCTTCTCCCTTCCTCTCATTCTCCTTCCTCCTTGGGTCACAATATCGCGACATGTCACAATATCGCAACATCTTCCCGTTCTTGCTCTTCCTTTTCCTTTTTGATCGTGATATCGTGACATGCCACGATATCACGACATTTCTCTTCCTCGTTCCTCTTCTCCACTTCGGGTCACGAAATCATGACATGTCACGATTTCGTGACATCTTCTCTTCCTACTTCCTTCCACTCCTTTGGGTCATGATTTCGTGACATGTCGTGAAGTCATGACATTTTCTCGTTCCACCTTCTCTCCCTTCTTCGCATCGCAAAATCAGGACATGTCACAATTTTATGACATTTTCTCTTCCTGCCTTCTTATTCTTCTTGTCGCGAAGTCATGACATGTCGCGATATCATGACATCTTCACTTTCTGCCTTCTCTTGCTTCTTTCTATCGCAAAATCATGACATATCGTGATATCGTGACATCTTCTCATTCTGCTTCCTTCCGCTCCTTTGGGTCATGATTTCATGACATGTCATGAAATCGTGAAATTTTATCGTTTTGTCTTCTCTCCCTTCTTTGCGTCGCCAAATCACGACATGTCACGATTTCAAGACATTTTCTCTTCCTGCCTTCTCCTTCTTTTGTTGCAAAGTCACGACATGTCGCGATATCGTGACATCTTCACTTTCTGCTTTCTCTTGCTTCTTTTTGTTACAAAATTGTGACATGTCATGATATTGCGACATCTTCTCATTCTGCCTACTTTCTCTTTGCATCGTGAAATCACGACATGTCGTGATATTGCGACATCTTCCTTCCTTGCCTCCTGTCTTCTCCTTTGGGTCACAAAATTGCGACAAGTCACGAAATCGTGACATTTTGGCTCCCTTGCCTTCTCTTCTTCATCGGGTCACGAAAATGTGACATGTCATGAAATCATGACATCTTTCGTCCTCTGGCTCCTTCGCTTGCCAGCTGGTCGTGAAACCGTGACATGTCATGAAATCGCGACATCTTCCTCCTCTGGATCCTTCACTTGCCCTCTGGTCATGAAAATGCGACATGTCACGAAATCGTGACATCTTTCTTCCTTGGCTCCTTCTTCACCTTTTGGTCGTGAAACTGTGACCTGTCGCGAAATCGCGACATTCCTTTCTCCTAGATTTCTCTCTCCTTGGCGGGTCGCAAAACTGTGACATGTCACGAAATCATGACATCTTCTCCTCTGCACCTTCTCTCTCTTCTGTGGGTCGCGAAACTATGACATGTCACGAAATCACGACATCTTCCTCTTTCGCTCTTCATCTTACCTTCGGGTCACGAAATCGTGACATCTTAGCTTTTGGCTTTCTCTTTCTTCCTCAGGTCACAAAATCGCGACATGTCACGAAATCACAACATCTTTGCCTTTCATACTCTCCTTCTGCTTTTGGGTCACGAAACCATGACATGTCACGAAATCGTGACATATTTTCTTGTAGCCTCCTCTTGCCTGTTTGGGTCGTGAAATCACAACATCCTTGGCACCCTTGCTTCCCCTATGGAACTTGTCATGATATCGTGACAGTTGGCCCTGCTGGTTTCTTTCTCTATTTTGTGTCGCGATATCGTGACACATTTTTTGTCACGATATCATGACAGCTTCTCCTCACTCACTTCTTTGCTTCACTTGTGCCATGATATCACGGCATATTTTTTGTCGCGATATTGTGACAACCTCTCCTTGCTGACTTCTTTGCTTTACTTGTGCTGTGATATCACGACACATTTTCTATCACGATATCGTGACAGCCTCTCCTTGCTGACTTCTCTGCTTTACTTGTGCCACGATATCGCGACACATTTTCTATCGTGATATCGGGATAGCCTCTCCTTGTTGACTTCTTTGCTCTACTTGTGCCACGATATCGTGACACATTTTTTGTCACGATATCGCGACAGCCTCTCCTTGCTGACTTCTCTGCTCCACTTGTGTCATGATATCATGACACATTTGCTGTCATGATATCGTGACAGCTCCTCCTCGTTGGCTTCGTTCTCCGCTTGTGTCGCGATATCGTGACACATTTTTTGTCACGATATCATGATAGTTTTCTTCATTGGTTCCTCTCTCTACTTTGTGTCATGATATCACAACACTTTTTCTGTCGTGATATCATGACATATTTTTCTCCTTGCCTTCTTCTTCTTCTGTCGTGATTTCGCAACACGTCACAAAATCGTGACGTCTTCCCTCCTTAGTCAACTTTTCAGAAGTGGTCCTCCTACCACTGGATGCTTCTGCATCAGGTGCCACTGGATGCTTCTGCATCAAGAGGTGTTCTCATTCCCTATATGAACTAATATCAGCCTAGGGGAATAGGATACTGGCCTTGGTTCCACAACTGGATATAATACCAAATGATGTGGAACAACAATCGCAAGCATAAGGAAAAATATGACAAACCCAAAAGCTTGTATTCCATTGACAACATACGCCTATAAATAGGCATTTACAATATAGATTTTGGATAAGTTTGCATTAATGATAACATTGCACCTTAATCCTTTTAACAACTAAAATTTAAAATTAACAACTATCATTTATGAAATCACACCTAATTCATATCCTAATCCCTATCAAAGTGACACGTGGTTATCTTCTAATGTGGTGACATAGAATTACTGACCTAAATAAAAAATTCTAAGTAGATAGAAAACTCTACATTAGAATAAGTGTCTACCTAACTAGAAATCTATACACAAGATAAAACCCCTATACCATAGAAAACATATGTACTAGAAGAGCTATAGGTATTCCATAGGATATTACTAATAAAGAAGAGTTTCATCCTCAAGAATCAACCCTTGTATTGGTAGATCCTACACTAGCTGAGAGGAGTACTTCTAAAAGTAGGAGGAAGTATCCTAGGGCTACCCCAAAAAAAAAGCAAACAATAAATGAAGGTAAAAAAAGGTCCTCCATTAATTCAAAAAATAACTTGATGAGGTGCTAAAAAATCGAGTGCACCAGTAGAAGCACCATAGTAGTTTAACATGTAAGCATAAGAATATGAACAGACTAGTGCACAAGAGGGAATGACCAAATCAATTGAGGTTATCTTCAATGGAGAGGAGTAAGAATCTCTAGAAGAACAAGTTACATCAAAACAACCTCCTCTTAAGCATAGTCAAAGGTAGAGACAGAGTTTAGCTACTCTAGATCAAGCACTAACATAATCTAGTGCTTAGAAATGAATAATAAAAAATTGATTATTGTTGAGGATGAGGATGCATAGATCCCTGATGTCCCTATAGCAACACCAAAACAATGGTAGAGTAATTCCTCATTTATAAAACTACCCCATGATTCAATGTAAACTCCACCAGTTAATAGTGATATTCTAATATAACCGCAAGATACTATTGATGATGATTCTACATAGGGGATTTAACATATAAGTGAGGAAAAATATGAGGACATGGTAGAGAAATAGGTTGAGGCCCTATATTATTTAACTACTACACATACTCAAGATATTACTAAGACTCAACAAAAAAAATTGTAGGAAGCCCAGATGACAATCTAGGAGAAATATAGGTACAACTATCAATTGATACAAGAATTAAATGAATTAAAAAATAGATTACATGAATATGTATCTTCTAGGTCAATTCTAGGTGTAAAAATAGTAGACATTTATCTAGGATTAGCTACTGAGTTTAACAATGATAATGAGGATTGATAACAGGGTCAAACTTCATCCAATCCAAATGACAATACTGCAAATAGATATGTTTCAAAATGATTGGAACTAGATGCTCCTAAATAAATTTTTGTATGACATGAAGGGATAACACCTATGGAGGTCGAAGAGACATCTACATAGGAAAGGGATGTTCTAGAACAAGATACACCAGAATATGTGCTAGAGTAGGTGCTAGCACAAGAGGCTCCAAAATAGGTGCCAACACAAGATGCTCTAGAATAGGTGCCAAGGCAAGATGCTCCATAACAAGCTTTAGAATAAGGAGGACAAGAAATATCTCTAGAGCAAGGGGTAAAAATATTTAGATTATTAGTATGGTATGATGAATCAAAATAACTTAAGACAAAGCCAAAAATCATGATCAAATAGGTCATCATGGCAACAATGAACATTGGATAGTCCATAGAAAAGGAAACACAAATTGAACCCTTGGAGATTTCGGTCCCTCACCTAACTATTGTCATTACATAAGTCATGGTAACATTATATACCCATAATGTGATAGTCTCAAGGTGTATTATGTGGTGCCATCATTTGTAAGGGTGCCTTGCAACACTTATAACTTTGGAAGAACATAACATAAAATAGAGTGAAGAGATAACCAGTCTCAAGACTAAATTCAAGAATATATGCCACATTGCAACATAGGTGGTTGAATGCAGAGCACCAAGTAGAATTACAACTTGTTATTGAGAGAATAATACTACATATGGCAAGTAATGAGAATTTTCTCTAATCTCTTATATGAGTTGACTTCTAATCAAGATTTTGTTGAGGTATTTTTGTATAGTCTAGTGGAACAAAATAACTTATTACACAAATTTTATTTTCATAAATTTACACTTCTAGATGATGTCTAGTTTTTGCCTCATATCTATATAGGTGATATTCAGATATTAACATTTACCTCCACTGTTTATAATTAGTTGAAGTGGTAGGAAAAGGTGAAATAATATAAGTTAGCTAAATTAGGACCTGGTTTATTGTTAAGACATGATCAACCAAATCCAAGGGCTCTTATCGATGCACACTATTATATGATGGAAAATATGGCTATCAAGAAAGATATTTACATCATGTCAATTAATGTTTTAAATATTTTTAGAATTTTTGTAAAGAAAATTTCAATAGGTCCAGATTTACATATAGACAGAGGTGAGATGAGTTGTCAATCACTTTAAGAAAAAGGGAACCTATTTATCCAACCAACCTAATATAGTCTCATCAAAGAGTAACTAAAATGACAGAGGTAATTAGAGCATTGCAACATGAATGGATAGGCCTATAATTTTAGCCACCTACTATTCTCATCCCTATTCCAAATTAATTTGATACTAAGCCACAACTAGAACACTAGTTGTAGGAATGGTTATTAAATACATAGAAGAACAAGGGATACCATTCTCTAGAAAATTTATTTTGGAGTAGCCTTTATAAGGAGTTGGATATGCATGCATATTTGGCAAGGTAGAATGCATGAGGACATACATTAGAATCAACAAAGAGTGATGAGTTTATAAAATTGAATTATTTTTTAAACAATCTAGCTCTTTTTATCCATTTTTTATTAAAATAACATAGTACTTGCCAAGTATTAAGCATTATTTATATTGATAATAATTTTTAAATGAAGTGAATTAAATAATATATTTCCTTTAGCTGTTTTGAATTGGTTTTTGTGTGTTTTAAGGACTAATTGCATGATTTATTCTTATTGAAGGATAAAATAAGGTATTTATAATTTTACTAAGTCTTGTGAATCGATCCATTAATCTAAAGTGTTTGGTGGACCATCCTTTTAGAGTACTTTTTGAATGTTGTCATGCCTAAGTAGTAAGCTAGCACCAATTGTGCACTAGCTAGGTGCCAAACAACCCAAGCACCAGAATAACGAGGTATGGATATCACGTCATAATAGTAGGATGAGAAGAGCTTCAAAATATTTGTGCCATGGAGGAAAAGATAAATTAAATGGTAAAATCACCCTAGAATCATTTGATCAAGGATATGAGTTATGTATTTGAACTTAATGTTGACCAATAAGCATAAGCGTGAATTTGCATTTATGCATATGAATGTGGGAGTTGGCCTATCACCTATTTTATAGATATTGTTGTTATTCCATGTCAAAATAAGATTCAACTACATGATTCCAAGTACCTTGATGCATTTAGATCAAGATAGGTGATCATGCTAGAGGTTTCAAATTACTTTAGATTTATTTCAAATTAGTCAATAACCAATGAGAGTGTAGAAATAGGGAGGACTTATCCAATTCAAGCTATTATTATAATATGATTGGTTAGATTTAACATGAAGGCTTATGTATTTAATTAATATATAGGTCATTACCTAAAATAAACCCCATTCATAGTCTGAATAGTTAGAAATTCAGCTATAAATAATATTGTATGCCTATTGGGAAAACTTAATAGTTAGTAATGAATGAATAATGAGAATAATGAAGACGTAGTAATTTGAATCTTAGCACGTTGTCTTAATTTTAAATCGTTCTATGATACTTTGACCATTTTATATTTTTTTGTTGAATTTTTCTTCCTCCTACTAAACCTTGAAGCAAGGGCCCACTCTATGGAAGAGAAAAAGGACCATTAGTGTATACAGGATTTTATGAATAATTTCCTTTCTGTTATTTATTTCAGCAATTGAAATCAACATAGTCAAATTTGATGAGTTTGCTTTCATTTTTAGTTTTCCTTAATTTCGATTTCCAACATAGTATAATTTGATTTTCTTTTCTGCAAGTGTGTGCTATAATTTTCATTTGATTTCTACAGTATGATTTTTTTAAAATCTAGTTTTATTTAAGCTTTAAATTATTTTTTCTTTTCACAATAAATTGTGTTTACATTTCAATTTGAATTAGTTTAGTTCTTTTCAATCAAGTACATGTTGTTGCTGATTTATTTTTATATTTAGATTATAATTAAAACTAGGCTTTCTTTTAGTAATAAAGTATGAAATTTCGTATAGTTTGATTCTTGAATGTTGTGACATTGTGATTCCTAGTTTCCATAGGTTAGTTTAGAGCTTTGATATTCAAAATTTAATTCTAATACCTCTATTGCATACAACCTTAGGATGTTTCCTTGGTCTAACAAAATAATTAAAGTGAGAGCATTAAAAACACTTGTCACTATATTTTATGATTTTTTTTGACAATGTTCAATGCATCAATACTTTTATTATTGGATTCAAACACATTTATACAACTTGCCATGCTCAATATAGTATAAGCACTTTCCATGTGAGGACAACAACTAACTTCAACTAACATGGACTTATGCACCTTGTGAGTGGTAGTTATAACCACTTCTTAACCTCATGCCACTAAACTATGATAGTAATAATTCTTAAAATTTTACCTTCTTACATCATAGTTTAGAGTTTCTTGGAGAGGAAATTTTGAAATACTTCAAGATTAATATATTCAAGTGGCTTGATGATGATGTATGTATACTATTCCTAATTAGGAAAACATTTGAGTTTTTGTTCTTGTCTTTGGTTATTGACTCTAGCTATTAGCTTTGGCTCTGGCTCTTGGTTCTTGGCTCTTGGCTCTTGGAACTTGGTTGGAACTTAGCTCTTGATGAGGAGGAAAGTGCTTGCTCATTTGAATAACCATATGAAGGTGATGTTGGATTCTTTGTGTTTGTAGTGGAGGGAAATTCCCCTTATAAATCATGATACAGACATAGATAGGATTACTTACAATAGTGGAAATGACCTCACTATGCTTCTTCAGTTGGAATGGCCTCACTGAACACTTTACCAAGGATAGGTATAAGTTCTTCTATTCATGGTCCAAGGATTGGGATTCATACACCCAATAATAGATAATAAATTATATTGATCTTGACTAATTTTTGTCTTCTTATGAATGGATATAAACACAACCATTCACCTTGAGTGTAATATGGGTCTTCACTTGTATTTGTAATTTCAACTATTGGTTTTATTTGCTTCTTCAACCATGAGTGTCCTTATGGTAACCTTATCATCCTACCAGATTGCATGGATAACTAATCACTACAACCACAAGGTGTAATAGAGTAGATCATTGTTTATAAGGTTCACTTTATAGTTTCTAATATCCTTGCAGAATCTTCAATCGCTTGGTGCTAACTATATATAATCTCATTTGACTGGTCACTTTTCTTTTTTATTTGAAAAATAACTTAATATTTATCTTGTGATGGATGAGAGTCCTCTCGCGTATATTAATGGACATTTTCTACTTCTCTTGGTGACACCTCTACCCATTCCTATTGAAAATTAAAATAGGAATGTCTTGGATGCATGATTGATTCTTGTGATACCTTTTTCTTCTAGAGATTAAATTTAATTGATCCTTGGTAGGATTATTTATTCCAATATTTCTATTCCTTTTTCTTTGGTATTTTTCTTTTTATCTTAAAAATTTTCTTTTTCCATAGTGAGGTATCAAGATCTACTCTAGTTCTATTGTCCATCTAGTTCCCCAACTACTTCTTCAATGTCTTGGGATGATCAACTATTGTTGATTTTCTATTGATGTTTTTCAAAGAAACATCTTGAAGAGATAACCAATTCTTATCTCCAATACTTATAGCTACTACCTATGTATCCATTTTTTAGTTTTCATTATGCCACCATAGGCAAAAATAATGGGCTCTTCCATCATTACTACTACCTAATTTTTGCTTTAAAGAATCCTAATGGACATGGTTGTAGGTGTTATGTTGTTTGTGAGTCTAGTTTATATAACAAATATTTCCTTGTATTTGAAATTATTTCTAATTCATTACTATTTTAATTATGATGTTTTCTCATGTGTCTTTAGCTATGGTTAAATCATGAATGTATGGTTACACTTCATTTGCTACACCAAATTTTGGTGCACCATTTTCATAAAATTAAAATATTTTTTGTCGACTAGATCAGCCTCAAAAAATTCTTTCCAATAAGCATATATAAGCCTATACTCATAACTTGATTTATGCCTCAAATTGCAAATCATAACTTGATTGGTGCATCGAATTACAATAAATCTATGTCTCATCGAACAAAAAGATAGATATGGGGAATTATTTATCCTATAAAAATCTTTAGAGAATATTCTTCATAATATATTCTAATGCTTTAAAATATTATATGAATCTCCTTATTGCTCCATCAAAAAAAAAGGAAAAAATAGCAACTTATTGGCTTCAATTAGCCTTCCCACTATCAATGTGAAATAATTCAATGTCTTGGCATTGATTCTAATTGCTTAAGTGTCAATAATCTAGTGGTTGGAATTTTATTAGGAAATAATTTTTTCTTTGACAAAAATATTTTGGTGTTATGAAAGCAAACATACACTATTTAAAATTTTCTAAATCTAGATTAAATAATCTTATAGACTATATTGTATTCGCATTGAGTGCCCCTTTTGGTTGTAGTGATGGAGAGGAGGAGATCTAGGAGGAGTACAACCTCATCTTAGGGGAGAACATCAACATGAAATTGGTAAATTTTTAAAATCAATTAGACTTCCTCTAACCTTTTGAGGAGATTCTTGTTAGTGATTAATGCATCTGAGGAGGTGGTGATAGATAGATTTCTATGATGAGGAGAATAATATTATATAGGTAGTGACTTAATTTATTACCTCAAAAGCAAATTCCCTTAATATTAGGATGATTTATCAAACCAATGGCAAGGAGGAGACTCAACATGATGTGCTATTAGTCTTATTCATAAATGGAGATGCTTTGCATATTAGCAAAGAATATTTTAGGCCTGGAAATGAATCCCTTTGGCTATCATAAATAGTGGGAAAAAAGACTACTTTTACATCTAATTTTTGGTGATTAGTTACCTCTTGATATCTCCTTATTTTATAACACGAATAACAAATAACTAGTACCATAGGTCAAATAGGTAGTCATTCATTTTGAAGAGTGGTGATATCTCCTTATCCTACTTGAGCTACTTCTTCATGAGCGATGGCTTCCTTGTAATGACAAGAGGTAAATAAAAAAGTGGTGAAATTTGAACCTACACTTGGTGTGGCTTTCTTGGTATATTTTTTCCAAGAAGAATTCCTTCATGCTCCACAAGAAGTAAAACTTACACCAAAATTTAGGCCAAAATGAAAAACATATCCATTGGTGATGGGATTTGTTGATCAATGAGTTTTAACTAATACAACATAGCTCTGTTCTAGTATTTGAGTGGCCTCTAAACCAATAACAAGTTCCTCTACTTGAATTTTACTTCAAATTGTAATACTTCCAAATGCAACATAGATCACATATGGTCATTTTAAGCAGTTTGGAGAGAATACTCATTGAATCCTCATTTTTATCCAATGGAAGCAAAATCACAATGATTTCCACATAATTGGATGGGAGGATAACCTCACTAGACCATGGCTCTGCCTCAACCTACTATGATACCACTAATAATATTCAATGCATCGATACTCTCATTATTGGATTGGGGTATATTTATACAACTTGCCATACAAAGTATAGTATAAGCACTTTTCATATGAGGACAACAACTATCTTAAAATAACATAGAATTATACACCTTGTAAGTGGTAGTTACAACCACGTACTAACCTCATGACACTAAAATATGATAGTAATAATTCTTAACACTTGTCTGATAGCAAATTTTTTAAATAATATGCATTTCAATTTATAGCTTAAAAAACATTCTTAATTTAATTTTTTATCAAATATTTTTTTTGGAAATTTTGAGTACATTGGTTGTCATTGATGTCAAAGGAAAGATAAGTGAGAATATTCCTCATGGTTGTGTGAGCAAAACAAAGACAAGGCACTCTCCATAGTTGCATTTGCAAGAAAGAGAAAAGGTCTACTTAATTCTCCATGGTGGTATTTGCAAAGAGAAATAAAAGGTTTTATTAATTCTCCATGGTGGCACTTACAAAGCAAAGACAAAAGACTTCATGTTGAAAAAGGCCCAAAGGTAAAAGTGAAAATTATAATATTTAAATCTATTCAGATTTAAAATATTATAATAATTAAAAGTTTAAAAGGTTTTAATTTAAATATTATGAGTGCCAAAACATAAGGTGAAACCCAAGCGCCGATGTCATGAGTAAAACCCAAGCACCGACGTCGTGTTTTTAAAAAACCAAAATGCATATATAAGGAGGAATAAAATTTTTTGGCAAAGGGGTGGTAATGATTTAATTGCATTTTTAGATTATTGAATACATCCTATTTGCAAGGGCAAGCACACGGTAATCGAGTAAAAGTAGAGAGGGAAAGATATGCACATTTTTTTAAAGGCAAGAAGACAACACACAAGGTTTAAATAGAATAAGTCATGTGGCTAATTTAAACTGAGTGGATAGCTCATTTGGCAGGTGGACCCCGCATAAGGTGTGGCATAGAGGACGTTCCGAGATCGAGTCTTGGTAGTGACAGGATTGATCATAATTTTTTTGATATTGAAGCTCAGCAACAAGGTTAAATAAAATGTGGTGTAGTAAGGTTGTTGTGTGGGTAGTTAGCCCACACAGTGCTGTAGAAAGTGCTAGAGTGTGGGCTCCATGAGCTTGCGAATTCGAATCCCTGCAACAACAAGTTGGTATGGGAAAACAATTTTTTTTATAAAGTTTGATTTTTTATTTTAGGGAGTCATAAGGGTTAGGTGTTGATTAAATTGCCATAAGGGTTTAAATTGATGATGCATGATTTTTGCTATTAGGGAGTCATAAGGGTAAAGTTTATAAAATTTGAAATTGCACTTAGGGAGTTATAAGGGTGTAATTTAATAAAATTTTGAGAGTGCTTTGTATAGTTTATTTTTGCAAATGAAAAATATGTTTTGCATGCAAGAATAGGAGTAATAAAGTGTTATAATGGTTTGATATTTTATTGTAATGTTTGTATGGTGAAAGTGAGTTTTAAGGTCTTTGATGATTATTGATGACTATATTTTGAGAACAAGAGAAGAATTATTGAACATCAATTTCAGATTTCATTGAGCATATCTTTTTTGAGAAGGAAATTCATGTGGATGGTTTGAGAAAGTATTTTTCTATCTAACCCTTCAAGTGGTACTAGAAAAATTAGTTGTTTGTGAGACAAGTTTTTTAGGACATATCTTCATAAAAGCAAATTTGGGATTTGTTGATCAATGAGTTTTAACTAATAAAACATAGCTCTGTTCTAGTTATTACTAGTATTTGAGTGGCCTCTAAACCAATAGCAAGTTCCTCTACTTGAATTTTACTTCAAATTGTAATACTTCCAAATGCAACATAGATCACATATGGTCATTTTAAGCAGTTTGGGGAGAATACTCATTGGATCCTCATTTTTATCCAATGGAAGCAAAATCACAATGATTTCCACATAATTGGATGGGAGGATAACCTCACTAGCCCATGGCTCTGCCTCAACCTACTATGATACCACTAATAATATTCAATGCATCGATACTCTCATTATTGGATTTGGGTATATTTATACAACTTGCCATACAAAGTATAGTATAAGAACTTTTCATATGAGGACAACAACTATCTTCAAATAACATAGAATTATGCACCTTGTGAGTGGTAGTTACAACCACGAATTAACCTCATGACACTAAAATATGATAGTAATAATTCCTAACTCTTGTCTTATAGCAAATTTTTTAAATAATATGCATTTCAATTTATAGCTTAAAAAATATTCTTAATTTAATTTTTTATCAAATATTTTTGTTGGAAAATTTGAGTACATTGGTTGTCATTGATGTCAAAGGAAAGATAAGTGAGAATATTTCTCATGGTTGTGTGAGCAAAACAAATACAAGGCACTCTCCATAGTTGCATTTGCAAGAAAGAGAAAAGGTCTACTTAATTCTCCATGGTGGTATTTGCAAAGAGAAATAAAAGGCTTTATTAATTCTCCATGGTGGCACTTACAAAGCAAAGACAAAAGACTTCATGTTGAAAAATACCCAAAGGTAAAAGTGAAAATTATAATATTTAAATCTATTCAGATTTAAAATATTATAATAATTAAAAGTTTAAAAGGTTTTAATTTAAATATTATGAGTGCCAAAACATAAGATAAAACCCAAGCGCCGATGTCATGAGTAAAACCCAAGCACCGACGTCGTGTTTTTAAAAAACCAAAATGCATATATAAGGAGGAATAAAATTATTTGGCAAAGGGGTGGTAATGATTTAATTGCATTTTTAGATTATTGACTGCATCCTATTTGCAAGGGCAAGCACACGGTAATCGAGTAAAAGTAGAGAGGGAAATAGATGCACATTTGTTTAAAGGCAAGAAGACAACACACAAGGTTTAAATAGAATCAGTCACGTGGCTAATTTAAACTAAGTGGATATCTCAGTTGGTAGGTGGACCCCACATAAGGTGTGGCATAGAGGACATTCCGAGATCGAGTCTTGGTAGTGACAGGATTGTTCGTATTTTTTTTTGACATTGAAGCTCAGCAACAAGGTTAAATAAAAGGTGGTGTAGTAAGGTTGTTGTGTGGGTAGTTAACCCACATAGTGCTCTAGAAAGTGCTAGAGCGTGGGCTCCATGAGCTTGCGAATTCGAATCCCCGCGACAAAAATTTGGTATGGGAAAACAATTTTTTTTATAAAGTTTGATTTTTTATTTTAGGGAGTCATAAGGGTTAGGTGTTGATTAAATTGCCATAAGGGTTTAAATTGATGATGCATGATTTTTTCTATTAGGGAGTCATAAGGGTAAAGTTTATAAAATTTGAAATTGCACTTAGGGAGTTATAAGGGTGTAATTTAATAAAATTTTGAGAGTGCTTTGTATAGTTTATTTTTTCAAATGAAAAATACGTTTTGCATGCAAGAATAGTAGTAATAAGGTGTTATAATGTTTTGATATTTTATTGTAATGTTTGTATGGTGAAAGTGAGTTTTAAGGTCTTTGATGATTATTGATGCCCTATATTTTGAGAACAAGAGAAGAATTATTGAACATCAATTTCATATTTCATTGAACATATATTTTTTGAGAAGGAAATTCATGTGGATGGTTTGAGAAAGTATTTTTCTATCTAACCCTTCAAGTGGTAGTAGAAAAATAAGTTTTTTGTGAGACAAGTTTTATAGGACATATCGTCATCAAGAGAAAATTTGGGATTTGTTGATCAATGAGTTTTAACTAATACAACATAGCTCTGTTCTAGTTCTTACTAGTATTTGAGTGGCCTCTAAACCAATAGCAAGTTCCTCTACTTGAATTTTACTTCAAATTGTAATACTTCCAAATGCAACATAGATCACATATGGTCATTTTAAGTAGTTTGGAGAGAATACTCATTGGATCCTCATTTTTATCCAATGGAAGAAAAATCACAATTATTTCCACATAATTAGATGGAAGAATAACCTCACTAGCCCATGGCTCTGCCTCAACCTACTACTACTAATAATATTCAATGCATTGATACTCTCATTATTGGATTGGAGTATATTTATACAACTTGCCATACAAAGTATAGTATAAGCAGTTTTCATATGAGGACAACAACTATATTCAAATAACATAGAATTATGCACCTTGTGAGTGGCAGTTACAACCACGTATTAACCTCATGACACTAAAATATGATAGTAATAATTCCTAACACTTTCTTATAGCAAATTTTTTAAATAATATGCATTTCAATTTATAGCTTAAAAAACATTCTTAATTTAATTTTTTATCAAATATTTTTGTTGGAAATTTTGAGTACATTGGTTGTCATTGATGTCAAAGGAAAGATAAGTCAGAATGCATTCCTCATGGTTGTGTGAGCAAAACAAATACAAGGCATTCTCCATAGTTGCATTTGCAAGAAAGGGAAGAGGTCTACTTAATTCTCCATGGTGGTATTTGCAAAGATAAATAAAAGGGTTTATTTAAGTTCTCCATGGTGGAACTTGCAAAACAAAGACAAAAGACTTCATGTTGAAAAAGGCCCAAAGGTAAAAGTGAAAATTATAATATTTAAATCTATTCAGATTTAAAATATTATAATAATTAAAAGTCTAAAAGGTTTTAATTTAAATTTAATTATGGGTGCCAAAATATAAGGTGAAACCAAGAATCGACGTCATGAGGTAAAATCCAAGCACTGACGTGTTTTTAAAAATCCAAAATGCATATATAAGGAGGAATAAAAATTGTTTGGCAAAGGTGTGGAAATGATTTAATTGGCATTCAGATTATTGACTACATCCTATTCGCAAAAGCAAGCACACGGTGATCGAACAAAGGCAAAGAGGGAAAGAGATGCACATTTTTTAAAAGCAAGAGGACGACACACGAGGTTTAAATAAAAGAAGTCACGTGGTTAGTTTCAACCGAGCGGGTAGCTCAGTTGGCAGGCGGACCCCGCGTAAGGCATGGCATGGAGGAGGTTTCGAGATCGAGTCTTGGTAGTGATAGGATTGTTCGTAATTTTTTTGACATCGAAGGTCAGTGATAGGGTTAAATAAAAGGTGGTGCATTGAGGTTGTTGTGTGGGTAGTTAGCCCACATGGTGCTCTAGCAAGCGCTAGAGCGTGGGCTCCGTGAGGTTGCGCATTCGAATCCCCACGACAACAAGTTGGTAAGGGCAAATTTTTTTTTATAAAGTTTGATTTTTTATTTTAGGGAGTCATAAGGGTTAGGTGTTGATTAAGAGTGCCATAAGGGTTGAAATTAATGATGCATGATTTTTGCTATTAGGGAGTCATAAGGGTTAAGTTTAATAAAGTTTGAATTTGCACTTAGGGAGTTATAAGGGTGTAATTTAATAAAATATTAAGAGTGCTTTATATAGTTTTATTTTTGCAAAGTGCATAAATGAAAAATATGTTTTGCATGCAAGAATAGGAGTAATAAGGTGTTATAATGGTTTGATATTTTATTATAATTTTTGTATGGTGAAAGTGAGTTTGAAGGTCTTTGATAATTATTAATGCCCTATATTTTGAGAACAAGAGAAGAGTTATTGAACATCAATTTCAGATTTCATTGAGCATATCTTTTTGAGAAGAAAGTTCATGTGGATGTTTTGAGAAAGTATTTTGCTATCTAACCCTTGAAGTGGCACTAGAAAGATCAGTTGTTTGTGAGACAAGTTTTTGAAGACATATCTTCATAAGAGAAAATTAAGAGGTATGGGCACATCATTCCTTATTTAAGGTGTTTTGTTGAGTAAATGTTTTTGGAACATAAGGTGGAGATAAAAGGGTTGTTTGGTAAGCATTGTTGAAAATATTTGAGTTAGGGTTTGATTTCATTATTTTGAATGGTTTTGGAAACATTTGGGATAGAGTTTTGAGAACAAGATTGTGCTTCTATTGTTGAAAGAGATTGAGACATTTGTGCTAGAGATTGTGAACTACTTGTGCTAGGTTTGAAGATAAGTTTTTGCATATTTGTGAAACCTTTTTGAGCATGTGTTATGAGTAGTTATGAGCATGTATTAGAGCAAAATTGAGCAGAGATAGAGAGCAGGTTTAAGATAGTGTTGTGAGCAGATTGGATCAAACTTGTGAGTAGGTTAGAGGTAGACTTGTGAGCAGGTTTGAGGTAGACTTGTGAGCAGGTTTAAGATAGTATTGTGAGCATATTAGATTAGAATTATGAGCAGATTTGATCAGAGTTGAGTAGAGTAATCATATGGAGAGATTTGATCAAATTAAAGTAGAGTAGAGGGGATAGAGTTCTCCTATGGAAAGAGATCCACAAACTAGAGTAGTGGGGATAGAGGTCTCCTATGGATAGAGATCCACAAACTTGAGCATAGGGGATTGGTGTCTCCTTTGGACAGAGGTCCATAAACATTGTAATAGGGATTTGATTCCCAAAATATTCATTGAGAAAATTTATAAGGAATATTTTCTCCATGGATGTAACCCACATTGGGTGAACCACGTTAAATCATGTCTCTCATGTGTGTGATGATGTGTGCATTATTTACTACTTTGATATTATTGTTGTTATCATTTGGATTGAAAAGTAAAAAGTTTTATCTTATACTATTCACCCCCCTCTCAATATAAGCTTATGTTCTTCAATTGGTATCAGAGTGGGTTCCTTCATGAAAAGCCTAACAACTTGAAGGAAGATCCCACAAGAACATACATGACCTCAAAAAATGGAGAAGAAGCCATGATCAACATAAAAGAGGAATTTATTACTACTCTTAGAAACTTGGAAAAAGTTAGAAGGAAGAATTCAAGTTTGAAGGCTCAAATCCAAGAGGATGAGGAAGCAAAGATGAAACTTCTACAAAATATCATAGAGCTCAAGGTAAAAGTTGAAGAGGGAAGGAAAATTGAAAAGGATATGGTAGAATAATTAAAGGCAAAAGAGTTAGAATGTGAAGGGTTGGAATCTAAAATTGTCTCTCTAAGAAAGGAAGTTGAAAAGACTAAAGATAAGTTACAACAAGATATAAAGTTAGGGAAATAGAAAGAGGAGTCAAGCTCCAAAGGAACAAAGATATCAAAAGAAGAAGAGCCCATGACCTATGCTAATGCATTGAAAGGCAAAAGCATCAAGAAGGAAGAAAATAGAGAAGCTTCATGGACAAAAGTCAATTACAGAAACAACAAAGGAAGAAGCATGCGACCATATTATTCAAGGTAATCTAACAAGTTACAAAATTTCTTCCATGGTTATTATTTTTCATGTAACAAATATGGTCATAGAGTTGTACATTGCATTATTTATGTGAGAAATAATGTTGATAGAAATTTCAATTCATTTGCACCTCTCATGAATAACAATATCATCTATTACAAATGCAATAACTTTGGGCACAAGGCCAAATGGTGTAAAATAATATTTCCTGAATTAAGCAAAAAGAAGGAGGATCAGAAGGTTCAAAAGAATACAACCTCAAAAGTTTGGAAAGAGAGAAAAGAGCAAGAAAAGGAGAAGTCAATGTTGGTACAAACAACTCTTCATGTACAAGATAAGAGAAATCAATGGTTTCTTGATAGTGGTTGTTCAAGTCATATGATAGGTGACAAAAGTAAATTTCTTGTACTTAAAGAAATCAATGGAGGATCAATAAAATTTGGTGATAATGGTTCAACAAAAATTTGTGGGAAAGGGACTTTGAGTTTAGATAATGGAAAATCAAAGATAGAAAATGTATTGTATGTTAAGGGATTGAGGCACAATTTACTAAGTGTAAGTCAACTTTGTGATCAGGGGCACACGGTCACTTTTCATCCAAATAGATGTGAAATCAAAAAATCTAAAATAGGAAAGCTCATTGCAGATGCCAGTAGAACTACAAACAATCTCTACATACTAAGTGAAATTAAGGGAGAAAAATATTTCTTATCACAAGAGGATGAGAGTTGGTTATGGCATAGAAGAATGGGTCATCTGAACTTTGACAACATAGTGAAAATAAGCAACAAATAGGCAGTCAGAGATTTACCCAAGATAAAAAGACCACAAAGCACAATTTGTGCACAATGTCAACATGGAAAGCAAACAAGAACAAGTTTCAAGTCGAAAGAATTTACTTCATCTGAACCATTGAAACTAGTTCACACTGATTTATGTGGTCCTACAAGGACAAAGAGTTTACAAGGTGAAAGTTACTTCATGCTATTTATAGATGATTTCTCCAGAATGACTTGGGTAGCTTTCTTAAAAGAAAAGTCAGAAGCCTTTGAGAAGTTCAAGGCTTTCAAAGAGTTAGTAGAAAATGAAATAGGTAAAAGGATAAAGTGTCTAAGATCAGATAGAGGAGGAGAATTTACTTCAGGTGAATTCATAGAATTTTATGAACAACATGGGATCAAAAGAGAATACTCAACAGCAAGAACCCCACAACAAAATGGAGTAGTTGAAAGGAAAAATAGAACTATTGAGAATATGGCCAGAGCTATGCTAAATGAATCCAAGATTTTAGATGGGTTTTGGAGAGAGGTAGTTCATACAACTATCTATATCATCAATAGAGCTCAGGTAAGAGTAAATCATCATAAAAATCCATATGAGCTTTGGAAGGGAAGACCAACTACTATGAAGTATTTCAGAATTTTTGGAAGTAAATGCTACATTAGATGGGAAGAGAAAAATTTGGGCAAGTTTGACTCAAGGTGTGATGAGGGTATCTTCCTTGGGTATTCCACTAAGAGCAAAGCCTATAAATGCTATAATAAGAGGACACATACAATTATGGAAAGTATAAATGTGATAGTTGATGAACAGATAGGGTCAAAAGAACCAACTCAAGAAATTGTATATCAAGAAGGAGAAAGTTGCCAAGAAGAAGTAGGTGAAGAATCAGAAGAAGATGAAACACAAAGAACACCACCTAAGACTCCATCCAGGTATGTGCAAAAGAATCATCCAAGAGATCTGATTATTGGAAATCCAGATGAAAGACAAACAAGGAGGAAGATAATAGGAACAAGTGAACATGCAAATCTTTCTTTGTTGTCTAAAATTGAGCCCAAGGATTTCAATGAGGCAAGAGAAGATAAATTTTGGGTCAAGGCAATGGATGAGGAGTTGGATCAAATAGAAAAAAGTGAGACTTGGGAACTTGTCCCATGACCAAAAGATAAGAATGTAATTGGCACTAAATGGGTTTACAGAAATAAGTTAAATGAAGATGGTCAGGTAGTCAAGAATAAAGCAAGACTGGTATGCAAAGGTTATGCACAAGTTGAAGGGATTGATTTTGATGAAACATTTGCTCCTGTTGCATGACTTGAGGCCATAAGGATATTTTTAGCTTTCTCAAGTTTCAAAAACTTCAAAGTATATCAAATGGATGTAAAATCAGCTTTTCTCAATGGCATCTTGGAAGAAGAGGTCTACATTGAGCAACCTGAGGGGTTCAGCCTAACTGATAAGCCAGATTATGTATGCAGATTAAAGAAGGCTCTTTATGGACTAAAGCAAGCTCCTAGAGCTTGGTATTCAAGGTTGGATAAGTATCTTCAAGAACAGGGTTTCAGAAAAGGAATAGTTGACAACAATTTATACATCAAAAATGAAGGAAATGACTTATTAATTATGGTTGTCTATGTGGATGATATCATTTTTGGAGGCAATAATGATAAGATGTGTCAGAAATTTGCAAAGAGTATGCAAAATGAATTTGAAATGTCAATGCTTGGTGAGTTGTCCTTCTTCCTTGGACTACAGATTTCACAATCAGAAAAGGGTGTATTTCTCTCACAAACCAAGTATATAAAAGAAATGCTGAAGAAATTCAAATTAGAAGATTGCAAACCAGTAAGTACCCCCATGGTTACAGGATGCAAGTTGAGTAAAGATGATGAATCTCCTGAGGCAAATCAGACATTGTATAGATCTATGATTGGTAGCTTACTATATGTCATAACTACAAGACCAGATATAATGCAGGCAGTGGGACTAGTGGCAAGATTTCAAGCAGCACCAAAGGAAACACATGTACTGGAAGTAAAGAGAATTCTCAGGTATTTAAAAGGAACTATGGATTTTGGACTCTGGTATCCCAGAAGTGATAATTTCACTCTCACAGCATATACAGATGCAGATTGGGTAGGAAGTATTGATGATAGAAAAAGCACAAGTGGAGGAGCATTCTTTCTTGGAGATTGTTTAGTCTCTTGGCTAAGCAAGAAACAAGCATCAATATCCTTATCCATAATAGAGGCAGAGTACATTGTAGTGGTTGCTTGTTGTACACAAGTGTTATGGATGAAGTAAACTTTAAAGGACTTTAAGATAGAGCATGATCATCCCATATCCATACTATGTGATAATACAAGTGCCATAAACATTTCAAAGAATCCAATGATGCACTCAAGGACCAAGCACATTTCGATCAAATATCATTTTCTGAGAGAACAGGTGATGGATAAGCAAGTCAAATTGGAATATGTTACTACAAAGGAACAAATTGCAGATATATTTACTAAGCCATTTCCAAAGGAAACTTTTGAGTATCTTAGAAGGAAATTGGGAGTAGTCTTACTCCCACCCCAAAATTAATCACCTCAAGGAGAGGAGGTGGGGAGGGGGCTGAGCTAAGAGTCTTATCTTTAGCCCCAAAGGAGTCCCTTTGCCATTGATGTCAAAGGGGGAGAGATTTGAGTAAGGGGGAGAGCATTCAGTCAGGGGGAGCAGATTTGGAATCCAGTGGTTGGAAAAAGGAATTTTTAGAAAGGGTTGCCATCAATGACAAAGGGGGAGATTGTTGGAAATTTTGAGTATATTGGTTGTCATTGATGTCAAAGGAAATATAAGTGAAAATATTTCATATTATGTCAATATAAAAATACAAGGTTTCAAATACTTCCATTTGAAAAAAGAAAAGGTATACAATTATCCTTTGAAAAATTTATTAATTATAATGGATTAAAAAAAAGATTAAAAATACCCAAAGGTAAAAGATTAATTATAATATTTAAATTTTAAGATTTTAAATATTATAATCATAATTTTTTTAATTTAAAAATAAAATTAAATTTTTTAAAATAAAATGCATATATAAAAATAAAATCATTTTAAAAATTAATTAATTATTGAAATCCTATTAAAATCAGATATCGAGAAAGGAAGAGGGAAAGAGATGCACATTTTTTAAAAAGAAACAATTTAAATAAAGTAACATATTTGATTTCAACCAAGGGGTAGCTCAGTTGTAGTACCCCACGTAAGGGTAGCATAGAGGAGGTCTCAAGATCGAGACACAATGGAATAGGTTGTTCTAATTTTTTTGAAAGTCATGATAGTAAATAAAAGGTGGTGCAGTGAGGTTTTGTGTGGGTAGTTAGCCCATGTGGTGCTCTAGCACACGCTAGAGCATGGGCTCCATGAGGTCACGTGTTCGAATCCCTATGGTAGTAAGTTGGTAAGGGAAAATTTTTTATAAAACTTTTTTTTTAATTCTAGGGAGTCATAAGGTGGTTAGGTTTTGATTAAATAGTGCCATAAGGGTTGAAATTAATAATGCATGATTTTTGCTATTAGGGAGTCATAAGGGTTAAGTTTATAAAATTTGAATTTTTACTTAGGGAGTTATAAAGGTGTAATTTAATAAAATATTAAGAGTGCTTTATATAGTTTATTTTTAAAAAGTGGATAAATGAAAAATATATTTTCATGCAAGAATAGGAGTAATAAGGTGTTATAGTGGTTTGATATTTTATTATAATTTTTGTATGATGAAAGTGATTTGAAGGTCTTTGATAATTATTAATGCCCTATATTTTGAGAACAAGAGAAGAGTTATTGAACATCAATTTCAGATTTCATTGAGCATATCTTTTTGAGAAGGAAATTCATGTGGATGTTTTGAGAAAGTATTTTGCTATCTAACCCTTGAAGTGGCACTAGAAAAATTAGTTGTTTGTGAGACAGGTTTTTGAAGACATATCTTCATAAGAGAAAATTAAGAGGTATGGGCACATCATTCCTTGTTTAAGGTGTTTTGTTGAGTAAATATTTTTGGAACATAAGGTGGAGATAAAAGGGTTGTTTGGTAAGCATTGTTGGAAATATTTGAGTTAGGGTTTGAAACAAATTGCTTCTTGTTGATTTTCTTATACTTTATTTTTGAATGGAAACATTTGGGATAAAGTTTGAGAACAATTTGTGCTTCTATTGTTGAAAGAGATTGAGACATTTGTGTTAGATATTGTGAACTACTTGTGCTAGGTTTGAAGATAAGTTTTTGCATCTTTGTGAAACATTTTTTGAGCATGTATTATGAGCATAATTGAAAAGATATAGAGAGCAGGTTTAAGATAGTGTTGTGAGTATATTGGATCAGACTTATGAGTAGGTTAGAGGTAGACTTGTGAGCAGGTTTGAGGTAGACTTGTGAGCAAGTTTGAGATAGTGTTGTGAGTAGATTGGATCAGTGTTGTGAGCAGATTGGATCAGATTTGTGAGCAGATTTGATTAGAGTTGAGCAGAGTAGAGGGGATAGAGTTCTCCTATGGAGAGAGATCCACAAACCAGAGTAGAGGGGATAGAGTTCTCCTATGGAAAGAGATCCACAAACCAGAGCAGTGGGGACAGAGGTCTCCTATGGATAGAGATCCATAAACTTGAGCATAGGGGATTGGTGTCTCCTTTGGACAGAGGTCCATAAACATTGTAATAGGGATTTGATTCCCAAAAGATTCATTGAGAAAATTTATAAGGAATATTTTCTCCGTGGACGTAACCCACATTGGGTGAACCACGTTAAATCATGTCTCTCATGTGTGTGATGATGTGTGCATTGTTTACTACTTTGATATTATTGTTGTTATCATTTGGATTGAAAAGTAAAAAGTTTTATCTTATACTGTTCACCCCCCTCTCAGTATAAGCTTATGTTCTTCAATTTTAGTCTAAGTTATATAAATTGATTATTTTTTATAGAATTATTTATTAAACCATAATTCCTTGATTGACTCAACCAAAAAGGATGCAAAAATAATCAAACATTATCGAAGCATTTTAAGAAAACTTAAAAATTGCACTAGTATTTGAGATTGATAATTATACATGTAGGAGTAGAAATTAATGAAGATGTTGATAATCAAGCTAATATTAAATGTCCTTTATTGAAGAATCCTAAATTTGAAGTTCTAAAATGTTATGGAATATTGAATAGAATATGAGTTATAGATAGACATATCCTATTACAAATGTTTCTAGGAAGTTATGAATCAATTATGTTGTTCAAAATCCAATAAGGATACACCATTTATAGGAGAAGGAAGTATTATAATTAAATTAAAATAATTAAATTGTCATGCAAATTTAGAGTCTCATAAACATGTAGTACAAAAATGGGAATCATTAACAGATTTAAAGATATTATTACAAAATATTTAGAAATCATGTTAAATACACAAACGGCTAGGGTTATATCTATTATGAAAATTATGTACTTTATGGCTATCAATAATATACCACATACAAACACACACACACACACACACACACACACAAACACACACACACACACACACACACACACACATATATATATATTATAGGCAGCAAATCCTCCTCCCATAAGAAGAGAAATGATCAAGGGATTTGCTCCATTTTGACAGTTTTAACAGTTTACCCAATTTTTGGTAAACCGTACAGGTAGGGGCAAACCATACAACCAGGGAACCAAATTGTACAATGCAAGATAAAACCATACAAGGTGCACTAAAATGAAATGAAATACACAAAAAATGTAATTTCGGGATGAAATGGCACACGAGTTTACCAATTAAGGTTTTAGACTTAGTAAAAGTCTAATTTTATACATTTTTTATGAATGGGTAGTTGCAAATAACTAATTGTCTCAAGAAACACTTTGGAATGGCCTAGGAAATGTTATATAAGGCCTCATTTTCAAATTCATAGGTCTGGTTTCTGATAGATATGAATAGAGTACTTACTGGTTGTAATCCAAGGAGATAGCGTTGTTACTTCTGAGTTATTGCAATAGATTGATCGAAAACCCTGTTGTAATGACATTGATGAAATAATGGAATATACATACATTATTATAGGTTGTGGATGATACTGGCAATGATGGATGATGATTTATGGTGGAATATTGATGCATGTGTTTTTGGTAATTGTTTTAGATTAGTTTTATGCATCGTTGCAACCTCTTGATAGAAACTAGCATTGTGAAACCCGAGGAATGATTTGTGAGCATGGAAGTATTGAGGAGGATTTCATGAACCTTTTTTTATGATTTCTATATGTAAGAAATTGAATATAATCTCTCCCAAGCTCCGTTAAGATTTTTTGCATGTTATGGAGAATGGATTGATTGGCATATTAAATCATTACAAAAAATTCTTGAGAGAGATTGAGGCATTGAAGCATCTTATTTGAAACCTGACTGTACCTTTATTTCATGTAAATCGTACACCAGAATCTTTACAAATCATACAAGGAATATTTACCTGATTTGGTAAACTGAGCGATGGAGATAGACTTACCCGAGTTAGCAGTTTGAGAGAATCAAGTTGAACGATTACAAAACTATGTACGATAGCCTCCAAAACTGAATATGTCAGTTTTTTTGAGTGTAAAATCATACAAACCTTACCCATTTATGATTTAGGATCGTACAATGTGATAGTTTGACATTCGTACAAGCTTTTCAATCATCATCAAAGGGTAGTTCAGAGGGTTGTGCGGTTGTACAATTTGGTAACCAAGTTGGAATTTGTATATTGATCATTCCTAGATCTATAAAATCACCTCCCCATAGGTAATACTACACCCTTGTGCTACATTTGGTGTCATTGCCTTATAAAATCTAGCATTTTTGTTTAAACAGGTCAAAGTGACGAAGTGTGAATACTACAAAAAATTGGAGGTGAATGATGAACACCAGTGCATGAAGCCATGGGAGATGGAAAATACGAGAGAAAAATCTAGTAAGAATGAGAATAAGGATTGCTGAAAGAGAAAATATAAGTAACTCAGATCATAGTACTCAAGAACCAAAAATAGAGAAAGTATGGACATTCAAAGAAGGAGACTTTGAAGCAATGTTTATGGAGACAGAAGACGAGTAAATAGAACCATTGAGTGTAGAGGCAAGGGTTTATATAGAAAAATTGCAGGACGGAGAGTGGATGGTGACACATAGGAAAGTGATAGAAGGGTTACAAGGGAGTTCAGAGTACGAGATTCAAGCACCAGAGAAATAGGGTGTGAGGTCTCAGGAGGAAGGACCAATACCATCTCCCTCACATCAACGAAGGAGGTCAAAAATTGAAGACACATGAGAGTTCGATCATCGAGTGGTGAGGCAAAACAAGATACCTCAGATTGACACTTCTGATGATAATGGGAGTAAGACACCCCTAAGGAGGAATCAGTCATTCCATGAGATACCTCAAGTGATAATGATGACTCTCCTAATATGGCTAACAAGGCAACCAAACAGAGATGTCCATAATTTTTAGGTGAGGGTAAGGAAGACCCCACATGGCACATTGGAACTTGTATAAACATTTGGAGAGCAAATGGTGTGGATAGACCAGATGATTGGGTAACCTTATTTACTGCTACCTTGATAATATTAGCAATTGATTGGTACCTGAAGAGATAAAATACCATAGATTTTCAAACTTGGAATCATATCAAGGAGAAGTTCATTGAAGAATTTTGACCCTTGAAGGACGATGGAGACATCATTATGGAACTTTGCATGACAAAGCAAAAATTTGATGAAGATGTGAAATCCTACAATTGAAGACTAAAAAAATTAGTCGATAATATGCAGATGCCTTTGGTATATGTTCTAGTAAAGCGGTGGTTTGTAGATGGATTGCTTCCAAAGTATAAGAAAAAAATGAAGGCAGTACCATTAGAAACATATAAAGAAGCACTAAAGCATGCAAAGAATTTTGAGAGTAAATCAAAATAGACATATACAAGAATTCTATCTCATCCTAAGTCTAATGATTCAGATAGTGGATAATATGATACTATACAGAGGACAATAGCATCATTTCGCCAGGCATTTAAGAAGATGATAAAATAATAAAAGATCAAACCTGACAAAAATGACATGTGGTGCACAAAATGCAAGATGGAAGGTCATACAAATTTGAAGTGTCCGAGGAACAACTATTGCCACATTTGTAATGTGATGGGACATGAGGTAATGCTATATCCATTTAATGCAAGAGTATACCCACATGTATTGTCAATACAAGAGCAAACCGAAGGCCCAAGGAAGTGGGAAATAAGCAACAAGTGGTGGGTATAGAAATAATAGACGAAGTGGAAGATCAAACCAAGGTAATCAACAAGAAGGGAAAAGTCATTTGCAGTATTTGGAAGGAAGGCCGATCATACAATGTCATAATTTCTTGGAATGGAGGTATTTTGCAAACAATTGTCCTTCACCTCAAAGGCAGGAAACACTGCAAGTAATAACTACACATATGTGTAGATGGTGTGGTCTGAGGAACCACAAATAAGTGAATTACCCAAAATAGGTAAGTTCAAGTAACCCACAGAATGTCAGTTATCTAGACATTGATGTTCCTCAAGTTAAGGAGGAAAACCAAGAAGTTTTAACCGTGACAAGAAATCAGGTTGATAAAGATAAATATCCAAATCCAAAAAAGGAAAAATAGCACTAGCAAGTAGCAAATAAAATATTGCAAGAAGAAGCTAAGAAGACTGAGCAAGTAGAGTCAATAGTTAATAAGGAACTGAGAAAAACATCAAACTAGGAGATAGTTATGCAAAATCTGGCAGCACAGGTTTTAGATATCATAGTAGAAATTAAAGTATCAAACCTATTAGAAGCCATTCTAGCATTGTAGAAAGCAATGGTGGAATAAATACAATTGCATAAGGTGATGGAAGTGCAGAGCCAACTGATTCAAGAGAAAGAGTAGAAGGATCAGTTCATGGATCCAACTGTATTAATGATTGATGTGTTAAAGAAACCCACATTAGTTCATATGGATATCCTAGGGCACAAATTGACACAAGTTATTGTGTCAATTTGTATCCAGTGTCAATGTGCTACCTAAAATAACATGGCTAGAATTAGGTGCTCCATCCCTATGGGAACCGAACTTTTGGTTATATGGAACTGACCAAAATGGCATCAAGATAAAGTGAGTCTTAAAAGAACAACAAGTGGTGATAACTAAACAAGAGTTTGTCTTGGATTTTGTTGTGATTACAATGTAGAAACCCACATACAATACCCTCTTGGGGAGAGGTTGGCTACGAGTAGCCAAAGTTAATCACAATTGGAGAAATAATCATATCACTTTTAAGAAAGGGCAGCATAAATATATGATTAATCTAGCTAATAAAAAAGTTAGTGAATATGTAGCCATGATAGATGAATCAAAAAATTCTTTAGGGGACAAAGGGCATGAACCTGATGGAGAAGGAATGTTGTACCTAGAGGAATGTAGTAAATATGAAGCCAATATGATAACGAACTTCTTCATTGGAAAATGGAGGAGTACAAAATTTTCCAATCCAACTACCTCTGTATTGAGTCAGAGGAGATCAAGGAAAAACAAGACAAACCGAAAGTTAGCTAGGAACCTAAGAAAGAAGCAGAAGAGAAATGGATATTTTTGAAAATTTTCATAGAATATACAGTAGGATATGTGAAGATTGATACAAGGCCAACACACCCAAATAATGTAGAAAAATCAACAAGTGAACTGGAAAATATTAAATATGAAGAACCTCGGATGGTGGACATAAATCTAGGAATAGAGGAGAAACCTATGATGATTCACTGTGGCAATGATTGGAATCTTGTACTGAAGGCGACAACTTTAAGATATTATTAGAATATAAAGATGTCTTTGCATGAATATATAAGGACCTAAAAGGAGTACCACCATAATTGTGTGTCCATAAGATTATGCTAATTCCTAGAGCTCAACCGATAATAAGGAGATCATATAGAATGAACCTAAAATATGTTGCATTAGTGAATGCGAAGATAGAAAATATGCTGGAAGAAGGAATCATATTTAGGGTGACAACCAATGAATGGGTCTCATCTATAGTGATCACCTTGAATAAGGAAGTAGACAAGATCATAATATGCATGGACTTTAGGAGTCTAAATGTTGTAACTATTAAGGATCCCTTCTGTAGCGACCCCGGGGAAGCGACACACTGTCCACTACTCGTATTTGCAAATATTATTTATCTTATTCATATTTAATCATGCATTAAATAAAATACAACCAAAATTAAAAATAAATGAATAGATAATATTTTTTATTTCTTTTTCTCAAGTTCAGTTACATATAGATCCCTCTAAGGGATTCCCTTATTTTGATATAGATATTAAAAAATAGGGCAACATATGTATGATATCCCCTTACAATGGGAGATGCACTCTCGTAGGCTTCTCGGTGATGCACTTGAAACTGTATGAGGGCTTACAAATGTCTCCTTATCCATGTCTGGTTCCTAGAGGGATCCTTTTGCTTTCATATGTTGATAACCTATCAAATGTACCTGTAGTCCTGTAAGCATGAAAACAACAACAAACGCTCAACTTTCCAAGATTGCCTTCCCGGATGAGGTTGTTAGCAATAAACCTAATGATAAATAGAAATATGCTCCTTGAAAATAGAAATAAATGCTATGAATGCTAGTAAATGCGATAAACCAAATCTATGCTAATGACGTAAAATCATATAACAAACTAAATGAAAGAAACTAATGCAAAGAACTCTAGATTAGTCCAGCGGGCCACTATTCGAGATAGTGGCCGCTAATATGGAAACCTTTCTCTATTGCTCCAAGGATATGAATCTAAGCTTGTTACTAATGTTGAAATGATTTTTGTTTCTTATCCGATGTGTTGAATATCCTATAGATGAAAAATGCTAAATCAGTTAGCACTTTGTTGCTCCTCAAAATGTGATCTGATTCGCTCTCTAATTTGGTAGGGTTTCGCTACAAGAAAAGCTCTCCAAATTTTTGAAAACTCTCTCTAAGTCTCTCCCTCCAGTTGATAAAAGAAGGTCCCCTAGTGCTTTTAGGTTTACTCCTTATAATGTGTTAAGGTCTTAGGTTTAGTTCTAAAACCCTAAGACCGAATCCTGCATACAAATTGTTTGTTAGCATGAGAATTTGAGTCTTTGTCTATCCTTGAGGGCCAATTAACTAATGTCTAAATCTAGACTTGAGTCTTTCATGTAGACTAGCTGTGAGGAGGAATGCAAATTTGTCCCCACTCGGCCTTATTTCATGCAGACTACCACTTCTGCCCGATATTAGGCTATATTGGTGGCAAAATACATTTTAGGGTTTAGCCGTTGTCATCTGCAGTGGCTAAGGTTTGGCTACTCTAAGCTATAGCAACCAGGATTTAGCTACTCTGGTCCATAGAGATCAAGCTTGGATGGGCTAAGAATTCTCCAAATGAGTGGTGAAAACCACTTTTGATACTTGGAAGATTCCAAGGTTTAGTCACATGATCTATGAATGTGCCCATGTGAGTAATCTCCCTAAACATGACATGTTTTAGGTGTCTACAGATGCCCATTTTTGTGATGTGCTATGTGGAAACCATGGCATGGAATAAAAACATAGATTGCTATGTGTGTAGGGTGTATGATGATCATTGATCTGATCAACTTTGGATGGCCCAATCACGTAAGACGACGTGCATCCTTGAATCATTGCTTCAATCTGATTGAAGGCTTAATTTAGCATGAGGCTTGCACATGTTCACTTACACTCATTCCTCAAATGCAATTGGGTAGCTTATTTTGCTACAACAAAATTGACCAGAGGAGAGTTACAAACTAAAAATGTCATATTTGCTTATGAACCCAATAAACGAGGAAAGTTTTGTAAGAGTTGTATGCAATGATTCATAGGGCGAACACCATTTTGATATGATCGAGTGATCTTTGGTTGACTTTGATTATGATTATTTGAAGATTTGAACTACCCCCCCCCCACACACAATGAATTGGTGAGGGAAGAGCAATGAGTGAAGTGACAAGTCGCTTGACCACTATGACTAGTTTGGCTCCTTTCTAGTGTTTGTTCTTTTAATGGGCAAACCCCCATCCAAGTGTGATTCCAATTATTTATGATGATCATTCATACCTATCCTAGGGAGCGGTCTGGCCACAAATAGCCTTATTAGGGGGTTAGTATGAGAGATTCTATTTATGCTTGTATTGTATCACTTGGCTTAGTGTTTTTGTTTCATAAGAGAATTAGGATGATTTCATCATACCCGTGGAGCAATCCGACCATATTGATCTTCTTCGGGGTTGACGTGATACATAATAATTCCAAAATAAATAATTTACCCCAAGTAGCTTAATGGTAACTTATTCATATCGTCGAATTGCATGGAGTGCAAATCACTACAACCGCTCAGTTGATAGAGTAAGTAAATGAATACGAAGCTTACACGAGATTTGTTTTTATGTGATTTTTTTTGTTATTTTGATCATTATGATGATCAGGGACCATCAAAATGTGTTTATTTTAATTTTTTTCTATTCCTTATGGAAGGAATCTTTTTTATTTTTCTTGTGCCTCCAACCATTGTTAGATCTAGTGGCTGCTAATTTTCTGCTTATGGCTGCTCTTGCCATGAGCAACCAAGAATTTTGGGCTACTGATGTCAGCAGTAGCTGAGGCATAACTTGAGAAGTACAAAAAGTGATATAGGATTTTGACTTTTCATTCTTCCAACTGGTGATTTGCTTTCTAGAGCTCTGATGAGATAGTGACAGTTGTGACTTCGGGTGTGTTTGCGTCAAGTATTATGGTTGTACAGGATGAGACATCAGCGAGCAGAAGAGCTGGAGCTTCTCGGGTATTCTATCAAACCTTAACCCTACTTTCTTTTTCGGTAAAATTGAACCTCACTAAGTAACCGGTAAATTAATCTCTTTAAACTCATCGACAATGAACCAAACATGTAGATATGTTTAGTTTAGATTTTATTTTGGTGGGCTTGCCCCAAATTTGCATTTTTCCAAATTTTTTTGGTATTTTTGGCCTAGGGTGTACGTGTTTTCTGTGTCACCTGTCGGCCGCTACCACTCAGAGTGGCCATTTCGACCTGTGGATTGGTCATTGTTGCTCAGAGCGATCAGTTTTGAATCCCAACAGTCAAAAATTTGATCGTTGGGTATTGGCCACTGCTAGCCTTAGCAGCTGGTTTCTGGTCATTGTAGGTGAAAGCAACCTGGATCCTTAGGTAAACTTGTGATTTTTCTTGATTTATCTCGAGGTGACTAATTGATTTCTTTGAATTTTTGAGCCATTTTTTTAAAATTTGTTGCATGATTAGGTGCATTTATTGCTCTTTCACTTAGAATTAGGATAGTCTATCATTATTTGCATAGTTTTTCATGTTTTATTATGATTTATGCCTTAGATGCATTGTAGTTATGCTTTGATTTTTGCCCTTATATTCTCACTGCTTGGGCTCGGGACCCGAAGCTCCTAAATGACCTCCTTCCACTCATGGATGATATAGACTGGGCTTGGTTTAAGGCCCATAGACTATAGTATGTGACTAGGCTACCACAAATCATGTCGAATTAGGCCTACCTCATAGCCCTGGTTCACCGATGGGACCCTAGGATGAACACCTTTCATCTTCCTACTGGTGAGATGACTATCACATCGAAAGATGTGTATAGAATTTTATGGATCCCTTTTGATGGAGTGGCCATCGTATCTTTAGCTACTAATGATCGTAATGTAATCTTTCTTCAACTGTTCGGGAGGCATGCTGACTAACTTTAAGGACACCAAGTTTGGAGGTGTATCTATTCTATGGTGGTACAAGGAGCATGTCTTCTCTGAGAGGCATGCAGTGTTGTTGATGGTCATCAGCAAAATTTTGATCCTAGATTGCTCAAGCTTGAGGTTCCCGTCGAACCTCCTTGCAATGGTTTAGGATTGGATGGATAACATGGAGCCTATCATGTATGCATGGGGAGGTCCTTGCTGGCACAGTGCTATGACAAGTTGTACCACATCCATCGGTGGGGTCATGTTGACATTGCTTGTGGCTTGCTCCTTCAGTTATGGGTATGGGAGCATATCAGTGTGGATCATACCAGAGGGATCCCTACTAGGATTACAATTATTGATGCTAGGATGTAGTACTATGCTGCTAGATGGGCTTGAGAGCATGATGAGCACAAGAACTGCCCTAATACAGGGTAGCTCCCCCATTATATTACTATTTCACTAGGTTATAGGCTAGAGACGTCATGTGGCACCCATATCACAAGTTCCCAGCTTGGAATGATCCATCCAATTTTATCGCTAGGACACAGTGCACGTAGTGGGTCGTTAGCTACAAGTTCAAAATCAGGGAGTATCTCTTCTACTCTTGAGTTCTTCATTAGTATAGATTACAGTAGGATGTGCCACTTGTTTTGTTCTTGTATAGGTGCATTAGAGCAGAGAGATACCTCCCTCCCCCACACATTATAGAGTTGGTTGATGAGGAGTATGCCCTAGAAGTTGATCCAGGAGTCACTAGGGGAGTCATATATGCATTTGCACAGTGGTGGGGTGATCTGATGTGACATGGTGATGGTAGTCTGGAGCATTAGGATGATGGTGGAGATGGAGGCATGGGCCTAGCAGGGTGTAGCCGATAGAGTAGGTGGTAGTGGAGGAGTAGGAGGCTCCTGAGGAAGAGGAGGAGGAGGAGTTGGATCCCGAGGAGAGAGATTCTCCTCTTAGGGTGTAGCTACATGATGTAGAGGTTGAGCTCCAGTCGACCAAGATCTAGGTACAATAGCATGATGCTATTATAGCCCAGTGGGATGCTACTATAGTACAACAAGATGCTACTATAGAGTAGCTCATGGCTCAGATATAGGCCTTGCAAGCTACTATCAAGGGTGGTGCTACCAGGATGTAGGTTGTTGTTGATCCTCCCACACCTCAGGGTCCTACAGGAGCAGACCTAAGGGTAGAGATCAGGTGGATATAGACTTTTCTAGATGATTATGAGGTGGAGATTGCTGATCATGTAGACCACATTTCTTCTCTCTAGATGTATACCAGGAGGCTAGGATCCACTCTTAGGAAGACGACAGGTGCAGGTGGATCACAGGCTAGTGGGCACTCCATATTAGGGCAATCTTTCATCCAGCCTAGTTAGAGGACCTAAACTCTCACAAAGATGCCAACAGGCTCACATCGCTCCACTCGAGATCCATCCATAGGGGCGGTGTTGCAGGGGGTGCAGGCCCAATTTTTTATTGATGATGCATTAGGATTTTATTTTTGAGGTTAGCTAACCTATATGACTGTAGCCTTCAAGTATTTTTGTACATCCATGCACTTGAGATACACATTTTGAGACACTTTTTGAGACATACATTTATATGAGATCTTTGCATTATGCTTCATTATGTGTGTCATTTATTGCTTATGTTTTTTATGTCATGTGACGATGGTATTATGATGAGTTGATATGTGTGTTAGATGATAGGTGATATTTATGATGATATGGATATTAAGATGGATTATTATGTAGATGTTTATGTAGATGCTTATATGATTTGATTATTGTGGCATGATGTGATGTATCATGAGTTGATTTGATGATGTATTTATGATTCTATAGGTACCATTTGCAATAAAGCTCTAGCTCTAAAGGACCAATCTTGATTTGGTTCGGTATGGATCATGTTGAATGACTCTTGATTGTCCATAGTCTGGCATTGTATTGCTGAGTGTGTTAGAACTTTAATGTGAATGGTTGTGAAATCAGTAGATGGATTTTGAGGGATTAAGGATCCAAAATATGCCATGGTGTCTACAAATATTTTTTACGTACGAGGGATTTCCTCGATGTCATACCATTCTAGTCGGTCTAGGTAAGTGTCAACAAGCTCCTTTTAAGATTTTAGGAGTGGGCACCTGCATTGGAAAAATACTTTGACTTGATTAACTATGAGCAAATATTCATCAAAGATATTCAATATTTTAATGTCCATTGCGATGGTCGTTTGGAGTCCCAAGATCAAGACCTTGTACTCTGTGTTATTGTTTGTGTAAGGGAATTCTAGCTTGAATGATAAGGGCAATGGATCACCTTGCAGTGTTATAAAAACTATCCCTACTCCCCCCTCTTGTTTTCACTTTGAACCAGTGAAGAAAAATGTTGTGTCTCTTTATTTTTTAGGTTCTTCAGGTTCGAGCAGATCTGATAATGCGAAGACCTCATCATCAGGTAATTATATGGTGAGAGGCTTGCTATTCGAAAGAGGTGCCTCTACTAATTGATCCACTATGACTTGTCCCTTGATGGAATTTTGTCTTATGAAATCTAAATCAAATTCTATCAATAGCATGATCCAATTTCGTAGTACGTGTATTGTGATAGGTATTGTTCATCATATACTACAAAGGATTTCGTTTAGATATAATGTAGGTCATATGGCTCAACATGTAGTGTCACAAATTTATGGTTGCAAAGACTACTGTTAAATACAAATTTTATACATACGCATATCCTAGCTCATAACTTACCAAGGTGCAATTGATGTAATATATGGATTGCTCTTTGTCTCGTGCATTCTTTTGGGCCAACATGGTGCCCAATGTGAAATCAGTAGCCGATATGTATAGTAAAAATGGTACGTATGGCCTTTGTGGAGCCAATACCGACAGTGTTGCTAGGTAATTTTTTATCTCTAAAAAGTCTTGTTGGCATTATTCATCCCAATTAAATGGGACATCCTTATGTAGCAACCAATTTATGGGCCAACACTTGTCTAATAATTGAGCAATAAACCATTTTATGGATGCTACCTTGCCTTGTAGGCTTCTTAACTCCCTAATGTTGGTAGGAGCGGACATTTCTATTATAGCCTTTAACTTTGCAGGATCGACTTCAATGCCTCTCTTAGAATTGATGAAACCTAAGATCTTACCAGATGTCATGCCAAACATGCACTTCTTAGGGTTCAATCTGACATTGTGCTTAATGAGGCGATTGAAGACTTTCTCAAGGATTTCAACGTGCTCTTGCTGCACTAAATACTTGGCTAGCAAGTCATCCATGTAATATTCTAATATTGTGTGCATGTAGTCATGAAATATGTATGTTCTAGCCCACTGATACATGGCACTATTATTCTTCAGGCCAAATGACATCACCTTGTAATAGAATATCCCCCATGGAGTAATGAAAGCAGTATTATATTGGTCTTTAGCTTTGATCTAGATTTGGTTGTATCCAAAAAAAATGGTGGTGTCAACAAGAGTGTCTATGTTTGGCAATGGGAATGAATCCTTTGGAGTTGCCCTATTCAAGTCTCTAAATTCTGTGCAAATGCAAACTCTTCCATCAAGCTTTCCTATGGGTACCATGTTCGAAACTCATTCAAGATATTTGATGGGAACTATGAAAATCACATCCAACAACTTTTCCAACTCGTTCTTCATCATCAAAGTGACGATTGGATGCATATCCTCAACTTTTGCTTGACTGGCTTCTTCATGATATCCAATGATAGGTTGTGAAAAACTAACTTTGGATCAATCCCTGGCATGTCTTTGTAAGTCCAAGCAAAAATATTTGGCCTCTCTTTAATAATAGGGGTTATGATGGCTTGTTCCTCTAGATACAGAATTTCTTCGAACTTGACTTTCTTTGGTTAAGTAGGATCATCATTGATGTCCATCTCAAAATTTACTTCTATAGCCATATGCGAACCCTCCTCCAACTGGTGAGGCATGGGTGTCAAATTAATGTCATCAGTGGGATTTATAGATCCTACTAACTCAAGATCCAAACTAGCATGGAATACGTCATATGCATAGCCTGATGCAAAATGAAATGGTTGTAATACCTATTTGCTAAGGAAAAGGTCTTCAGGCTCTATGGGTGAATCAGTGCGATTCTAATCAATAGCATTTGTATCAAGACACAATGATTTAGTAAGATCCATTGGGTTATGAAGTGGAGTGGTCAAATCAATGAATATTGTATTGATGGATGGAATGGAATCTCCAGGACCACATGGGTGAAACATTGTCTCAGAGGTTTCCCCTCCACACTCGCAATGAGGGTTTGGAGAAAAATGAATCTCTAGATCTGGCCCATGATCAAGCTGGATAATAGGATTATTAGTTTCCAAAAGCTCCCTGAATGTAAGCAGAGGGGGATTGACCACACAGTGAATGGAAACTAAGTCGATAGGTCTTACCAGAAACTGCAAGCTAGGGTCTATGGTACGAAATGCCACTTCTCTACCTACCAACATGTTGGGTTGCCACAAGTGGTGAGTTCCAATATAAGCCATCTCAGTCTCATCATCAAATTCATCATCACTTATCCAAAAACCATTAGCATTGGTATGTGGTCCCAGAATAAGGAGCATGTTTCTTGGCCTCAAGTAGGCCATATTTGTTTCATCATCATATTCTTCGTCACTTATGAATATGCCATTCATATTAGTGTCTTGCCCCAAGCTGTGGGGCCACTTCCTTGGTCCTAGGTAGGCTCTTTCTATTGAGTCTTCTGACTCATAGCCACTTTCATCTGATATGTACCCACTGTCCTTGTGGTTGGACCAGGCAAGGCTTTGTAAATAGTGAGGCCCATGATAGGCCAAGCTTTCCTGTGATTCATCATCACTTACCTCATATCCATTTTCTTCTCACTCTTCATTCTACAAGTTGCAACCTATTGGGATGTCATCAATTGTGAAGCTTGGATGATAAGTCTCAGGTGGTGGTATGTTTACCATGACCACTTGTCTATTGATCAGATGTCTTATACTTGGTGGGTGATAAGAAATAGAATTGATGTCTTCTCCTCACCCCAAGATTAATATATCTAAGGTTGCTTCCAAATAGTCATATCAACCTCTGATGTGATAGCCTAACCCAAACCTATCAAAGGGAAGCTGGTATTGTGGATTGAATGGCTGCTTATGTCCCTGCTCATATATACCAAGACCGTAGCCATGCCAATGGTAATGTTCAAAGTAGGTTAGAGAAAAATTAATATTTGAGAGGTAACAAACATTAACAGTGAATAGTTCATCATTGTCCTCTTCTATTTTTGTAGAATTATGGGCGCATTCCAGGTCAGCATAGAAAAAGTTGGTTTTGTTGGGAGGGATTCCAAGTGGAACCACTGTTCCCACTGGTGGTCGTAGGTATTTTTGTCATCCCATGTCCTATGAAGACTCTATGATGGGCATGAATTTTATGTTCTACACAATATACTCTTCTATCCCTATACTTGCCAAGTGTATTTTCGCATGTGATTTGGATGATCCTATAGATGACACTGGCGAAGGGGGTTCTAGTATCTCCTCAGCTTGATCTTGGAGATATTCTTCTTCCATGGGACTTAGACTTTTCTCAATGGCTATGGTTAGCTCTTCCTTGGGATTTCTTTCCTCAAATAAATGTGCCTTTAGCTTTTGATTGTCTTTTAGCTTATACATTGATGGTCTCTTAGAAGCATTAGTCATTTTGCATGCAAGATGTGGTGTCGATGTGGATGGGTCTTTTCATACCCCTTTGTCTCTATCATCTAGTTGTGTAGTTGGATATGAAGGTCCTACATACAGGTGGTTAGAAGGAATCACAAATTATCCTAGAAAATCCACCTTATGGACATATTTGAATGGATCTTCATCAGCCAATACCAAATAGACTTTGTCATAATGCACATACTTAACACATTGGTGTAAAATCGAAGGAACACGCTTCATATATCTTATCCAAGGGTGCCCTAGGAGGATTTTGTATTGCATGACCCCTTCCAAGACATGAAACATTATATGGATGGTCTTATGCCCCACCTTGATATGTAAGACTATCATTCCCACAGTATTGCATAAAGCATCATTGAAAGCTCTTAATGTGTAGGCTTCCAAAATGATATTTGACTTGGGGATCTTAAGGTGTTCTATTTTTGTTGTTGTGATGATGTTGATTGATGAACCTGTATTGATCAAGACCCACTTAAAAGGTAAATCATTTACTGACACAACAATGTGCAGCAGAGGGTTCGGTAATGCAGTAGGCACTATCTTAATCTCATGATCATAAAATCGGATTACAGGTTCTTAGCATTTTTGTACTTGTCCCACAGTGAATACATTTGGATCTTGTGGTTGGATCTCAATTGATCTCAAAATCTTCATCAAAAATTCCCTGTACTTTAGGGATTGTTGTATGAGCTCATAGATAGAAAGCTTGGTTGGAGTCGTTTGTAAGTTTTGCTCTAGTCTACTCCGAACAGTTACCACAGGTTGGGTTGGTGGACCTAGAAGGTTTTTCTGCTCCTACCTCTGCCTAGGTCCATGTGGGACATTAATTGGAGTCATAGGAGGTTGTGGTTGACCATATCGTCTATTCATGGTAACTATATTGACAATTTCAACCATCCCAATGCACTCGTGGGTAGGCATATCAATTTGGACCTGATTGAATTTGGAACCTGGCCCTCTAGGGACCTCATGGTTTGGTAGTGGGTTTTTTTATATACCCATATCTATGTTATCAGGATCTAATGGGTTGTCAACTTTAAGTTCTCCTGCCTCAATCATGTTTTGCACCTGGTGCTTGAAACCAACACAAACCTCAATGTTATGCCCTGGTATCCTTTGATAATGGTAAAATTGATCTTCCCTATATATTTTTAGCTTAGGATGGTTGGTATTTACAAGAGGTACATCGGGAAATCTTATCTTCCTAGCCTTGCTCAATTGGTTGAAAATTGATTGTATTGACTTTGATAGAGGTGTAAAATAATGAGGTGGCTTGTGTTCTCTATTTTGCCCTTGATTGTTCTTTTGATCTTAATTGGCTATTGGGGGTTGTGCTTGATAATTTTAGGGTTTTTGCGCAGCCCCATCATTAGGTGCAACCAATACTACTTGATTAACTAGAGCAGGGTTTTCCTACTTCTACTTGTATTTGTTATTCTTGCCATTTTTGCTCCACTCCTTGTTTTGGATCTTGATGGTTCCCTCATCTACTTTTATGTCCTCAATGAGTTTATCCTGTGCCAAGTATTCCTCAAATGATGGATATTTTTGTATTTGTAGCAAGAGGGAGATGTGTTTAGAACAACTCTTGATGAACATACAGATAATTTCTTCTCTGGGGATAGAGAATGATAACTTTACCATGACTTTTCTCCATCTATCCCCATATTCCATTACTGGATTATCGTCATAATGTTTTAAGTTGGCTAAGTCTGAAAGGTTCACCTTTATTTTAGCACCAAAGGATAAATGCTTCAGGAATACGTTTACTAGTTGCTCAAAATTGGATATGATGTGCTTGGGCACTTAGTTGAACCATTGAGTAGTAGCGCCTTAAAATGTCATGATGAAAGTTCTTAGCATAAGAGCATCATTGTCTTCAAGATGAAAACATGCATTGATGAAATTGATAACATGATCTTGTGCATCCTCTTCACCCTTGAAATTTTCTAATCTAGGCATCTCAAAATGCTTAGGATAGGCAGGGCTAGGTATTGATGGGCATAATGGTTGGTTGTGTATTTTACTCAATGTTGGTTGGTTCCCCACTGTATCTTGTTTCTCAAAGGACTTCATATTTTTAGTGAGATCCTAGAATGCCTTTGAGGTGAGGATTTCCTCTACTTGTAGGCCTCCTTGTGGTGGTAATGGAGGTAACCCTATGTGCACTTGACTTATTCTATTCTCTTCCCTCTTACGAGGGGATTCAGGATGTATTTGATCCTAATTTATCTTGTTTACCCTTTCTCCACCAGTTTGATGTTTTTCATGATTTGAGTGGTGGTTTCATTGTGGTATTTCTTCTTTTCTAGGACACACTTCTCCTGGTGAGTTAGCACATTTATCTCTTTGATTATCATTGTAATTAGCTTGTAAATTAATATGAGCTAGTTGCTCAGCTTGTTCTCTAAGATGTTGCTCATGTTCGCACAAAAGCCTTTATCTTTGTTTGTCATGCTCGAGAGCTTACACTAGATCTTTCTCTTTGCACAATGCATTTTCTAACCATCACATGTGGTCATATTGCACTATTAAATAAGACTCATGTTTGTTCGATTATGTTATTGTGGTTTTGATTTGTAGATTCCTTAAAGAGGTTTCTACTATTTCTTTGCTCTTTCTAGCTAATGTAATTTATTCTGTGTGTTGATGAGTGTATCTATGGTTAGACTCTGCATGAGACTTGTGGATTTGATCTAAAGCATCCCTAGGTTCAGAGATGTGCTTAGAAGTAACAATTCATGAACTTCTAGATGCAAATTTTTTTGTGGCTATGGTTCTGGGAGGTGGCCTCAGATGAAACCGATCCAACTCATATAACTATCTTGTTTTCCATGGTTGATCCCTTGGGGTGCCATTTACTCCAATGAGGTCATAATCTATTGGTATCCTTCCTCTTATGTGAAGGATATATTCTACTTGGTACGTATGACTAGATGTAGCTCTAGTTTCTTGCCCTTCATTAGGTAGACATGTTCTCAATGTATGAATAACACAAGCTTATACAAGGGGGGGGTGAACAGTATAAGACCACTTTTTACTTTTCTTTTATACTTAAAAATAGTAAAGCAACATATCCAAAGCAATATCAAAACAATGCACAAGATCATCCACAAAGTGACACATCAATTTTAATGTGGTTCATCCACAAAACTTTTCTATAAAAGTTATCTCAAAGTTCTTTGGGAAACCTTCCCAATTACAATGTTTATGAGCCTCGGCTCAAAGGAGATACCTTCCCCCAATCTAAATTTATGAGCCTCTGCTCAAAGGAGATACCTTCCCCTACCTCTGAATTTATGAGCCTCTACTCAAAGGAGATACCTTCCCCTACCTCTGCTCTGGCTGGTGATCCTCTAGAAGACCTCTGCCTCCATTGCCCTTAGCAAATGGAACTCTATCCACAGAAGACACTTGTCTTCCCTGCTCTGGCTGGAGACCTCTGTCCTCAACTCTATCACCTCAAATTTGGTCCTCAAATTTGCACTAAACACGGTCCTTTCGTCTAGCACAAATGTCCTCTTCCTCTTTCTTACCAAACACGGTCCTTCGGTCTGGCACAAATCTATCCTCAGGTTCTTCTCATAGAACCAATGCACCTCTATCCTCAAGTTCTTTGATAGAACTATCAAACTCAACTTCACAAGTCCTCTGCTAGGACCTATCCAAATCTGCTCACAAGTCCTCAACGGAACCTATCCAAAACCTGCTCACAAGTCCCCAACGGAACCTGTCCAAAACCTCCTCACAAGTCCCCAAGGGAACCTGTCCAAAACCTGCGCACAAGTTCATCAAGAAAACTTTCTTGGCATGAACCCACAAAGAGAATTGTTAGAGACCCAATGTGATTCATCAACCTCATATAAGCATAAAGAGAATTGTTAGAGACTCAATATGTTCTATACTTAACTCCCAATCTCAATCTCAACTCAATCTCAATCTCAACAGAATAAGATAGATGTAGTATGCTTTTCTCAAGAACATGAAACACAACCCAACAATTGCCAACCAAGCAATATCTCATATAACAATGATACTCATGTTCTTTCCACCAACCAATATCTTTTCTCAACCAATTAGGGCTTCAACAACAATGCTCAAAGACAAGGTTTAACCAACATCATTCAACTCAACATTAACCTTGAAGCATTCAACCAATCACAAGAAAAGGAAACAAGTAGAAATCCTTTTCCCTCCAAAGATATTTGAACAAAACATCCACCCACACAATATCACCAAATGCAAAGAATAACTTGTTCAAATCAACTCAATGGAGTAAGCCCAATATCATGTATCAAGTAAAGCATTAACTTGATCAACACAACCACTATGGAAGCAACTCATCCATCAATATCAAAACAGTCAACTAAGGGTTTCATCATCTCAATGCAAGTAACAAGACTTACAAACATAAGCCCTAGTGCACAATGCTTCCACTACCTCAAACCAGAATTATGCATTCACCAAAACTCTCATCAATGATAACAATGCATAAGTAGTCTTCAACAAACCATAAAATAGGATTTACACCCAACCAAAGGAAACCTAGTTGAATACCTTTTCACTCCAATATTATTTTAGGAAAACATACACCAATCATACTCATAAGAAGAATGTGCCCATACCTTATTGTAGTGAAGAAACCCCTTTGGAAATTTGCCACAATCACAAAATTCTTTTGCCAATCTTCACAAGGGTTAGTAGATCACAAAATAATCAACATTACTCCACTTTTCAATAATCATCACCAAATCCTTTAATTGTACAACTTCCTTATCTCTCCTAAAACCACTTGTACCATAAAATAAAATAAATCACAACATTGCATAACCTTATCACTCCCAAAACCACTTATACCATAAAAGTAAAATAAAATATTTTATATCATTCATAAACATTCCACACTATTATTTTAAAACATTTTTACTCATCTCACAATTAAGATTATAAAACTTTATGTAAAGAAAAACTTCCTCTAAACCCTTATGTCTCCCGCATTTTCATAGTTCACATTTCCAAAAGGTAAGCATCCCCAACATTAAATATAACTAATAAAACAAGCCCTTATGTCTCCCAAGGTCCATGGTACTAACTACTCATGAAAGCACCACTACTACCTAAACATCACCTTAGGCATCAAATTAACATTATGAACCTAGCACCAAGCCTTAAGCCTCGACAAAAATAATATAGGGCACTTACCTCCAGAACTGCTGAGGAGAATTGATCCCAGCACCTCTCGCTAGCTAACGCACAAGCACTTGAGGAGCCACCAATAGGCCAACCGCCCACATGGGTATGAAATCGAAAGGGCAATTACTTGTTTGACTTTATCCTTCTCGGGAGATGCAAAAACCCTACATCACCAGATTATCTCCTGGCAGTTCGTGCTCAATTATCGTGTCATTCAAAACGTGACAAAGCCACTTATCCACTACGGGTAATGTCAGATTTAGTGCGCTCGAATTTCTTCGTCAATTTTCATCCGCATGTCTATTTTTCTTCAGTGTCTTGACACGGTGGTCCTCAAAAATCTTCCTTGGTCTTGTTTCAAAAATTATGCCATGCAATTCTTAGATTTTTGTGAACTCCATTTTCGCATCGCAGGGTATAGACCACGATCTCAAAAACACGATCTTCAATCGGTGGCTATCATTTTGGCATGTCATGCAAACAAATAAAAACCTTTTATCATTGACCGATATTTCCTTTTCGAGTGCTCTTTGGTATGATGCTACGTCTATCGATTTTCACCTTCAAAGTGCATCACCCTTTTGACCACACAATCGCCTGTCTCCCTCCTTCGCTGGCGCAGACGATGTCGTTGATATCGAAACCTTCGCACTCCTTTAAAGAAATCCATTGCCACATTTTATATGCACTATGATGCATAAATTAACACGTTGACACTTTTAATTTAATTTAAAATTTTAATTTAAATTTTAAATAAATAAAATTTAAACTAAATATTTAAAATTAAATATCTTCATCACCGGGACACCTTTTTCAACGAAACGAAAAGCCAACTTGGGTTTTAAGAAAAACCCATTTCAAATCTGTTGCCCATGGTTTTAAATAAAACCTTTTATTTTGTCTGCCTTGGTTTTCACAAAAACCCTTCATTGAACTTGGATCCTTTTGACATCAAATCAAATTCTTTCAAACGCTTCTTGACATCAATGACAACATCTACACTAGAGCAAAGGCAATGTACCCAAGATACCCAAAATTGCCAACAATCTCCCCCTTTGTCATTGATGGCAACCCTTTACTAAAAAACACGTCTTCAAGATCCAAAACTAAAATCAATCTCTTTGAAGTTTTGCTCCCCCTGACTTGAAGCTTTCCTCTTCACTTGAAGCTCTCCCCCTCACTCATATCTCTCCCCCTTTGTCATCAATTGCAAAGGGCCACCTTTGGGGCTCGAAACTAAGAATGAGCCTCTTAGCTTAGTCCCTCCCCCACCTCCTGTTGAGGTGATTAATTTTGGGGTGGGAGTAAAACTCCCATTAGGCACTGATCATCATCACCGTCTATAACTTCCTTACCGGGCGTTCTCTTGAACTCTTTGTCCATATCCCTGTTTCTGTCACTATTCTTGTTCTTGTTCTCATCCCTATTTTTATCCATGCCTTGATCCTTGGACCTGATCATGCCACTGTTTCGGTTCCTATATTCTAGAATTTTAGCTCTACACTGTCTGACTGTGTGACCTTCATTGTTGCACTTATAACAAGTAACAATGTTATTTCTTTTAGACATACCTGTTCTTTGAATCCACAAGTTCTGACCAAACCAGTTCTGACCAAACCTGTTTTGACCAAACCTATTCTGACCAAACCTATTTTGACCAAGCCTGTTCTGACTAACCCAGTTCCTAATATTTGCCTTGTAAAAAATTGCTTTATGCCCAAACTAATTGCAAGAGTAGCAATACCCATGAAAGAAATTACCACTTCTAAAACTGTCATTTACCTTCTTCACTTGAGCCATGCAATGTACAACCATGTGACCAAATCTGTGACAAGCAAAACATCTGCCTTGAAACTTTCCTTTATTTGACCTCTTGGGTCCTGAAAACTTCTTCTTCTTCTCATTCTGAATTTTCTTTTCTGTTTCTATGCATCTATCATTCAAGGACTCATGATATGAAATTCTTTCCTCATCATAACTCTCTTCCTTTTGGAGTCTCTTACTAGACTCTCCAACTTGTTCCTTGTGAGGCTTAACAAAATCGAGACCTATTTTATCTGTTGGTTTTCTTTGTCCTTTGATGAGAGATTTAACCTTCTTGGAGCTATCCTTTGATGTCGTTGATATTGAAACCTTCGCACTCCTTTAAAGAAATCCATTGCCACATTTTATATGCACTATGATGCATTGATTAACACGTCGGCCCTTTTAATTTAATTTTAATTTTAATTTAAATTTTAAATAAATAAAATTTAAACTAAATATTTAAAATTAAATATCTTCATCACCGGGGCACCTTTTTCAACGAAACGAAGAGCCAACTTGGGTTTTAAGAAAAACCCATTTCAAATCTGTTGTCCATGGTTTTAAATAAAACCTTTTATTTTGTCTGCCTTGGTTTTCACAAAAACCCTTCCCGCTTCTTGACATCAATGACAACATCAACACTTGAGCAAAGGCAATGTACCCAATGTACCCAAAATTGCCAACAATCTCCCCCTTTGTCATTGATGGCAAACCTTTACTAAAAAACACTTCTTAAGAGCCAAAACTAAAACTGAGAATCTACCTTTGAAGTTTTGCTCCCCCTGACTTGAAGCTTTCCTCTTCACTTGAAGCTCTCCCCCTTACTCATATCTCTCCCCCTTTGTCATCAATGGCAAAGGGCCACCTTTGGGGCTCGGGACTAAGAATGAGCCTCTTAGCTTAGTCCCTCCCCCACCTCCTGTTGAGGTGATTAATTCTGGGGTGGGAGTAAAACTCCCATTAGGCACTGATCATCATCACCGTCTATAACTTCCTTGTCGGGCCTTCTCTTGAACTCTTTGTCCATATTCCTATTCTTGTCATTGTTCTTGTTCTTGTTCTCATCCCTGTTCTTAGCCATGCCTTGATCCTTGGACCCGATCATGCCACTGTTCTTGTTCCTATATTCTGGAATTTCAGCTCTACACTGTCTAGATTTGTGACCTTCATTGTTGCACTTGTAACAAGTAACAATGTTATTTCTTCTGGGCTCACCTGTTCTTTGAATCCACAAGTTCGACCAAACCCTTTGACAAACACCAACCTTTTGACTAAGCCTATTCGACTAACCCCTTCTGATATTTGCCTTGCAAAAAATTGCTTTATGCCCAAACTGATTGCAAGAGTAGCAATACCCATAAAAGAAATCACCACTTCTGAAACTGTTATTTACCTTCTTCACTTGAGCCATGCAATGTACAGCCATGTGACCAAACCTGTGACAAGCAAAACATCTGCCTTGAAACTTTCCTTTATTTGACTTCTTAGGTCCTGAAAACTTCTCCTTCTTCTCATTCTGAATTCTGTTTTCTGTTTCTATGCATCTATCATTCAAGGACTCATGATCTGAAATACTTTCCTCATCAGAACTCTCTTCCTTTTGGAGTCTCTTACTAGACTCTCCAACTTGTTTCTTGTGTGGCTTAACAAAACCAAGACCTGTTTTATCTGTTGTCTTTCTTTGACCTTTGATAAGAGATTTAACCTTTTTGGAGCTTTCTTGAAACCTGTACAGCTTATCCTTGTACTCTTTATTTTCCTCTTTCAATGAAGCCATTTTCTGTTCTAATTCACTATACTCAAGCACCTTAGATTCTAACTCATTCTTGAGTTCTTGTGCCTTAGCTATAGAGATGTCAAGACTTTCTATAAGTTCATCTCTCTCCATACAACATTCATCTAACTTATCCTTGAGTCTAGCATTCTTCTTTCTTTCCTTTTTCAAAACACTAAGAGCATTAGTAAGTTCACATTCAAGATCCTCTATTTGATTGCACTTTGAATTATCAAGGCCTTTTTCAGATTTCTTATCACTAGAGGTGCTACCCTTTTCAAAAACCATACATGCATCTTCCTTATCATTTTCTGAAGCATCCTCATACATACTAGCAACCAAATCATTATTTGTGCAATCATCCTCAAGGTGACCAAAATTTCCACATCTAAGACATTTCATGATAATGAATCTATGTTTTGGTTCTTCCTCTTTTTCTGATATGAACAACATCTCATTTTCATTATCACTTGAAGAACTTTCACTATCACTACTAGAACACTTACTTGCTTTGTCTAGGTAGAAGCTCTTCTTGTGCTTGTGAGAGTACCTCTTTCCTTTATTGCTATGCTCATCTTTTTTCTTCCTTTGATGCCTATGCCTTTCAGAATCCTTGCTCTTACAATCCTGTTTATCTTCATCACTTTCATCCTTGGCAACAATACAGTTAGTAGCATAATGACCAATCTTTCCACAATAGAAACATCTTGCATTTTTCATACTTTTGTGCTTTCTAGAGAACTTGCCTTTCTTGCTGTAATATACCTCTTCATCACTAGAAGACTCATCACTATCTTGAAGCTGATTACCTTTGGAATAATCCATTGTGTTCTTTACTAGCTTTTCCTTCAAGTCGTTAAACCTTTCCGAAGGAACCCGCTCTGATACCAATTGAAGAACACAAGCTTATACTGAGAGGGGGTGAACAAGTATAAGACCACTTTTTACTTTTCCTTTATACTTCAAAACAGTAAAGCAACATATCCAAAGCAATATCAAAACAATGCACAAGATCATCCACAAAGTGACACAACAATTTCAACGTGGTTCATCCACAAAACTTTTCTCTAAAAGTTATCTCAAAGTTCTTTGGGAAACCTTCCCAATTACAATGTTTATGAGCCTCGGCTCAAAGGAGATACCTTCCCCCAATCTGAATTTATGAGCCTCTGCTCAAAGGAGATACCTTCCCCTACTTCTGCTTTGGCGGTGATCCTCTAGAAGACCTCTCGCCTCCGCTGCCCTTAGCAAATGGAACTCTATCCATAGAAGACACCTGTCTTCCCTGCTCTGGCTGGAGACCTCTGTCCTCAACTCTATCACCTCAAAGCTGGTCCTCGAATTTGCACTAAACACGGTCCTTCGGTCTAGCACAAATGTCCTCTTCCTCTTTCTTACCAAACACAGTCCTTCGGTCTAGCACAAATCTGTCCTCAGGTTCTTCTCATAGAACCAATGCACCTCTGTCCTCAAGTTCTCTGATAGAACTATCAAACTCAGCTTCACAAGTCCTCTGCTAGGACCTGTCCAAATCTGCTCACAAGTCCTCAACAGAACCTGTCCAAAACCTGCTCACAAGTCCCCAATGGAACCTGTCCAAAACCTGCTCACAAGTCCCCAATGGAACCTGTCCAAAACCTGCTCACAAGTTCATCAAGAAAACTTGCTTGGCATGAACCCACAAAGAGAATTGTTAGAGACCCAATGTGATTCATCAACCTCATAGAAGCATAAAGAGAATTGTTAGAGACTCAATATGTTCTATACTTAACTCCCAATCTCAATCTCAACTCAATCTCAATCTCAACAGAATAAGATAGATGTAGTATGCTTTTCTCAAGAACATGAAACACAACCCAACAATTGCCAACCAAGCAATATCTCATATAACAATGATACTCATGTTCTTTCCAACAACCAATATCTTTTCTCAACCAATTAGGGCTTCAACAACAATGCTCAAAGACAAGGTTTAACCAACATCATTCAACTCAACATTAACCTTGAAGCATTCAACCAATCACAAGAAAAGGAAACAAGTAGAAATCCTTTTCCCTCCAAAGATATTTGAACAAAACATCCACCCACACAATATCACCAAATGCAAAGAATAACTTGTTCAAATCAACTCAATGGAGTAAGCCCAATATCATGAATCAAGTAAAAGCAATAACTTGATCAAACAACCTCTATGGAAGCAACTCAACCATCAACCTCAAAACAGCCAACCAAGGGTTTCACCAACTCAAAGCAAGTAGCAAGACTCACAAACATAAACCCTAGTGCACAATGCTTCCACTACCTCAAACCAGAATTATGCATTCACCAAAACTCTCATCAATGATAACAATGCATAAGTAGTCTTCAACAAACCAGAAAATAGGATTTACACCCAACCAAAGGAAACCTTGTTGTATACCTTTTCACTCCAATCTTATTTCAGGAATTAACATACACCAATCATACTCATAAGAAGAAAGTGCCCATACCTTATTGAAGTGAAGAAACCCCTTTGGAAATCTGCCACAATCACAAAATTCTTTTGCCAATCTTCACAAGGGTTAGTAGATCACAAAATAATCAACATTACTCCACTTTTCAATAATCATCACCAAAGCCTTTAATTGCACAACTTCCTTATCTCTCCTAAAACCACTTGTACCATAAAATAAAATAAATCACAACATTGCATAACCTTATAACTCCCAAAACCACTTATACCATAAAAGTAAAATAAAATATTTTATATCATTCATAAACATTCCACACTCTAGTTATGACTCCCCTAAACCTATGTCCACCTATACTCATCTCACACATTCAATTATAAAACTATATTTAAAAATATTTCCTCTAAACCTTATAACTCCCTTCTAAAAGGATATTCCATAATAAAACCTTTAATGCATACCTAATAAAAAAGCCTTATCTCTCCCAAGGCAGGTCAAACCAACAACTCACGAAATGCACCACTACTACCTAGGACATCCACCTTACATCAAGGCTCCAATCATATGCACATAGTCACCAAGCAGGATTTCAACAAAAATAATATAGCACTTACCACAATCCTAGGAGAATTGATACCAAGGACCTCTCGCTTAGCTAATCCACAACCACCTTAAGCCACCAATACACCACATCACCCACATATATGATAATTAAAAGTCTAATAACTTGCATGACTATCCTCCCACAATCAAAAACCTGCATCACCGATTACCCTCATTCGCTCAATTATTCATGCATTCAAAATCAACCACTTATCCACTATCTAATTCATTTATCCAATCGATTACTTCGAAACACATTTCTATCGCATTAATTCTGCACACCTCCTCAAAACTTCCTTTCTTTTTCAAATTATCCGTGCCTTCTTAAATTTTTTAACTCCTTTTCGCATCATAGGGTACTCTCATCATCTCAAAACATGTCTTCATCTCTCTCATTTTCTGTCATACGAACAAGATAAAAAGATCAATTTCATATTTCCAATTGATATCGAAAACCTTCAAATCCTTTAAAGAAATCCATTGCCTCATTTTATATGCACTATGATGCATTATCTAACACGTCGGCACTTTTAATTTAATTTAAAATTTTAATTTAAATTTTAAATAAATAAAATTTAAACTAAATATTTAAAATTAAATATCTTCATCACCGGGGCACCTTTTTCAACGAAACGAAGAGCCAACTTGGGTTTTAAGAAAAACCCATTTCAAATCTGTTGTCCATGGTTTTAAATAAAACCTTTTATTTTGTCTGCCTTGGTTTTCACAAAAACCCTTCCGCTTCTTGACATCAATGACAACATCAACACTTGAGCAAAGGCAATGTACCCAATGTACCCAAAATTGCCAACAATCTCCCCCTTTGTCATTGATGGCAAACCTTTACTGAAAAACACTTCTTCAAGAGCCAAAACTGAAACCCACAACTGAGAATCTACCTTTGAAGTTTTGCTCCCCCTGACTTGAAGCTTTCCTCTTCACTTGAAGCTCTCCCCCTTACTCATATCTCTCCCCCTTTGTCATCAATGGCAAAGGGCCACCTTTGGGGCTCGGGACTAAGAATGAGCCTCTTAGCTTAGTCCCTCCCCCACCTCCTGTTGAGGTGATTAATTCTGGGGTGGGAGTAAAACTCCCATTAGGCACTGATCATCATCAGCGTCTATAACTTCCTTTCCGGGCCTTCTCTTGAACTCTTTGTCCATATTCCTGTTCCTGTCATTGTTCTTGTTCTTGTTCTTAGCCATGCCTTGATCCTTGGACCTGATCATGCCACTGTTCCTGTTCCTGTATCCTGGAATTTCAGCTCTACATTGTCTGACTGTGTGACCTTCATTGTTGCACTTATAACAAGTAACAATGTTATTTCTTTTAGGCATACCTTTTCTTTGAATCCACAAGTTCTGACCAAACCCTTCACAACCTTTTTGACCAAACCTTCGACAACTTTTGACCAAGCCTGTTCTGACTAACCCAGTTCCTGATATTTGCCTTGCAGAAAATTGCTTTATGCCCAAACTGATTGCAAGAGTAGCAATACCCATGAAAGAAATTACCACTTCTGAAACTGTCATTTACCTTCTTCACTTGAGCCATGCAATGTACAGCCATGTGACCAAACTTGTGACAAGCAAAACATCTGCCTTGAAACTTTCCTTTATTTGACCTCTTGGGTCCTGAAAACTTCTCCTTCTTCTCATTCTGAATTCTGTTTTCTGTTTCTATGCATCTATCATTCAAGGACTCATGATCTGAAATACTTTCCTCATCAGAACTCTCTTCCTTTTGGAGTCTCTTACTAGACTCTCCAACTTGTTTCTTGTGTGGCTTAACAAAACCAAGACCTGTTTTATCCTGTTGTCTTTCTTTGACCTTTGATAAGAGATTTAACCTTTTTGGAGCTTTCTTGAAACCCTATAGAGCTTATCCTTGTACTCTTTATTTTCCTCTTTCAACGAAGCCATTTTCTGTTCTAATTCACTATACTCAAGCACCTTAGATTCTAACTCATTCTTGAGTTCTTGTGCCTTAGCCATAGAGACGTCAAGACTTTCTATAAGTTCATCTCTCTCCATGCAACATTCATCTAACTTATCCTTGAGTCTAGCATTCTTCTTTCTTTCCTTTTTCAAAACACTAAGAGCATTAGTAAGTTCACATTCAAGATCCTCTATTTGATTGCACTTTGAATTATCAAGGCCTTTTTCAGATTTCTTATCACTAGAGGTGCTACCCTTTTCAAAAACCATACATGCATCTTCCTTATCATTTTCTGAAGCATCCTCATACATACTAGCAACCAAATCATTATTTGTGCAATCATCCTCAAGGTGACCAAAATTTCCACATCTAAGACATTTCATGATAATGAATCTATGTTTTGGTTCTTCCTCTTTTCTTGATATGAACAACATCTCATTTTCATTATCACTTGAAGAACTTTCACTATCACTACTAGAACACTTACTTGCTTTGTCTAGGTAGAAGCTCTTCTTGTGCTTGTGAGAGTACCTCTTTCCTTTATTGCTGTGCTCATATTTGTTCTTCCTTTGATGCCTATGCCTTTCAGAATCTTTGCTCTTACAATCCTGTTTATCTTCATCACTTTCATCCTTGGCAACAGTACAGTTAGTAGCATAATGACCAATCTTTCCACAATTGAAACATCTTACATTTTTCATACTTTTGTGCTTTCTAGAGAACTTGCCTTTCTTGCTGTAATATACCTCTTCATCACTAGAAGACTCATCACTATCTTGAAGCTGATTACCTTTGGAATAATCCATTGTGTTCTTTACTAGCTTTTCCTTCAAGCTATTAAACCTTTTGAAGGAACCTGCTCTGATACCAATTGAAGAACACAAGCTTATACTGAGAGGGGGGTGAACAATATAAGACCACTTTTTACTTTTCCTTTATACTTCAAAATAGTAAAGCAATATATCCAAAGCAATATCAAAACAATGCACAAGATCATCCACAAAGTGACACAACAATTTTAACATGGTTCATCCACAAAACTTTTCTCTAAAAGTTATCTCAAAGTTCTTTGGGAAACCTTCCCAATTACAATGTTTATGAGCCTCGGCTCAAAGGAGATACCTTCCCCCAATCTGAATTTATGAGCCTCTGCTCAAAGGAGATACCTTCCCCCCCTACCTCTCGCGCCTGGTGATCCTCTAGAAGACCTCTGCCTCCGCTGCCCTTAGCAAATGGAACTCTATCCACAGAAGACACCTGTCTTCCCTGCTCTGGCTGGAGACCTCTGTCCTCAACTCTATCACCTCAAAGCTGGTCCTCGAATTTGCACTAAACATGGTCCTTCGGTCTAGCACAAATGTCCTCTTCCTCTTTCTTACCAAACACAGTCCTTCGATCTGGCACAAATCTATCCTCAGGTTCTTCTCATAGAACCAATGCACCTCTGTCCTCAAGTTCTCTGATAGAACTATCAAACTCAGCTTCACAAGTCCTCTGCTAGGACCTGTCCAAATCTGCTCACAAGTCCTCAACGGAACCTGTCCAAAACCTGCTCACAAGTCCCCAATGGAACCTGTCCAAAACCTGCTCACAAGTTCATCAAGAAAACTTGCTTGGCATGAACCCACAAAGAGAATTGTTAGAGACCCAATGTGATTCATCAACCTCATAGAAGCATAAAGAGAATTGTTAGAGACTCAATATGTTCTATACTTAACTCCCAATCTCAATCTCAACTCAATCTCAATCTCAACAGAATAAGATAGATGTAGTATGCTTTTCTCAAGAACATGAAACACAACCCAACAATTGCCAACCAAGCAATATCTCATATAACAATGATACTCATGTTCTTTCCAACAACCAATATCTTTTCTCAACCAATTAGGGCTTCAACAACAATGCTCAAAGACAAGGTTTAACCAACATCATTCAACTCAACATTAACCTTGAAGCATTCAACCAATCATCACAAGAAAAGGAAACAAGTAGAAATCCTTTTCCCTCCAAAGATATTTGAACAAAACATCCACCCACACAATATCACCAAATGCAAAGAATAACTTGTTCAAATCAACTCAATGGAGTAAGCCCAATATCATGAATCAAGTAAAAGCAATAACTTGATCAAACAACCTCTATGGAAGCAACTCAACCATCAACCTCAAAACAGCCAACCAAGGGTTTCACCAACTCAAAGCAAGTAGCAAGACTCACAAACATAAACCCTAGTGCACAATGCTTCCACTACCTCAAACCAGAATTATGCATTCACCAAAACTCTCATCAATGATAACAATGCATAAGTAGTCTTCAACAAACCAGAAAATAGGATTTACACCCAACCAAAGGAAACCTTGTTGTATACCTTTTCACTCCAATCTTATTTCAGGAATTAACATACACCAATCATACTCATAAGAAGAAAGTGCCCATACCTTATTGAAGTGAAGAAACCCCTTTGGAAATCTGCCACAATCACAAAATTCTTTTGCCAATCTTCACAAGGGTTAGTAGATCACAAAATAATCAACATTACTCCACTTTTCAATAATCATCACCAAAGCCTTTAATTGCACAACTTCCTTATCTCTCCTAAAACCACTTGTACCATAAAATAAAATAAATCACAACATTGCATAACCTTATAACTCCCAAAACCACTTATACCATAAAAGTAAAATAAAATATTTTATATCATTCATAAACATTCCACACTCTAGTTATCTCCCTAAACCCTTCCCTATACTCATCTCACAATTCAATTATAAAACTATATTTAAATAAAAACTTCCTCTAAACCCTTATAACTCCTCTAATAGGATATTTCCAAAATAACCCAACCTTAAATGCATACCTTAAAAAATCTTATCTCTCCCAAGGTCATGGTACCAACAACTCACGAAACACCACTAATACCTAAACATCACCTTAGGCATCCACCAAAAATTCATGAACCTAGCACCAAGCTTAATGCCTCGACAAAAATAATATAGAGCACTTACCTCAAACACTTGAGGAGACTTGACCCAGCACCTCTCGCTAGCTAAGCCCCAACCACCTTAGAGCCACCAATACACCACATCACTTTAATTAACAATCACTTTTTGACTTATCCTTCAATTGAAAACCATGCATCACCGATTATCTCCTGCTTCATCTCAATTATCTGTCACTTCCAAAACTTAAACCACTTATCCACTACTAATTCATTTATCCTCAAACTTCTCAATTTTCATCACATCATTTTTCTTCTTACTTCCTCAAATCCTCCTTGTCTTCTTTCAAATTTTCTCCTCTTATTTTTTAACTCCATTTCCATCCTCCCTCTCATCATCTTTCTCATTTCGTCGTTTTATCGTTCATTCTCTTCTTTGCGATTAATATCGAACACCTTTCATCCAACATTAAAGAAATCCATTGCCTCATTTTATATGCACTATGATGCATTGATTAACACGTCGGCCCTTTTAATTTAATTTAAAATTTTAATTTAAATTTTAAATAAATAAAATTTAAACTAAATATTTAAAATTAAATATCTTCATCACCGGGGCACCTTTTTCAACGAAACGAAGAGCCAACTTGGGTTTTAAGAAAAACCCATTTCAAATCTGTTGTCCATGGTTTTAAATAAAACCTTTTATTTTGTCTGCCTTGGTTTTCACAAAAACCCTTCCGCTTCTTGACATCAATGACAACATCAACACTTGAGCAAAGGCAATGTACCCAATGTACCCAAAATTGCCAACAATCTCCCCCTTTGTCATTGATGGCAAACCTTTACTAAAAACACTTCTTCAAGAGCCAAAACTAAAACCAATGAGAATCTACCTTTGAAGTTTTGCTCCCCCTGACTTGAAGCTTTCCTCTTCACTTGAAGCTCTCCCCCTTACTCATATCTCTCCCCCTTTGTCATCAATGGCAAAGGGCCACCTTTGGGGCTCGGGACTAAGAATGAGCCTCTTAGCTTAGTCCCTCCCCCACCTCCTGTTGAGGTGATTAATTCCGGGGTGGGAGTAAAACTCCCATTAGGCACTCGATCATCATCAGCGTCTATAACTTCCTTGTCGGGCCTTCTCTTGAACTCTTTGTCCATATTCCTGTTCCTGTCATTGTTCTTGTTCTTGTTCTCATCCCTGTTCTTAGCCATGCCTTGATCCTTGGACCTGATCATGCCACTTGTTCCTGTTCCTATATCCTGGAATTTCAGCTCTACATCTGTCTAGCTATGTGACCTTCATTGTTGCACTTATAACAAGTAACAATGTTATTTCTTTTAGGCATACCTGTTCTTTGAATCCACAAGTTCTGACCAAACCAGTTCTGACCAAACCTTTTTGACCAAACCTTTCGACCAAACCTGTTTTGACCAAGCCTATTCTGACTAACCCAGTTCTCGATATTTGCCTTGCAAAAAATTGCTTTATGCCCAAACTGATTGCAAGAGTAGCAATACCCATGAAAGAAATTACCACTTCTGAAACTGTCATTTACCTTCTTCACTTGAGCCATGCAATGTACAGCCATGTGACCAAACCTGTGACAAGCAAAACATCTGCCTTGAAACTTTCCTTTATTTGACTTCTTAGGTCCTGAAAACTTCTTCTTCTTCTCATTCTGAATTCTGTTTTCTGTTTCTATGCATCTATCATTCAAGGACTCATGATCTGAAATACTTTCCTCATTAGAACTCTCTTCCTTTTGGAGTCTCTTACTAGACTCTCCAACTTGTTTCTTGTGAGGCTTAACAAAACCAAGACCTATTTTATCTGTTGTCTTTCTTTGACCTTTGATAAGAGATTTAACCTTTTTGGAGCTATCTTGAAACCTGTAGAGCTTATCCTTGTACTCTTTATTTTCCTCTTTCAACGAAGCCATTTTCTGTTCTAATTCACTATACTCAAGCACCTTAGATTCTAACTCATTCTTGAGTTCTTGTGCCTTAGCCATAGAGACGTCAAGACTTTCTATAAGTTCATCTCTCTCCATACAACATTCATCTAACTTATCCTTGAGTCTAGCATTCTTCTTTCTTTCCTTTTTCAAAACACTAAGAGCATTAGTAAGTTCACCTTCAAGATCCTCTATTTGATTGCACTTTGAATCATCAAGGCCTTTTTCAGATTTCTTATCACTAGAGGTGCTACCCTTTTCAAAAACCATACATGCATCTTCCTTATCATTTTCTGAAGCATCCTCATACATACTAGCAACCAAATCATTATTTGTGCAATCATCCTCAAGGTGACCAAAATTTCCACATCTAAGACATTTCATGATAATGAATCTATGTTTTGGTTCTTCCTCTTTTTCGGATATGAACAACATCTCATTTTCATTATCACTTGAAGAACTTTCACTATCACTACTAGAACACTTACTTGCTTTGTCTAGGTAGAAGCTCTTCTTGTGCTTGTGAGAGTACCTCTTTCCTTGATTGCTGTGCTCATCTTTGTTCTTCCTTTGATGCCTATGCCTTTCAGAATCCTTGCTCTTACAATCCTGTTTATCTTCATCACTTTCATCCTTGGCAACAGTACAGTTAGTAGCATAATGACCAAACTTTCCACAATAGAAACATCTTACATTTTTCATACTTTTGTGCTTTCTAGAGAACTTGCCTTTCTTGCTGTAATATACCTCTTCATCACTAGAAGACTCATCACTATCTTGAAGTTGATTACCTTTGGAATAATCCATTGTGTTCTTTACTAGCTTTTCCTTCAAGTTGTTAAACCTTTTCGAAGGAACCCGCTCTGATACCAATTGAAGAACACAAGCTTATACTGAGAGGGGGGGTGAACAGTATAAGACCACTTTTTACTTTTCCTTTATACTTCAAAACAGTAAAGCAACATATCCAAAGCAATATCAAAACAATGCACAAGATCATCCACAAAGTGACACAACAATTTTAACGTGGTTCATCCACAAAACTTTTCTCTAAAAGTTATCTCAAAGTTCTTTGGGAAACCTTCCCAATTACAATGTTTATGAGCCTCGGCTCAAAGGAGATACCTTCCCCCAATCTGAATTTATGAGCCTCTGCTCAAAGGAGATACCTTCCCCTACCTCTGCTCCGGTTGGTGATCCTCTAGAAGACCTCTGCCTCCGCTGCCCTTAGCAAATGGAACTCTATCCATAGAAGACACCTGTCTTCCCTGCTCTGGCTGGAGACCTCTGTCCTCAACTCTATCACCTCAAAGCTGGTCCTCGAATTTGCACTAAACACGGTCCTTCGGTCTAGCACAAATGTCCTCTTCCTCTTTCTTACCAAACACAGTCCTTCGGTCTAGCACAAATCTGTCCTCAGGTTCTTCTCATAGAACCAATGCACCTCTGTCCTCAAGTTCTCTGATAGAACTATCAAACTCAGCTTCACAAGTCCTCTGCTAGGACCTGTCCAAATCTGCTCACAAGTCCTCAATAGAACCTATCCAAAACCTGCTCACAAGTCCCCAACGGAACCTGTCCAAAACCTCCTCACAAGTCCCCAATGGAACCTGTCCAAAACCTGCTCACAAGTTCATCAAGAAAACTTGCTTGGCATGAACCCACAAAGAGAATTGTTAGAGACCCAATGTGATTCATCAACCTCATAGAAGCATAAAGAGAATTGTTAGAGACTCAATATGTTCTATACTTAACTCCCAATCTCAATCTCAACTCAATCTCAATCTCAAAAGAATAAGATAGATGTAGTATGCTTTTCTCAAGAACATGAAACACAACCCAACAATTGCCAACCAAGCAATATCTCATATAACAATGATACTCATGTTCTTTCCAACAACCAATATCTTTTCTCAACCAATTAGGGCTTCAACAACAATGCTCAAAGACAAGGTTTAACCAACATCATTCAACTCAACATTAACCTTGAAGCATTCAACCAATCATCACAAGAAAAGGAAACAAGTAGAAATCCTTTTCCCTCCAAAGATATTTGAACAAAACATCCACCCACACAATATCACCAAATGCAAAGAATAACTTGTTCAAATCAACTCAATGGAGTAAGCCCAATATCATGAATCAAGTAAAAGCAATAACTTGATCAAACAACCTCTATGGAAGCAACTCAACCATCAACCTCAAAACAGCCAACCAAGGGTTTCACCAACTCAAAGCAAGTAGCAAGACTCACAAACATAAACCCTAGTGCACAATGCTTCCACTACCTCAAACCAGAATTATGCATTCACCAAAACTCTCATCAATGATAACAATGCATAAGTAGTCTTCAACAAACCAGAAAATAGGATTTACACCCAACCAAAGGAAACCTTGTTGAATACCTTTTCACTCCAATCTTATTTCAGGAATAACATACACCAATCATACTCATAAGAAGAATGTGCCCATACCTTATTGAAGTGAAGAAACCCCTTTGGAAATCTGCCACAATCACAAAATTCTTTTGCCAATCTTCACAAGGGTTAGTAGATCACAAAATAATCAACATTACTCCACTTTTCAATAATCATCACCAAAGCCTTTAATTGCACAACTTCCTTATCTCTCCTAAAACCACTTGTACCATAAAATAAAATAAATCACAACATTGCATAACCTTATAACTCCCAAAACCACTTATACCATAAAAGTAAAATAAAATATTTTATATCATTCATAAACATTCCACACTATTATTTTAAAACCTTTTTACTCCTCTCACAATTAAGATTATAAAACTTTATGTAAAGAAAAACTTCCTCTAAACCCTTATGTCTCCCGCATTGTCATAGTTCGCATTTCCAAAAGGTAAGCATCCCCAACATTAAATATAACTAATAAAACAAGCCCTTATGTCTCCCAAGGTCCATGGTACTAACTACTCACGAAAGCACCACTACTACCTAAACATCACCTTAGGCATCAAACAAACATTATGAACCTAGCACCAAGCCTTAGGCCTCAACAAAAATAATATAGGGCACTTACCACCAAAACTGCTGAGGAGAATTGATCCCAACACCTCTCGCTAGCTAACGCACAAGCACTTGAAGAGCCACCAATAGGCCAACCACCCACATGGGTATGAAATCGAAAGGGCAATTACTTGTTTGACTTTATCCTTCTCGGGAGATGCAAAAACCCTGCATCACCAGATTATCTCCTGGCAGTTCGTGCTTAATTATCGTGTCATTCAAAACATGCTAAAGCCACTTCTCCACTATGGGTAATGTCAGATTTAGTGCGCTCGAATTTCTTCATCAATTTTCATCCGCATGTCTATTTTTCTTCAGTGTCTTGACACGGTGGTCCTCGAAAATCTTCCTTGGTCTTGTTTCAAAAATTATGCCGTGCAATTCTTAGATTTTTGTGCACTCCATTTTCGCATTGCAGGGTATAGACCACGATCTCAAAAAAAAATGATCTTCAATCGATGGCTATCACTTTGGCATGTCATGCGAACAAATAAAAACTTTTATCATTGACCGATATTTCTTTTTCGTATCTACGACATCAAATTTCACCTTCAAACCCCCTTCCTTCTTTACGATTATTGATATCAAAACCTTCGTACTCCTTTAAAGAAATCCATTGCCACATTTTATATGCACTATGATGCAGTGATTAACACGTCGGCACTTTTAATTTAATTTAAAATTTTAATTTAAATTTTAAATAAATAAAATTTAAACTAAATATTTAAAATTAAATATCTTCATCACCGGGGCACCTTTTTCAATGAAACGAAGAGCCAACTTGGGTTTTAAGAAAAACCCATTTCAAATCTATTGTCCATGGTTTTAAATAAAACCTTTTATTTTGTCTACCTTGGTTTTCACAAAAACCCTTCCCCAACCTTCAAACGCTTCTTGACATCAATGACAACATCAACACTTGAGCAAAGGCAATGTACCCAAGGTACCCAAAATTGCCAACAATCTCCCCCTTTGTCATTGATGGCAAACCTTTACTAAAAAACACTTCTTCAAGAGCCAAAACTGAAACCAATCGAGAATCTACCTTTGAAGTTTTGCTCCCCCCGACTTGAAGCTTTCCTCTTCACTTGAAGCTCTCCCCCTTACTCATATCTCTCCCCCTTTGTCATCAATGGCAAAGGGCCACCTTTGGGGCTCGGGACTAAGAATGAGCCTCTTAGCTTAGTCCCTCCCCCACCTCCTGTTGAGGTGATTAATTCCGGGGTGGGAGTAAAACTCCCATTAGGCACTGATCATCATAACCGTCTATAACTTCCTTGTCGGGCCTTCTCTTGAACTCTTTGTCCATATCCCTGTTTCTGTCACTGTTGTTGTTCTTGTTCTCATCCCTATTTTTATCCATGCCTTGATCCTTGGACCTAATCATTCCACTGTTCCTGTTTCTATATTTTGGAATTTTAGCTCTACACTGTCTGACTGTGTGACCTTCATTGTTGCACTTATAACAAGTAACAATGTTATTTCTTTTAGGCATACCTGTTCCTTGAATCCACAAGTTCTGACCAAACCAGTTCTGACCAAACCTGTTCTGACCAAACCTATTTTGACAAAACCTTTTTTGACCAAGCCTATTCTGACTAACCCAGTTCCTGATATTTGCCTTGCAAAAAATTGCTTTATGCCCAAACTGATTGCAAGAGTAGCAATACCCATGAAAGAAATTACCACTTTTGAAACTGTCATTTACCTTCTTCACTTGAGCCATGCAATGTATAGCCATGTGACCAAATCTGTGACAAGCAAAACATCTGCCTTGAAACTTTCCTTTATTTGACCTCTTGGGTCCTGAAAACTTCTTCTTCTTCTCATTTTGAATTCTGTTTTCTGTTTCTGTGCATCTATCATTCAAGGACTCATGATCTAAAATTCTTTCCTCATCAGAACTCTCTTCCTTTTGGAGTCTCTTACTAGACTCACTATCACTATCTATAAATTCCTTGCTGGGCCTTCTCTTGAACTCTTTGTCCATATCCCTATTTTTGTCACTGTTCTTGTTCTTGTTCTCATCCCTATTTTTATCCATGCCTTGATCCTTGGACCTGATCATGCCACTATTCTTGTTCCTATATTCTGGAATTTCAGCTCTACACTGTCTAGCTGTGTGACCTTCATTGTTGCACTTATAACAAGTAACAATGTTATTTCTTTTAGGCATACCTGTTCTTTGAATCCATAAGTTCTGACCAAACCAGTTTTGACCAAACTTGTTCTGACCAAACCTGTTTTGACTAAGCCTATTCTGACTAACCCAGTTCCTGATATTTGCCTTTCAAAAAATTGCTTTATGCCCAAACTGATTGCAAGAGTAGCAATACCCATGAAAGAAATTACCACTTCTGAAACTGTCATTTACCTTCTTCACTTGAGCCATGCAATGTATAGCCATGTGACCAAATATGTGACAAGCAAAACATCTGCCTTGAAACTTTCCTTTATTTGACCTCTTGGGTCCTGAAAACTTCTTCTTCTTCTCATTCTGAATTCTGTTTTCTATTTATGTGCATCTATCATTCAAGGACTCATGATCTGAAATACTTTCCTCATTAGAACTCTCTTCCTTTTGGAGTCTCTTACTAGACTCTCCAACTTGTTTCTTGTGAGGCTTAACAAAACCAAGACCTGTTTTATCTATTGGTTTTCTTTGTCCTTTGATGAGAGATTTAACCTTCTTGGAGCTATCTTGAAACCTGTAGAGCTTATCCTTGTACTCTTTATTTTCCTCTTTCAACGAAGCCATTTTTTGTTCTAATTCACTATACTCAAGCACCTTAGATTCTAACTCATTCTTGAGTTCTTGTGCCTTAGCCATAGAGACGTCAAGACTTTCTATAAGTTCATCTCTCTCCATGCAACATTCATCTAACTTATCCTTGAGTCTAGCATTCTTCTTTCTTTCCTTTTTCAAAACACTAAGAGCATTAGTAAGTTCACATTCAAGATCCTCTATTTGATTGCACTTTGAATTATCAAGGCCTTTTTCAGATTTCTTATCACTAGAGGTGCTACCCTTTTCAAAAACCATACATGCATCTTCCTTATCATTTTCTGAAGCATCCTCATACATACTAGCAACCAAATCATTATTTTTGCAATCATCCTCAAGGTGACCAAAATTTCCACATCTAAGACATTTCATGATAATGAATCTATGTTTTGGTTCTTCCTCTTTTTCTGATATGAACAACATGTCATTTTCATTATCACTTGAAGAACTTTCACTATCACTACTAGAACACTTACTTGCTTTGTCTAGGTAGAGACTCTTCTTGTGTTTGTGAGAGTACCTCTTTCCTTGATTGCTTTGCTCATCTTTGTTCTTCCTTTGATGCCTATGCCTTTTAGAATCTTTGCTCTTACAGTCCTGTTTATCTTCATCACTTTCATCCTTGGCAATAGTACAGTTAGTAGTATAATGACCAAACTTTCCACAATTGAAACATCTTACATTTTTCATATTTTTGTGCTTTCTAGAGAACTTTCCTTTCTTGCTGTAATATACCTCTTCATCACTAGAAGACTCATCACTATCTTGAAGTTGATTACCTTTGGAATAATCCATTGTGTTCTTTACTAGCTTTTCCTTCAAGTTGTTAAACCTTTTCGAAGGAACCCGCTCTTATACCAATTGAAGAACACAAGCTTATACTAAGAGGGCGGGATGAAAAGTATAAGACCACTTTTTACTTTTCCTTTATACTTCAAAATAGTAAAGCAATATATCCAAAGCAATATCAAAACAATGCACAAGATCATCCACAAAGTGACACAACAATTTAATGTGGTTCACTCCACGGAAAACTTTTCTCTAAAAGTTATCTCAAAGTTCTCTGGGAAACCTTCCCAATTACAATGTTTATGAGCCTCGGCTCAAAGGAGATACCTTCCCCCAATCTGAATTTATGAGCCTCTCGCTCAAAGGAGATACCTTCCCCTACCTCTGCTCTGGCTGGTGATCCTCTAGAAGACCTCTGCCTCTCGCTGCCCTTAGCAAATGGAACTCTATCCATAGAAGACACCTGTCTTCCCTGCTCTAGCTGGAGACCTCTGTCCTCAACTCTATCACCTCAAAGCTGGTCCTCGAATTTGCACTAAACACAGTCCTTCGGTCTAGCACAAATGTCCTCCTCAGGTTCTTCTCATAGAACCAATGCACCTCTGTCCTCAAGTTCTCTGATAGAACTATCAAACTCAGCTTCACAAGTCCTCTGCTAGGACCTGTCCAAATCTGCTCACAAGTCCCCAACGGAACCTATCCAAAACCTGCTCACAAGTCCCCAACGAAACCTATCCAAAACCTGCTCACAAGTCCCCAACGGAACTTGTCCAAAACCTGCTCACAAGTTCATCAAGAAAACTTGCTTGGCATGAACCCACAAAGAGAATTGTTAGAGACCCAATGTGATTCATCAACCTCATAGAAGCATAAAGAGAATTGTTAGAGACTCAATATGTTCTATACTTAACTCCCAATCTCAATCTCAACTCAATCTCAAATCTCATAAAAATAAGGTAGATGTAATATGCTTTTCTCAAGAACATGAAACACAACCCAACAATTGCCAACCAAGCAATATCTCATATAACAATGATACTCATGTTCTTTCCAACAACCAATATCTTTTCTCAACCAATTAGGGCTTCAACAACAATGCTCAAAGACAAGGTTTAACCAACATCATTCAACTCAACATTAACCTTGAAGCATTCAACCAATCATCACAAGAAAAGGAAACAAGTAGAAATCCTTTTCCCTCCAAAGATATTTGAACAAAACAGCCACCCACACAATATCACCAAATGCAAAGAATAACTTGTTCAAATCAACTCAATGGAGTAAGCCCAATATCATGAATCAAGTAAAAGCAATAACTTGATCAAACAACCTCTATGGAAGCAACTCAACCATCAACCTCAAAACAGCCAACCAAGGGTTTCACCAACTCAAAGCAAGTAGCAAGACTCACAAACATAAACCCTAGTGCACAATGCTTCCACTACCTCAAACCAGAATTATGCATTCACCAAAACTCTCATCAATGATAACAATGCATAAGTAGTCTTCAACAAACCAGAAAATAGGATTTACACCCAACCAAAGGAAACCTAGTTGAATACCTTTTCACTCCAATCTTATTTCAGGAAAACATACACCAATCATACTCATAAGAAGAATGTGCCCATACCTTATTGTGAAGATGAAGAAGCCTCTTTGTTAATCTGCCACAATTAAAATCACTCCTTTTGTGCCACTTAAAAGGTTAGCATAGCAAAAACAAATTATCCACTTAAAGGTTCCCTTTTAAACTCCAATAACACAAAACCCCTTAACTTCCAATTTAATACATTCCCCACAATTATTTTAAAACCTTTTTACTCCTCTCACAATTAAGATTATAAAACTTTATGTAAAGAAAAACTTCCTCTAAACCCTTATGTCTCCCGCATTGTCATAGTTCGCATTTCCAAAAGGTAAGCATCCCCAACATTAAATATAACTAATAAAACAAGCCCTTATGTCTCCCAAGGTCCATGGTACTAACTACTCACGAAAGCACCACTACTACCTAAACATCACCTTAGGCATCAAACAAACATTATGAACCTAGCACCAAGCCTTAGGCCTCAACAAAAATAATATAGGGCACTTACCACCAGAACTGCTGAGGAGAATTGATCCCAACACCTCTCGCTAGCTAACGCACAAGCACTTGAAGAGCCACCAATAGGCCAACCGCCCACATGGGTATGAAATCGAAAGGGCAATCACTTTGTTTGACTTTATCCTTCTCGGGAGATGCAAAAACCCTGCATCACCAGATTATCTCCTGGCACTTCATGCTCAATTATCGTGTCATTCAAAACGTGCCAAAGCCACTTCTCCACTACGGGTAATGTCAGATTTAGTGCGCTTAGAATATATAATTTCACCCGTCCCCCCCCCTCATCCTTCTTTTTCAATTACTCCTCTTTCTCCTTTTCCTCTCCCTCTCAACCACCACTTTTCATCTAAAATTTATCTCATTTCCTTATCCTTTCTACATCCTTTTCATCCTCACCACCTTTGACCACCAATCTCTGTCTCCTCCTTCGATGCATAGACGATGTAAACGAAAATTGATATCAAATCCTTTACACTACTTTAATGAAATCCATTGCCACATTTTATATGTACTATGATGCATTGATTAACACGTCGGCACTTTTAATTTAATTTAAAATTTTAATTTAAATTTTAAATAAATAAAATTTAAACTAAATATTTAAAATTAAATATCTTCATCACCGGGGCACCTTTTTCAACGAAACGAAGAGCCAACTTGGGTTTTAAGAAAAACCCATTTCAAATATGTTGTCCATGGTTTTAAATAAAACCTTTTATTTTGTCTGCCTTGGTTTTCACAAAAACCCTTCCCGCTTCTTGACATCAATGACAACATCAACACTTGAGCAAAGGCAATGTACCCAAGGTACCCAAAATTGCCAACAATCTCCCCCTTTGTCATTGATGGCAAACCTTTACTAAAAACACTTCTTCAAGAGCCAAAACTGAAACCCACAATTGAGAATCTACCTTTGAAGTTTTGCTCCCCCTGACTTGAAGCTTTCCTCTTCACTTGAAGCTCTCCCCCTTACTCATATCTCTCCCCCTTTGTCATCAATGGCAAAGGGCCACCTTTGGGGCTCGGGACTAAGAATGAGCCTCTTAGCTTAGTCCCTCCCCCACCTCCTGTTGAGGTGATTAATTCTGGGGTGGGAGTAAAACTCCCATTAGGCACTGATCATCATCAGCGTCTATAACTTCCTTGTCGGGCCTTCTCTTGAACTCTTTGTCCATATCCCTATTCCTGTCATTGTTCTTGTTCTTGTTCTCATCCCTGTTCTTATCCATGCCTTGATCCTTGGACCTGATCATGCCACTGTTCCTATTCCTATATTCTGGAATTTCAGCTCTACACTGTCTGACTGTGTGACCTTCATTGTTGCACTTATAACAAGTAACAATGTTATTTCTTTTAGGCATACCTGTTCTTTGAATCCACAAGTTCTGACCAAACCAGTTTTGACCAAACCTATTTTGACCAAACCTGTTTTGACCAAGCCTGTTCTGACTAACCCAGTTCCTGATATTTGCCTTGCAAAAAATTGCTTTATGCCCAAACTGATTGCAAGAGTAGCAATACCCATGAAAGAAATTACCACTTCTGAAACTGTCATTTACCTTCTTCACTTGAGCCATGCAATGTACAGCCATGTGACCAAATCTGTGACAAGCAAAACATCTGCCTTGAAACTTTCCTTTATTTGACCTCTTGGGTCCTGAAAACTTCTTCTTCTTCTCATTCTGAATTCTGTTTTCTGTTTCTGTGCATCTATCATTCAAGGACTCATGATCTGAAATACTTTCCTCATTAGAACTCTCTTCCTTTTGGAGTCTCTTACTAGACTCTCCAACTTGTTTCTTGTGAGGCTTAACAAAACCAAGACCTGTTTTATCTGTTGTCTTTCTTTGACCTTTGATAAGAGATTTAACCTTTTTGGAGCTTTCTTGAAACCTGTAGAGCTTATCCTTGTACTCTTTATTTTCCTCTTTCAAAGAAGCCATTTTCTGTTCTAATTCACTATACTCAAGCACCTTAGATTCTAACTCATTCTTGAGTTCTTGTGCCTTAGCCATAGAGACGTCAAGACTTTCTATAAGTTTATCTCTCTCCATGCAACATTCATCTAACTTATCCTTGAGTCTAGCATTCTTCTTTCTTTCCTTTTTCAAAACACTAAGAGCATTAGTAAGTTCACATTCAAGATCCTCTATTTGATTGCACTTTGAATTATCAAGGCCTTTTTCAGATTTCTTATCACTAGAGGTGCTACCCTTTTCAAAAACCATACATGCATCTTCCTTATCATTTTTTGAAGCATCCTCATACATACTAGCAACCAAATCATTATTTTTGCAATTATCCTCAAGGTGCCCAAAATTTCCACATCTAAGACATTTCATGATAATGAATCTATGTTTCGGTTCTTCCTCTTTTTCTGATATGAACAACATGTCATTTTCATTATCACTTGAAGAACTTTCACTATCACTACTAGAACACTTACTTGCTTTGTCTAGGTAGAAACTCTTCTTTCGTGATTGTGAGAGTACCTCTTTCCTTGATTGCTTTGCTCATCTTTATTCTTCCTTTGATTCCTATTCCTTTCAGAATCTTTGCTCTTACAATCTCGTTTATCTTCATCACTTTCATCCTTGGCAACATACATTTAGTAGCATAATGACCAAACTTTCCACAATAAAACATCTTACATTTTTCATATTTTTGTGCTTTCTAGAGAACTTGCTTTCTTCTGTAATATACCTCTTCATCACTAGAAGACTCATCACTATCTTGAAACTGATTACCTTTGGAATAATTTCCATTTGTGTTCTTGTACTAGCTTTTCCTTCAAGCTGTTAAACCTTTCTGAAGGAACCCGCCATGATACCAATTGAAGAACACAAGCTTATACTGAGAGGGGGGGGTGAACAGTATAAGACCTCTTTTTACTTTTCCTTTATACTTCAAAACAATAAAGCAATATATCCAAAGCAATATCAAAACAATGCACAAGATCATCCACAAAGTGACACAACAATTTTGACGTGGTTCATCCACAAAACTTTTCTCTAAAAGTTATATCAAAGTCCTTTGGGAAACCTTCCCAATTACAATGTTTATGAGCCTCGGCTCAAAGGAGATACCTTCCCCCAATCTAAATTTATGAGCCTCTGCTCAAAGGAGATACCTTCCCCTACCTCTCTCTGGTGGTGATCCTCTAGAAGACCTCTGCCTCCGCTGCCCTTAGCAAATGGAACTCTATCCATAGAAGACACCTGTCTTCCCTGCTCTGGCTGGAGACCTCTGTCCTCAACTCTATCACCTCAAAGCTGGTCCTCGAATTTGCACTAAACATAGTCCTTCGGTCTAGCACAAATTTCCTCGGGTTCTTCTCATAGAACCAATGCACCTCTGTCCTCAAGTTCTCTGATAGAACTATCAAACTCAACTTCACAAGTCCTCTGCTAGGACCTGTCCAAATCTGCTCACAAGTCCCCAAGAACCTATCCAAACCTCACAAGTCCCCAAATCCAAAACCTGCTCACAAGTCCCCAATGGAACCTGTCCAAAACCTGCTCACAAGTTCATCAAGAAAACTTGCTTGGCATGAACCCACAAAGAGAATTGTTAGAGACCCAATGTGATTCATCAACCTCATAGAAGCATAAAGAGAATTGTTAGAGACTCAATATGTTCTATACTTAACTCCCAATCTCAATCTCAAATCTCATAGAAATAAGATAGATGTAATATGCTTTTCTCAAGAACATGAAACACAACCCAACAATTGCCAACCAAGCAATATCTCATATAACAATGATACTCATGTTCTTTCCAACAACCAATATCTTTTCTCAACCAATTAGGGCTTCAACAACAATGCTCAAAGACAAGGTTTAACCAACATCATTCAACTCAACATTAACCTTGAAGCATTCAACCAATCATCACAAGAAAAGGAAACAAGTAGAAATCCTTTTCCCTCCAAAGATATTTGAACAAAACAGCCACCCACACAATATCACCAAATGCAAAGAATAACTTGTTCAAATCAACTCAATGGAGTAAGCCCAATATCATGAATCAAGTAAAAGCAATAACTTGATCAAACAACCTCTATGGAAGCAACTCAACCATCAACCTCAAAACAGCCAACCAAGGGTTTCACCAACTCAAAGCAAGTAGCAAGACTCACAAACATAAACCCTAGTGCACAATGCTTCCACTACCTCAAACCAGAATTATGCATTCACCAAAACTCTCATCAATGATAACAATGCATAAGTAGTCTTCAACAAACCAGAAAATAGGATTTACACCCAACCAAAGGAAACCTAGTTGAATACCTTTTCACTCCAATCTTATTTCAGGAAAACATACACCAATCATACTCATAAGAAGAATGTGCCCATACCTTATTGTGAAGATGAAGAAGCCTCTTTGTTAATCTGCCACAATTAAAATCACTCCTTTTGTGCCACTTAAAAGGTTAGCATAGCAAAAACAAATTATCCACTTAAAGGTTCCCTTTTAAACTCCAATAACACAAAACCCCTTAACTTCCAATTTAATACATTCCCCACAATTATTTTAAAACCTTTTTACTCCTCTCACAATTAAGATTATAAAACTTTATGTAAAGAAAAACTTCCTCTAAACCCTTATGTCTCCCGCATTGTCATAGTTCGCATTTCCAAAAGGTAAGCATCCCCAACATTAAATATAACTAATAAAACAAGCCCTTATGTCTCCCAAGGTCCATGGTACTAACTACTCACGAAAGCACCACTACTACCTAAACATCACCTTAGGCATCAAACAAACATTATGAACCTAGCACCAAGCCTTAGGCCTCAACAAAAATAATATAGGGCACTTACCACCAGAACTGCTGAGGAGAATTGATCCCAGCACCTCTCGCTAGCTAACGCACAAGCACTTGAAGAGCCACCAATAGGCCAACCGCCCACATGGGTATGAAATCGAAAGGGCAATCACTTTGTTTGACTTTATCCTTCTCGGGAGATGCGAAAACCCTGCATCACCAGATTATCTCCTGGCACTTCGTGCTCAATTATCGTGTCATTCAAAACGTGCCAAAGCCACTTCTCCACTGCGGGTAATGTCGGATTTAGTGCGCTTAGAATTCTTCGTCAATTTTCATCCACATGTCTATTTTCCTTTGTCTTGACCGTTCTCACCTTTTCGCCTCCCTACCCCCCCCTAGACAAAATTTATCATTTATTTCCTTTTTTTTTTTTCTCCTTTTCCTTCATGCTCACCTTTTGCCACAATCTTGCTCTCCTCCTTTGGCATAGACGATGTCGAAAATTGATATCGAATCCTTCGCACAAGCTTTAATGAAATCCATTGCCACATTTTATATGCACTATGATGCATTGATTAACACGTCGGCACTTTTAATTTAATTTAAAATTTTAATTTAAATTTTAAATAAATAAAATTTAAACTAAATATTTAAAATTAAATATCTTCATCACCGGGGCACCTTTTTCAACGAAACGAAGAGCCAACTTGGGTTTTAAGAAAAACCCATTTCAAATCTGTTGTCCATGGTTTTAAATAAAACCTTTTATTTTGTCTGCCTTGGTTTTCACAAAAACCCTTCCACCTGGATCCTGACACAAACAAAGCTTCTTGACATCAATGACAACATCAACACTTGAGCAAAGGCAATGTACCCAATGTACCCAAAATTGCCAACAATGTCTCATGTGAAGTTTGAGAGGTTGACTCTTGTATGTCCTTTTGGTGATGAGGGATTTGTGGCCCCACCTACTCTCCATTAGGATGGATATGGGGAAACCTCATCATCCCTATGTGAATAATGGGGTATAAAACCCTTCTTATGTCCATGTGGGGAGGAAGCTCTTGAAGCCTCCTCATGTCTTTGAGAAGTTTTTGTGTGTTTAGAGAAAGACCTTGAGGATTCCTCGTGTCTTCTTGATGATGATGGCCATGAAGCCTCTTTGTTTTTTTGTGACTTAGTTCCATTATGTGACTCCCTATTTGGGGTTTCTCGAGGAGAACCCCCAAGGATTGAATTATCACCCCTTAGACTCATGGAACTATGTATCCCGATCTTATGAGTAGGTGTTTTAATGTTACTATGATTTCACCTATGGGTATGTTTTGCTTCAGATTCTCCTTCGGTATTGGACCGAAGATGTTTACTTCTAGTTTTTGCCATTGTTCTTGTGAATTAGTCTTTTGAATTGCAATTTATAGATAGCCAAACAACATCAAGCAAGTGTTTATCTTGATTACCAATTTATGTGTGCCCTAAACTATTTGATATGTTTTTGATATGTTGTTGTTCTTTTTTCTTGCTCTTATTTTATATTTAGAATAAGGAGACTTAGCCATAGTGGGAATTAAGAACACAAAATATTATTTTCTCAAAAAGATACTAGGGTACACCACTGAAGTACCAGTGGGGGGTTCGGCTAGCTCTTCCACCCTAAACCAATTGTTCCAATAGTGGGAGACATTTTGAACATGAGTAACTTAGTACTACTATAAATAAGTTCCTTATTCCATTCTAGAAATATCTAGGGGGAAATATGATGGAAGGAGATGAATGCCAACGCCATCGGACTGAATTGAGGATTGGTGATGAAATCCAACTCCCCAATGTTTAAAGCATGTGTGTGTGTGTGGGGGGTTCATTTTAAGTTTACATAAAGTAAAATGCATCATACAACAGCAATGACTCTTTCTTATATGCCTAATATGAATTATGTTTCACTTTTTCAAAAATATGCATAACTAGCATGAGATTCATGGATGCACTCTATTTTGTGCAAATATGGCCTCTAGAAGGGCCTCAAAGCAAGCAAACCAATACATAATTTCTAGCACGTTGGATTCTAGGGCAGAATTTACAAGCATAAGTCGTTGTTCCTAGCAATGCCTAGTGGAAATCTAAAGAAAATCTAAGATGCGCAAGATGAAAGTTCTTTCCTTTCCATTACTTAATTTTCCAAATTAAAATGTGTCTTAATGTTCATTGTTTTAGGAAAACAGAAGCAGATAAAAGAACATAAATCATTAAAAAGTTGTACCAACCTCTAATCCAGCTCAAAGAACAAATATCATGTCCTCTATTGCACTCTAGTTTCAGTCGCTGTCAACCAAAGTGGTTGATTTATGGCCATTGTAGACCAGAGCAGCTGATTTTTGGCCATTGTAGACCAGAGCGGCTGATTTTTGGTCACTGTAGACCAAAGAGGCTAAACTTGCACACAAAAACATGGATCAGTAAAGCGGTAGAAAATAAAAACTTGGCAAGGATCCCACTATGATCGCCATCTATAGCGACCCCGAGGAAGCGACGCATCGTCCACTACTCCTATTTACAAATATTATTTATCTTATTCATATTTAATCATGCATTAAATGAAAGATACAACCGAAATTACAAAGAAATGAATAGATAATGTTTTTTATTGCTTTTTTTCAAGTTTGGTTACATATAGATCCCTCTAAGGGATTCCCTTCTTTTGATACAGATATTACAAAGTATGGTAGTAGATGTATGATATCCCTTCACAAGGGGAGATGTACTCTTGCAGGCTTCTCGGTGATGCACATGGAACTGTATGAGGTCTTACAGATACCTCCTTCTCCAGGTCTGGTTCCTAGAGGGATCCTTTTGCTTTTGTATGTTGATAACCTGTCAAATGTACCTCTAGTCCTGTAAGCATGAAAACAAGAACAAACGCTCAGTTATCTAAGATTTCCTCCCTGAATGAGGTTGTTAGCAATAACCCTAATGATAAATAGAAATATGCTCCATGATAATAGAAATTAATGCTATGAATGCTAGTAAATGTGATAAACCAAATATATTCTAATGGCATAAAATCATATAACAAACTAAATGAAAGAAACTAATGCAAAGAAATCTAGATTAGGCTGACGGGCCACTTTTCGATATAGTGGCCACTAATATGGAAACCTATCTCTATTATTCCAAGGCTATGAATCTAAGCTTGTTACCAATTTTTAAATGATTGTTGTTTCTTTTTTGATGTGTTGAATATCTTGTATATGAAAAACCCTAAATCGGTTAGCACTTCATTTCTCCTCAAAAGGTGCTATAATTCGCTTTCCAATTAAGCAAGACTTCGCTACAAGAAAAGCTCTCCAAGTCTCTAAAAACTCTCTCTAAGTCTCTCCCTCCAGTTGATAAAATAAGGTCCCCTAGTGCTTTTAGGTTTACTCCTTATAATGTGTTGAGGTCTTAGGTTTAGGTCTAAAACCCTAAGACTGAATCCTGCATACAAACTATTTGTTAGCATGAGAATTTGAGTCTTTTTCTATCCTTGAGGGCTAATTAACTAATATCTAAATCCATACTTGAGCCTTTCATGTAGACTGGATGTGAGGAGGAATGCAAAGTTATCCCTACTTGGCCTTATTGCATGCAGACTGCCACTTCCACCTGATATTAGGTTAGATTGGCAGAAAAATGCATTTTAGGGTTTAGCCATTATCATCTACAATGGCTAAGGTTTGGTTGCTCTGAGCTGCAGTAGCCAATATTTAGCCACTCTGGTCCATAGCGGTAAGTATTGGATGGGCTAAGAATGCCCCAAATGAGTGGTGAAAACCACTTTTGATACTTGGAAGATTCTAATGTTTAGTCACATTATCTATGATTGTGCCCATGTGATTAGTCTCCCTAAACATTACATATTTTAGGTGTCTACACCTTCCTATTCCCTTCACAGATTCTATCTTGGAAGAAGTCACAGTACATGAGATTTATTCATTCTTGGATGGGTTCTCAAGATACAATAAAATTAGTATAGTCAAGGAGGATAAGCTAAAGACCACATTTATTATGGATAATGGCATATACGCATATAACTTAATGCCATTCAGGCTTTGTAATGCCCCAGCTACATTTTAGCGTATCATACTACATATATTTGATCAGTTGGAAACAAGGAACTTTAAATAATTTTTGGATAGTTGGTCCATTTACTGGAAGATCAAGGAGCATCTACCTACCCTAAGTGAATGTATGAGTAGGTGCAAAAATGTACAGATATCATTAAAACTAGGGAAATGCTATCTTATGGTACCATATGGAAAACTATTGGGACACATTGTGTGTAGTGAAGGATTGAAGATAGACCCTGATAAGATCCGTGTGATATTGCACATGGAAGAACCATTTTATGTGAGTTCACTAAAAACCTTCCTTGGATCGATGGGGTACTATCGAAGGTTTATTAGGAATTATGCACATGTATCCTACCCACTAGATTCCTTGATGAAAAATAATGTTCCTTTCAGATGGACAAAGGAGAACCAAGGAGCCTTTGAGGAGCTAAAGGCTAAGCTTGTGAGTAGCCCAATTTTGGTGTTCCCAAACTGGGATAAGGAATTCCATGTCCATATTGATGCTTCAAATTTTACAATTGAATGTGCTTTAGAACAAGAAGGGCAGTTTAGGCTAGACCAGCCTATTTTCTTTGCTAGTCACATTTTTTCAAGGCCATAGAGAAATTATATTACAATAGAAAGAGAAGCTTTGGGAATGGTATATGTAGTTCATAAGTTTAGGCATTACCTATTGATAAATCCCTTTGCTTTTTATGTTGATCATCAAGCCCTTTGGTACTTGATAAATAAGTTAGTGGTACAAGTATGAGTCAATAGGTGGCTCATCACCCTTCAAAAGTTTATATTTCGAGTAGTGGTGAGATCTGGTAAGAAGCATGTGATTATATACTAGTTGTCTCAGATATGATCAGGAGAACCTACGAGAACATGAGTTCCTGATGAATTTCCAGATGCAAAACTATTTGCCATCAATGTTGTTCCATCATGGTATAAGTTGGTCTGCCAATATCTATCCACAAGAGATTTACCACAAGAAATGATGGAAATTAAGAAAAATAAATTAATAATTAAGTCAACACCCTTGTAGATAATAGCAGGATGGCTATATAAAATGGGAAGTTATGGTATCTTACAAATATGTGTGATGGATGAAGAATTCAAAGTGCCATTGAAAGAGGCTCACGCAGGCTTAGCAGGAGGGCATATGGGACCAGATGTGACTGCTAGAAATATATTGCTAGCAGTACTATGGTGGCCCACATTGTATAATTATGCAAAGGAGTATGTGAAAGCATGAGATACTTTCCAAAGAGCAGGAAAGCTAATAAATAGGGACTTTATGCCCTTGCACCCATCGCAACCACAAGAGTTATTTGAACGGTGAGGATTGGACTTCGTAGGACCATTAAAGACATATCAGAGGAGTAAGTGTAGATACATCGTAGTAGTGATATAATACCTAACAAAATGGGTATAAGAAAGAGCACTACTTGATAATTCAGCAAAAAAGCACAATGAGATTCCTGTATGAATATATAATCACAATGTTTGGTATTCCACTACAAATAACAAGTGATCAATGAGGACACTTTATTAATGATATCATCAATATGTTGACCACACATTTTAGGATTTTACATTCACTATCTAGTTCATACTATCCCAGAGTAAATGGGAAGGTGGAAGCAACAAACAAAGTCTTAGTATCTACTCTGTATAAAACCTATGGAATAGAGGGAGCAGATTGGGAGGAAAGGCTACTATCCATTTTGTGGGTATATAGAACAAATTTTAAACCTACAATAGAACATACACCTTTCCAAATACTATACAAATAGGAAGCAGTGGTGCCAATTGAATTCTTGATACGAAGTTTGAGAGTCACAGTAGAACATCGTTTGGGTGATCAAGAAAGTTTGGAAGAGTGACTAATAGCACTAATCAAGTTAGACAAAAGAAGAGTCATGGCATAATGGGCAATTGAGGTAGCTCAAAAAATATGGAAGGCATGGCATGACAAACATTTGAGGAAATTAGAACATAGTCTGGGTGACTTGTTTCTAAAGTTTAATAAGAAATGAGAAATCAAGCTCGGTAAGCTAAAGACGTTATGGCTTGGTCCTTATAAATTCATTGAAGTAATGAATAATGGAGCAGTCAAGTTATAAAACTTGAATGGGATAGAGATGCCCGATATTGTAAATGTATCGAAGTTGAAGCCTTACAAGGTATAGTGCTTATTCATTTATTTAGAGGAAATTGAATGACGACGACAAGCGAAAGCTCAAAATCATGCTCAAAGTGATCCAGGTCCATCACATGAGGAACCTGACATAGGAATCACACACTTATTTTTAGAATGGAAGGAACCATGACCAACCATATAACAATAGGAGTTGGTACCTCAACCTGGAGGAAGAAGAATATTACAAGTACATGTCAGATTTGTTGATGGGATCGAGCAAGTTGAAGAAGAAGATGAAGAATGGATTCCTCAAAATGAAAGAGGATATCAGGAGATAGTACTGTTACCCAAGAATAGGGGGATTTAGGAATAATCAACCCTAAAAAGTAGAAATAGGATGTATCCTTAGGTTGAATAGAGGGAACTACCCCAACAAGTGGAAGGATGAAGAAGGATATGACTAATGGTACAATATGAAGATAGAGTGGACACATTTGAAATGGAAGTCTTGGAGGAAGCAAGGGATGAGACCATTGAAGAATAATTGGCTGGACTTACTCCATTGGCTTAGATAGAGCTCTTCTAGTAGAGAATGTAGTTGTAGATTCAACAATTGCAAGAAGAATATAAAACATTGCGAGGTCATAATGCAATGTTGAGAGAGAAAATTATCCAAGAATTGGATGGCACAATACGAAGGTTGGAGAAAAAAAGGGTATCTAGGCTACAATATATTGAAAGAGAACTTTAGGAGGTTGAAGTACTAACTCCAAGAAGTAGTTGAGGGAATTATGGCACAAGCACAAACTCGCAGGTACCACCAAGTGACCCACCAATGACAAATAAAGATGCAAAGATGTTGTGGCAAGACATTGAAGAGGCAACTACATCACTTGAATTACAAGGTAATATACGACGGGATTTGAGTGACTCTAGTAATGAAGGAATACCTTGGCTAGTGATGGAACCTAGTACAGGAAGTAGTGATGAAGATGATTATCCAAAAAACTCTCAAAACCCTCGAGGTAATCATGATCCCCTAGCATCTACAACAATGCATCGATAAATAGGGAGACCACGGGGATATCATGAATAACACAAGATTATACCAAGAGGTGGGGTGAATAGTATAGCACCCACTTTTTACTTTCTTTCTAAATCAATATCAATTAGTGTCCTTAATTACAATAACCAAATATAGCAGTGTGCATTAATAACATAGATAGAAATAGTAAGCAAGTGCACAAATCATCACACATAATTGAGACATAAGATTTAATGTGGTTCCCCCAATGTGGGGTAGTCCACAAGATATTCTCCTTATAATATTTCATAAATAAATAGGGATCCTTATCCCAATACAAATGATTACTTTGATCTGCTCAAATATAGGTTTTTTTTATTTGCTTAGGTGGGCTCCACTGATCTGCTCAGCTAGGCTCTCCACTAATCTGCTCATATAGGCTATCCACTGATCTGCTCAACTAGGCTCTCCACTGATATGCTCAGATAGGCTATCCACTGATCTACTCAGATAGGTTATCCACTAATCTACTCATCTAGACTATCCATTGATCTGCTCAGCTAGGCTATCCACTGATTTGCTCAGCTAGGCAACTAGTGTTGATGTGTTTTCTATTTCTGTCATGTCTCTTTCACTACTCACAAATATACCTCAATGCCTTCTCACAAGGCTTAAACAATCCTGCTCAAATGTTGTCCCAAATATGTCCACAAATCTATCCCAAAAGCCTTCTCAAAGGCTCAACAAATCATGCATAAAAGTTTTCTCAAATTTGTCCAAAATTTTTGTCCCAAAAGCCTTCCCAAAGGCTCAACCAATCATGCACAAAAGTTGTCTCAAATCTTTCCATAAATTCTGTCCCAAAAGCCTTCCCAAAGGCTCAACCAATCATGCACAAAATTTGTCTCAAATATGTCCAAAAATTCTATCCCAAAAGCCTTCCCAAAGGCTCAACCAATCATGCACAAAAGCTATCTCAAATCTGTCCAGAAATTCTGTCCCAAAAGCCTTCCCAAAGTCTCAACCAATGACTCTCAAGTAGAACTCAAATCTCAACCACAAATAAACGAAGACAAGGCTCAATGATGAACTCAACAATGGATAACAAATGAATGATGATAATACTCAAAAATATGCTCAACAATTAATGGCAATGTACTATTCAATGCATGACAACAATGATCCACAATTATCTCAACAATGTATGACAAATGATATCTCAAATGTATGACAAAAATGCTCAACAATGTACTCTCAAATGGATGACAAAAATGCTCAACAATGTACTCTCAAATGGATGACAACAATGCTCATAATGTACTCTCAAATGGATAACAACAATGCTCAAAAATGTACTCTCAAATGGATAACAACAATGCTCAACAATGTACTCTCAAATGGATAACAACAATGCTCAACAATGTACTCTCAAATGTATGGCAAATGAGCTCTCTAATGAAAACCTCTCCAAGCAATAACAATGAGGACTTCAACCAACCAAGGATAATATCCACAAGTTATAGCAATAGGTTCTCGATAATATTTTCCTCATGCAATTTCAATAAGCTCTTAAGAAACAAGCACAACACCCTCAAGCAAAGAGCTCTCAAATATCCAAAAATTATATCCTCAAATGAAATACGAATGTATCCACAAGTGACTAGCAAATGATCTCCTCAATGGTCTCAAATAGTGGCAATGGACTTAACAAGTAACCAACAATAATCTCCTCAAAGCAATAACAAAAACCTCCTCAATAATGGAAATACTCTCAATGAACTCCACTAAAGCAATCATGGAACTCAAGTATCAATTTTATCCATAAAATTGATTTTCTAATCCATCCACTTCCTATCCATAGCCAAGGCACATAATCAAGCAATTTATCTTCAACTTCAAATCATAACTCATGTGCATGTCTTCTAACTCAAGGTAGCACTTAACTAGGTCTCAAGTTACTGGTTTAATTTCATAATTAAATCATGCACTAGGACATATAACAAGTTCAACATTTTTCAACCTTATGACTCCCTAATTCCATTAACACATACAACAAGCACCTATGCTTTTATTTTTAATTCCACACTTTATAACTCCACATACAACAATCACAAATATTTATTTCCACACCTTATATCTCCCTAAGCACATTAACACATACAACAAGCATTTATTTCCCTAAACTCCTTATGACTCCCTAGTTATCACAAAAATAATTTTAATGCACCAAAACTTTGGTAATAACAAATATTACCATGTGTTGGAGATAAATACCTTTATATGAAATTCATTGCCTTCGTAACCTTTGAAATCATCTTTACCAAAATGCCTTGCCAAAATTAATGCACCTTCACACCTTCACGGGAGTCAAACTCCGTTCCTCTCGCTTAGCGCTGTGAAGCTCTTACCACATGGGTGCTAGCCCACGTTGGTATTTTAATTTTAAACACCCAACTTTAACCTATGCTCAAATCTGAAACTTGATTTTACTTTCTTAGCAAAACACTTTGCCCTTGGTGGGATTCGAACAACGAACCTACCTTGTGCAAAGTTCATGTGCTACCAACTGCGCTATAGGCTCCTGTGTGATGTCACTTTCCCATGTTGTTTACTTGACCTTGCTCTCAAATCAAAAGTTATTTATCCTTATTTCTTCGATGCTCCCCTTTTGACGACTCTCTCTCATGCATTATTTCAAGTCTACAATAAACAAAGGTTTTTACCTTTTATTTATATGCACCTCCATGCCTTTGAATGAAGTCAAAAAATATTTATTTATCTCCCCAACATTTGCACATCGGCAGATAATATAATACAATCTTAGATATTAGAATTATTAAATAAAAATTTAATAATTCACCTTTTAACTTTGAATTGGGATATCTCCTTCATTCTTTTGAATTTCGTCATGAAACTTTTTAAACCTAGGTTTTATTGGAAAACCTTTTCATCCATCATAATTTGGAGAAGTCTTAGCATAGTGGTTTTAATGAAAAACCCTTTCCAATGGTTTTAATGAAAACCCTTTCCGTTGGTTTTAATAAAAAACCTTTCCGTCGGTTTTAATAAAAACCCTTGTCGTTGGTTTTAATAAAAACCTTTACCATTGGTTTTAATAAAAACCATTAATATAATATTAAAAAAATTAAATATTATATGCCTCTTGTGCCACAAAACCCTGTATATATCCTTGCTCTCCAAAATATCATAAATTATTATTTATGAAGTGCTTTTACCACCAAAACTCAATGTGATCCATGTGACATCAATGACAACCCAAAATAACTCAAATTGCCAACATATCAAACCAACCTTGAACCACAAGCATATATAATGGCCTATCGATAGTTGATAAGACAAAGGAGAGAAGTACAAATATTGGAGAGAATGATGAATTTTCCAACCAATTGGGTGAAACAGAGAGAAGAGAATCAGAATCATTCAAGTTTTGAGATGGACTTTTCTGACGCATATAGAGAAGTTTTGGCAACATCATCCCCACAAAGAAACTTCTAAGAATGAAGATGGAGACGTCACCTAGCATGTGCAGATCATAGAATCTAACCATTACGACACTTGTCACCAAGCAGAAGAAGCAGAAGTCCACTAGCCAACATTGATTTGGTAGAGAAAACTTTTGATACCCGACCAATGGGAGGAAGGAATAGGGAAAGACCCCTAAGGCTTCGACCAAGAAGGGGGAGAGGTATTCAAATATGAAATGAATAAGTACAAGGTGATATTACAATCATAGGAGGAAGAGGGCGAGGAAGATTCTGACCCCCTATTCCTAGATGGCCAGGAGATACACCCCTAGCCTATATGAACTAGACAAGGAATCTGTGAGGATTACCAAGAGTTAGGGGAATCTTACCAAATCTCTCAAGGCGATGTACATGGGAAAAACCATCCTTAATATGACAAGGATCCTAGTGAGTAATGGGTGGTAGAGGATTACTCCAAGAAAGTGAGGAATCAACATTAGCACAAAAAAACCCAATGCCAAGAGGAATAGGACGAGGGAGACATTCGCACGGGAGAGGCCTTGCTTGTAGAGGAAGAGTGCATTTTGTAGATGAAAGAAACCAGGGAAAACTAAGAATCTAGTCATCAAATTTGGAGCTATAATTGATCCAAGGAGATATGCAGATAAGTCGCTCGAATGATAGTAAAGTAGTAAGGACACCGCTACTAGGGGACCAACCACCCATGCGACAAGGAGAAAGGACACCAGTTGAAGATACTCTAGCTTGCAATTGTACAATCCCAAATTGTACACATGAAAGAAGAAGGCTAGAAAATTCAATAACATCATAAGTAGAGATGGATTGGCCTAGGGAACAAATACCGATAGATGACAGAACCACTCATAATGTTAGAGTTGAACCTCCAAGTGAAGAATTTGATGAGATCATACAAGTGAATGTCACTGTACGATTGCCAAGATGGTAAGTGTAAGTAGATTAGGATTTAAAAAAAAAAAAAAAAAAAATTTAAAAAAGGTGCCTTAATTGTGAAAATCCCTCAAGATGCAATTAAGAAGGAAGTAGGTTGAAAACAGGAAATAGCGGCCTCTTTAGAGAGAGAAAATTGAAAATTTTCTCTAAGTATAAGATCGTACAAAGCAAAATGAAAGAAGAAAAAGGTATAATTATGAGATCGTACAAGTAAAATTAGCAAAAGAACATGGAAAATCATACAAAGAGGTAGGTTGTATGATTTGGATCGTACATTGTACGGTTTTGGGCATGTTGTATGATTTTCAACTACCCCAATTAATGCGACATGCACAAGAAAAAACAACAATTGGAGGAAAAAGTGGGAAGAAGACAATTTTTTCAAAAAAAACATTGAGTTGTCAATCATCCACGCAATAAGGATCGAAAACGTGCAAAGTGGCACAATTTAAGATTTGGTTAGGATTTTTGAGAAATGCTTTAAATAGAAGGTAAATTTGCAAATTTCTTAAACTGTACAATGAAGAGTGAACTTATTTCAACAGAACAAAGGTGGAAATTGTGCAATCCAATAGAGAAGACCATATGGGCAGCAAATTTCATCATCAATATGAATTTATGAGGACCCATTTCAATTAGCACTAAGGAGTACTTTTCATTTTTGGAAGAATCAACCCGAAGAAGGAACAAAAGAGGGAAATTAGGTTTTTACTCCATGAAAGAGAAAAATTTGAAGTACAATCATAAATAGGAGGGATATACAACATAAGGTGCCCAAGTACGAACTCAGTGGTGAAGAAGGGCGGATTAGGGTTTAGAAAAGTGAAAAAATTAAAGCCGGACTATAGAATTTGCAAGGAAGTGAGATTTAAACCCTAAAATCGGAGAAATCAGGTAGAAAGTGAGTTGGAAAAGATAGGGAAAGGAAGGAGAATTTTGTACAGCCATCAAAGTACAGTCAAAATTTATCAATTGAAGAAAAATTACACCAGAAGTGGAAAAGTGGAAAAATTGCTACCAAAAACACTAAAACAGAAGATCGGGGCAATTCGACAAATGGGTTAGTGAAAGATTCGATAAAGGAGGTCAAAATTTCAAATTATTTTACAACCTAGGGTTTGGAAAGTCATACTGTATGATTTTGAAGGTGAGTGGTATGATTTCAAGAGAATATAGTACAGTTCCAAGTAGTTGTCAAGCCTTTTTAGATAACTTTTAACAAATTGTACAAAATCATATAGAATTGTATGAATTCCACGGAGGGAGGTAGCAAAAAAGTGATATTGTACAAAGTAGTATCTCCCTATACAATTTTGTGCCACAGATGTATGATTTGAGGAAATTATGGTAGTTTGAAGATTGAAAGGCTAAGAAATGAATGGTGGGGAAGAAAGCAGTGTATGATCTGGAAGAGGTTGTTGAAGGTGAAATCGTACAAGCATACAAGAGAGAGCATCTTGTATGATTTACAATAAAATTTTATGATTTTAGGAAGGCTTCTGATTGCGAATATGTTGATGTTTGGATGATAAGTTAATCGGGATAATGGTGAGAGAATGATCTTAATATAAGAGTTCGGACATTGGTTAAGGTGGATTACGGCCAATAGAGTAGAAAGGTCACCAAGACCCCTGTATGAGAGAGAAGCATATCAATGACAGTACCAAGGGTGACAATTTTAGTCCTACAATTGGCGTGGTACTCATCCTTGGAGGAGAGGAGGATATAGGTCATGGAGAAGGCAGAACTATTGGCGGGCTGATCAAAGAAGAACATCACCAAGGCACCGAGAGGAGAGAATGGCACAAGAAAGGACCTCAAGGAGGGATCTAAGAAGTGAAGTACATATTCCAGATCAGGATGAGGATTTTATTAGGATACCTGAGGAATGTCAGGTGGAGATCACAAATATTGCATTTGTACAACATGGAGCAGATACATGCAAGCGATGGTGGAGTGATAAGTGGAATAAGAACCACCCATGGAGAAAATAGTTTGAAAAATATGGTGTAGCTATTATAGCACAAGTACCACCACACCAGAAAAAATTATTCTACAACTATTTGTTGCAGATGGTCTAGGCGTATAATCCTATGACCTAAACTACTTTATTTAATATGGACAAGAGGTCGATGAAAATAGAAGTGACCATAGATGCATTCATAAAGAAATTCAGATTGCTAGCATATGGCATGGAAATAGTTAAGAAGTTGGTGGATCCTATTGAATCATATCATATCATTACTGCATTGACTAATGTGAAGTCATTGATTGCTTCAAAGATCTTAGGTGTGGGGACTCGAGGGATCAAATAGAGCCAACTAAAAGGATATGATTGACCATGTGCAATGAATACAATTATGGCTTAACTTTTAGGTGATATAAGGTCCATAGAGATGCCAATTTGGATGGCTTAGTACGTAGAAGGTATAACCTAAGAAATACAGTACGATTGGGGTACCTATCTGGAGAGGAAAATGCATGAAGTACTAACGAAGAGAACGAAGAATTTTGGAATGAACTTCTAGACCATCAAATTATTGTTGAATGCTATCACAGAACTAGAGATCCACTTTCCAGGTTTGATAGAACCTTAGAAAGTTGGAGAAGGATAGCCAACTATTTTGAGGTGGGTAAAATCAGTTTTCCATTAAGAAGGCAACTCCAAAGAAGCCTCGAACAAAGAGGGATCAATAGGCCACGGAGGCACCAGAAGACACTCCTTCGGATGATGAGGATGTACATCATCGAAGGAAAATAAAAAGAATATTAGAACCTAAATTGGAACAAGCAGTACAAAAATTGCAACATGAGCAACCACCAGTTTAGGAAGGGGAGGGAAATATGGAGAGACAAGTAAGCCCAATTCAAATAAAAAACAATATGACAATGGGAAAGAATGACAAAGAATATTGTTTTAGAGAAACAAGAGGAGTCTGCACAAAAGGATCTACAGGAAGAAGAAAATTCAGATTCTGAAAAGATAGAGCTGGATGACTAGAGTTGGGCAGTAGCAGAGAAAATAGTGGTATCTCCATAGATTTTCCAATGGGATGAATTCAAAATACTAGATTCCTAAAATTTATTAAGAATATGGAGGTGGGGCAAATAGCACAAGAAGTGGCAACCACCACTCAAGAGGACACTGAAGCAATAAGGGAAGCTTCAGAGGAAGAGACTAAAAAGAAGAAGAAGCCCTATTACAAATTCATGATGGGATGAAGTTCAAAGCAGAATAACACAAGTGATGCACAAGAAGAGATAAAAGCATCACAAGAACAAAAGGAATCTGTTATTGAACAAATCATAGTTATAGAAATTCAACACAATCAAGAAGAAGAACATGTGATGGAAGAACAACAAGAGGGCAATATGGAACAAGAAGTAGCCCAAACAGTAATATAAGAGCAACAGGTGGGCTCTACTGAGCAAGAAAAATCCTAGGAACAAATAGAACAACAACAATCTCAGTAGGATATTGTGAACATAGAAGATGATGAGGAGAAGAAGATTGTATAATAGATCTCATATCGAGAGAAAATAGACATAGAGAGAGCACTTCAAGAGCTTGGGGGAAGCTCTAGCCACCACATGGAAGAAGAGGAAGAATAAAATCCTATAGAAGAGGAATGATGGAGAATGAAAACAAGTTACCTTTTGAAGGTACCACAGTTTGGTAGAGTTGAAATAGAAGAGGAGGCAAGAGGAGTAGAAGATGATGTGGAATATTTCTTCTTACAAATATGTGATGCCATAGCCAACGCAAAATTATAATTTTGTATTGGACGCATGGGATAATTAAAACTGTGGGAGGAACAAGTGTCTCTTGAGTTGAAGAAAATAACAGAATGGGTGAGCATCAAGGAGCGTACAAGGAGAATCATGGATATTCATGTACATAACTCATGGAAGTTACCTAGGGAAGAGGTAACCACAATGGTGGGAAGATACGACTTGCCATAAGGAGTGATAACCAACTATAGGAAGCATATGAGAGTGTACTTGGATAGAATTAGTCACCCCACTTGTCCGATGAACACAGGAGAATTGGAGTACAAGAGGGTCACTACAAATTTGGCTATCACTCTAAGGAAGTTGAACTTTCTCACATATTGGATAGAGTGGTTGAGCATTGGATTAGAGTATGTTTATCAACTCAAGGAAGCTCAAAGGGGGGAGATGGAAGCCACTTGTAATAAATTGATTGCAATGGAGGAAGAATTGCAAAAGTATAAGGCTGCAGTAGAGGAGAAAATAAAGAAACTGGAGGAAGATTTGACAAGCATAAATAATGAATCTAAAACTAGAGTTAATGTGCTTGAAGAAGATAAGCGACAGATCTCCCAGATAGCAGAAGACATGATTAAGGAGTTGGAGGTACAACTAAATGCAAAGGATAAACATATGATAACATATTTAGTCGAGAAGAATGAGCAAGTGGTGACACAAACCAAAAAGATCAAAGAAATTCAAAAGGACAATAAGAGATATAATGAATTGGTCTTGGAGAAGCAAGCACAATTGAAGGTTAGAGAAGATATTGTTCATGCCTTGGAGGCAGATATTCATCACCACTTGGAGACTATTGTTGGGAAGAATGAAGAACTTTAGGTGGTAGCTCAAACAGAAACCACTTACAGGAAATATTGAGGAGTGCCACCGATCAGGAAAAGCAAATGATGGAATTTCTAAATACTATCGAAGAGAAAGCTAATTTCCATGGGGTAAAAGTAGTCGATATGGGAAGCTACATAGCCAATTTGAAGACTGAACGTGCAATTATTCAAGCCAAAGTATCTGATATACAAGAGATAATTACGGGATATGAAGCTCGACCAAAGCAGACATGTTAGTCGACGAGGACACCGGCTAAAGTAAAGGAGAGGGCAGATGTAGGCATCAAATAATCCTCCCATAAGAAGAGAAAATGATCAAGGGATTTTCTCCATTTTGATAGTTTACCCAAGTTTTGGTAAACTGTACAACCAAGAAGGTAAACCGTACAACCAGGGAACCAAACCGTACAAGGCAAGAGCAAACCATATAAGGCGCATTGAAATGCAATGAAATGCACAATAAATTTAATTTTGGGATGAAATAGCACATGAGTTTACCAATTAAGGTTTTAGACTTAGTAAAAGTCTAATTTTATGCATTCTATTATGTATGGGTAGTTGTAAATAACTAATTGCCTCAGGAACCACTTTGGATTTGCCTGGGCAACATTATATAAGGCCCCATTTTCAAATTCGTAGGTCTGGTTGCTGATAGATATGGATAGAGTACTTTTTTATTGTAATCCAAGGAGATAGCTTGTTTACTTTTGATTTATTGCAATAGATTGATAGACAACCCTATTGTAATAACATTGATGACATAATATAATATACATACACTATTATAGGTTGTGTACGATCCTGGCAATGATGGATGACGATCTATGGTCGAATCTTGATGCATGTATTTTTTGGTAATTGTTTTAGCTTAGTTTTATGAATTGTTGCAACCTCTTGATAGAAACCAACATTGGTAAAACTTGAGAAATGATATGTGAGCATGGTAGTATTTAGGAAGATGTCATGAACCTTGTTGTACAATTTTTGTATGTAATCAGTTGAATGGAATCTCTCCCAAGCTTTGTTAAGATTTTTTGCATGTTATGGAGAATGAATTGATTTGTATATTAAATCATTATAAAAAATTATTGAGAGAGATTGATACATTGAAGCATTTGATTTGACACCTGATTGTACCTTCAATTTGTATAAATCGTACACCAAAATCCATACAAATCGTACAAGGAAAACTTACCCGATTTGGCAGTTTGAGGGAATCGAGTTAAACAATTACAAAAATATGTACGATAATATCCAAAACCAAATCTATCAATTTAGCTGAGTGTAAAAGCGTACAAACCTTTCCACTATATGATTTAGAATCGTACAGTGTGAGAGTTTGACATTCGTACATGTTGTTCAACCGTCATCAAAGGGTATTTTGGAGGACTGTACGGTTGTACGATTTGGTAATCGAGTTGGAATTTATATATTGATCATTCCTAGCTCTATAAAATCACCTCCCCACTAGGAATACTACACCCCTGTGCTACATATATTTATTATATGGAAGAAGAGGCTTTTAAAGAGATCCCAAACCTTTTTAAAAAATATCCTATTAAACCTCCTCAGAGAACCTAGGAAGGTAGAAACAAAATAACACCAATCGACAAACTTACCATTTGGGGGCCTAACAAGCCCTAAGGATGAGCTGAAGCTACAACCCAAAATATAGTATTCGAGAAAACAAACAAACAAACAAAAATAAATAAGCCATTCATGCAAGGAGGGCCATCCAACTAGAAAAACCAAAACAAAGATGACACCAAACAAAAACACAAGCAGAGAAACCATAATTCAATATTCCAGCCCTTTGGGTCCAATACCATTGTAAACATTCTAGTCCTTCATATCCCACTATTTCTAGCCCATTAGGACTAGAATATCTTTAGCACAAAAAATTATCACTTGCATGGAATTGATGAGAGACTTTTGGAGCTTCAAAAGCATCCTCTTGAGATATTTGGGAGCTATAACCAATGTCTGGACATGAAGGTGTAACTCCTTTTTGGTATAAACTGATCCAATAATTAGTTTGAATTTCTTTTATGGTTGGGCTAAGTCATAAATATTAGATTCCTAGACACATAGAGGAGATTTCCCCAAGTTTTTTAGCTTGGCCACTAGGCACTTAGAGCATCTAGTCCCTTCTTCACTACCACCCATCCCTTTTGAAGGAGAATCCGCCACATTGACCCTAGACCTTGAAGCAGGTGTAACATTGATAGCTTCTCAATTGATAGACTCTCTTTGTTCTAAATTAGAGTACTTCGGATAGTCAATTATAGGTGGTGGCACTCTTGTGAGGGAATTTAGGATCTCCTCCCTCGATAGACCTCTAATCTTTATCACATGATCAAACACTAGTTTTGTGAATCCCTAGTGGATAGGGTCAAAGTCTACCCCTTTCTTCTCTATTCTCATCGACCTAGATATAGATTGAAATAAGAAAGAGGAGATTCTCATAAGACTCTTGTGTTGTAGATGGTTCAGGAACATAAAATGAAAGCTCCTAAGAATATCTTGATTCTCATCAAGCATAAAGTATTGCATTATTACTAATTCAACTCTATCCTAGGGTATTTTTAATGAGGTTATTTTGAACCCATTTTAAATTATCACCAACTCCTCTTCATTGCTCAAGAAAATATGCGACTCCCTAGAAAAAGAATTCTTTTCTCTTTTATGCACAAAATCATTCATGAGTAGGCTCATTACCTCAATGATTAGGGGATATTATCTTCAAATTCTAGGGTCCCAACCTTGATCACACTCTTACACTATGATTAGACCATATGCTTGGCTATTTCTTTATGGTATTCATTGAATTTCATCAGGCATTGGATAATATTACCTTTTTTGAGTATTTTTCTTACATATTCCTCCACAACCAGTGAACTTGGTTCCAAAATCAAGGATTCCATGCTATCAAAAATACTTCTAACACTAGTCCTAACACATAGAAATGAACATCCAAAACCAACCAAATCACCACTACCAACACTAGACACCCCCCATAGTCTTGAAAGGAGATTATACCTATAGGGATTTGTTAGCTTTTGATGCTATATATTTAATGAAAAATCAACCACAAGATCTAAAATGAGCATGCAATATCAAATATAAGATAATGGTAATATACTAAGCATGTAAAACTCATAATAAACTTTTGCAACTACTCATAAAACTACCATTAATGAAAGCTCACAAAAATAGTAAAAATGCTCTTGTATAAAGATCTACTAATGCATGCTATGAGCAATGCTCTTTTTCAATGCATATTACAATGCTTAGTCACAAATATATAAAAGTATGTGACTCTTCACTTTCCTACTCTAAGGACACATGTGCATTCTACATGATGGACACTTGTGCACATGCACACCTAACTATAAGACACTTGTGCATTTCCTGCACATTATTACATTACATAAAATATAACTCACATTATAATCTAAATATGTACCCAAGGTGGTACATTAGCATGTACCAAATAATGTAATATATTCTAACACCCCCTGTATTACATTATTTGGGATGAACTTCTCTTGATCTGCATAGATAATCTTTGAATGTTTGAAACTTGTTCTATCCTAGAGCTTTTGTAAATATATCTGCTAGTTGTTCTTCTATAGGTATATACTTCAAACTGATATGATGATTCTAAAAATGATCTCTAATGAAATGACATTGTGCTTCAATATGCTTAGTTCATTCATGTACAATTGGATTTTTTATCAGATTGAGTACTCCTTGATTATCACAATGTATTAGAGTTGGAGTTCATTTGATTCCCATGTCAGATAATATATATTGTAACCACAAAGCTTCACAAGTTGTATCTCTTGTTGCATGATATTCTGCTTCAGTAGATGATTGTGCTACTGTATGTTGTTTCTTACTATGCCAAGATATTGGTCCTGACCCAAGATAAAAAAATGTATCCTAAAGTAGATTTTCTATCATCAATAGAACCAACATAATCAGAATCTGAATAACCCTATAGACAAAAATATTTAACATTCTTCATATAAGTTAGTCCATAATCTGTAGTCTTCTTAACATATTGTAGTATTCTTTTTGTAGCTTTCCAATGACTCTCTCTTGGCTCTTGCATGAATCTTGAAAGATAATTTACAACAAAAACTAGATCAGGTCGAGTATTTGTTAAGTATAGAAGACTTCCAATTAATTGGTGGTACCTTGTAGCTGAAACTAAAGGTGTTCCATCATTTTTGGATAATTGAATTCCTTGTTCCATGGGTGTATCTTTAGGCTTACAATCATTCATTTTATATTTCTCAAGTAGAGCATTTGCATATTTTGATTGTGTAATGGTAATATTATCTTCTTTTTGATGAATTTCTAGACCAAGACAATAATTCATCAATCCTAAATCTATCATTTCAAAAGCCTTCTCAAGATCTTTTTTATCTCACTTATTAGTTTTCCAGAGCTTCTAGTAATCACTATATCATCAACATACACTATAAGAATTAGTATATCATTTCCAATTTTCTTTGTATATAGACTTGGATCAGATGTACTTCATTTGAAACTATGTTGTAACAAATGATTATTAATTTTTATATTCCATGCTCTAGGGGCTTGCTTCAGACCATATAAGGATTTGTTTAATTTGCAAACCTTATGTTCTTGACCTTTAACAACAAATCCTTCTGGTTGTGACATGTAGACTTCTTCTTCTAAGTCACCATTAAGAAAAGCACTTTTTACATCCATTTGATGAAGTTTCCAACCCTGATGAGCTGCTAAAGCACATACTATTTTGATAGTAGTCATTCTAGCTATTGGTGCAAATGTTTCTTCATAGTCAATTCCCTCTGTCTGAGTATATCCTTTGGCTACTAACCGAGCTTTGTACTTGTCAAGTGTCCCATCTACTTTATACTTAATCTTGTAAACCCATTTGCAACCCACAACTTTCTTTCCTGGAGGTAATTCTACTAGATTCCATGTTTTATTCTTTTGTAGTGATGAGTATTCAGATTCCATAGCTGCCTTCCAATGTGAATGATTTAGAGCTTGAAGTGTTGATGTTGGCTCTACTATAGTGCTTAGTAATCCTCTATTCATTCTACTTTGACTACGAGTTTGAGGTCTTGTAGTAGTAAGATCTAGCATTTATTCCAAGTTTGATTCCTTGAGTGTGTTTCTAAGCCATATTGGTTCCTTCCTTTGAGATATTATGGAAGTGTCTGTACTTTCACTTTCTTCATCCTGGGATTCTGACTTTGTCTCTTCATTTACCAAGTCTTCCTCTGAGAAATTTAGAAGAACTTCTACATCATTACTTTGTTTTTCAGTTTCACTCTTGATTTTTTCATCAAAAACTACATCTCTACTTATATATACCTTCTTTGTACTTGGATCTATTATTCTATACCCTACAGATTCATCATCATAGCCAAAAAATATACTAGCCATAGTTTTTCATCTAATTTTGTCCTTTTCTATTTTGGAATATGCATATAAGCTTTGCATCCAAAGATTCTTAACTTTTCAATATTTGGTTTTTGTCCTGACCATGCTTCTTCTGGTGTAACATGATTGAGTATTCTTGTAGGTAATCTATTTTGTAAATATATTATTGTTTTGACTACTTCTACCCAATATTGATGATCAAGATGAGCTTCTTTTATCATACATCTCACCATTTCCATTATAGACCTATTTCTTCTTTCTGCAATTCCATTTTGTTGTGGTGAATATGTTGTAGTGAGTTATCTTTTAATTCCATTTTCTTCTAGAAATAGATCAAATTATTTTGATACAAATTCACCTCCTCTATCTGAACGAAGAATTTTGATAGTCTTTCCTGATTCCTTTTCTACTTGAAGTTTGAATTGTTTAAAACGACTAAATGCTTCTGATTTGTACTTCATGAAGTATACCCACATTTTTTTGGTATGATCATCAACAAATAGTTGAAAATACTTATGTCCTCCAATACTACTAACATTCATTGGACCACATAAATATGTATATATTAATTCTAATGGTTGTTGAGATCTATGCTAATGAAGTTCAAAAGGAATTCTATGTTGTTTTCCTGCTAAACATTCTGGACAAATAGTGGATTCCAAAGATAGATTTGGTATCCCTTCAACCATTTTATATTTGACCATTTCATTTATAGATGATGCACTGGTATGTCCCAAATGTTTATGCCATAGATCTGATGTCTTAGCTGAAAAATCCAAATGTGTAGTAGTATCCAAAACAAATAGACTACCTTTATTGGAACCTGAAGCTATCATTTTCCCTTGTTTGATAATATGACATTGTTTTCTTCCATTGATAACTTTGAATTCTACTATCATGTCTTGATCCATGAGTTGAGAAACTGAAAGAAGGTTGGTAGTCAATCCAGGAACATATAACACATTGTTAATTATTCCTTTTCCATTTATTAGATTGATCAGAACATTTCCTATTCCTCTTACTTCATAAGTTTTACTATCTACTATAGCAATTGGTTTCTCATTTTTTTCTTGTAGAGAGTCAAACCATTGTTTGTTTCCAATCATATGTTTGCTTGCTCCTGAATCTATGTACCAATAATCCATAATCAATTTTCTGGTCTATATGAGGTTGACTACCTTTCTAAATTTCAAAAAATCCTAATTTGATGTTGAAGTCCTTATGGCTCCCAAATAAGAAATTTAGAATTTTGTAAACTATATTTGCAAATTTTGTAACCCTAATTTGATGTAAGAATATTTGCAAATGCTTTACAAAATTTGATAATCCAATTATAAATCTTCCCAAAACTTTAAAAATAATTCCCTAAATTTCTCAAAAATATTTTAGGGCTTCTCAAATATTACCAAAAATAAATATTTCACTTTCTAAGGTTTTATTTTCTACTAAAAATAACTTATCCCTCCAATTAAATTATTAATAAAGGTAGAATATTAACCAAATTAAACCTTAGATAATTATTTCCCTTCCTTATAACTCCAAACCTTATAAAATGAATAATTAAATATTAGACTTTACCTCAAATGTAGGTGCTCGAATATTTTGATGATATTGGCATGGTTCTTCCTTATATATGGCACTCTCTAAGACTTTTACTATCCTCCTAGTGCTTGTATGACCATTGAACACATAGAATATTATTGGGGCTCCTCAAACCTATCTATATTCCTCTTCTCATGTGCTACATGTGTTTCTTCTTTCTACATTACTCTACCCAGTTATGACAATATGGGTGTTACCTTGGACAAGATTATTTCTTCCTCAAGGAGTGCTCATAGAAGCATTTTCTTTCTCTCAATGGTTGTTGGCACTCCCTTTCCTCTATGCTAAGTGGCATCCAAGTTCTTTCAGGTTCTTAACCAAAGTGACAAATGGTGGCTACACTCCTCTCAACACTTGCATTTGATTCTATAATATCTTAGCTTTCTTTGGTGCTCAAACTGGCTTGCCCTTCCTTAACGCTCACAATATCTTTTGCTACTTGATAGTTGTAACTTCCAATTCTTCTTTCTTCCAATGTACTTTTTAACTCTCCAATGTTTATTGGTGCATTTTTGTTTCTAACTTTTGGTGGTGGCTCTTCTCCATCAATGGTTGCTCCTCGTCTATGGTGATACCTCCTTCTTTGGTGGTACTTCAATAACTATTCCTTGGTGGCTTTTTCATCTCTTTGCTTGATCCCTTTTTAATGTTTTCGGTCATATATCCAAGCTTCTTAACTTGGGTAAAATCCTTGTTGTTTTAATTTATTTAACTCCTAAAAATCTTGCACCTTTATCCTTGCTTTAGCTTGTCCTTATACTGTACCTAAATTCTTATTTTTTTTGTAGATTTTAATCCAATGTGAATGCTACCTTCTTCAAGTTTTAGCACCTTACTTGGTGTCTTTAGACACCTTGAACATGCTATCTTTGAGCACTTATTTGGATTTTCCTTAGACAATAATACTACCTCCTTCATTGGCTTGAAGACTCTTTATTTTGTAGAATTTAATAGCTCTAATATGGTGCTCTTATAACCTTAAAGTAAATTGATTTAATAAAATTTTGTAGCATCAATGTGGCATACCTTTTGGCCTCGTTTTGTAGCTAATTTTCTTGGTTCAACTCTCCTTTCTACTCAATTTTTACCTCAAACTTATCAACTTTGTAGCTCTAATTTTTTCTTAAAACTCTATACCTTTTAGCCTTTAGCTTGTTGTTCAAAAAGCTTTAATTTTAAGCTTTCAATGTTGTTTAAAAATCAGCTTCTATGTTGTCCAAATATCTTTATAATTTGCAACAATTATCCTTCTTCAAATGCTACCAAATACTTATTTGCTTTGCTATCCAAAGCTCTCTCAAATATGCCCTAAATTTCTCCAAACCACAACTCTCTTTTATCCTTTTAATGCTTCCCTAAGATATGTTTTTTATGGATTCAATTCTCCTCCAAATTTATTCTCTCGAACACTAAAATTTGCACCTATTAGTGTTGTCCAAACATTGCCCACTTGTTGTATAAAACTCTATAATTTCTTCTACAAAAATCAGCAATCTTCTCCTTCACAGATCAAACTTCAAATCTGTTGTGGTTGTCTTCAAAAATTTCAAATCTAGTGGCCTCTCCCTATATCCTATCAATCTTCCTTGTGCACTGATACCACTATTAGCTTTTGATGCTAGATACTTAATGATAAATCAACCACAATATATAAAATGAGCATGCAATATGAAATATAAGATAATGGAAATATTTGAACATGTAAAACTCATGAATAACTTTTGCAATTATTCAGATAACTACCATTAAAAATTTCCCACAGAAATACTAAAAAATACTCTTGCATAGAGATCTAATAATACATACTATGAGCAATGCTCTTTTTCAATGCTTCTTACAATGCTTAGTCACAAATATATAAAAGTATGCGACTCTTCACTTTCCTACTCTAAGGACACATGTGCATTCTACATGAAGGACACTTGTGCACATGCACACCTAACTATAAGAAACTTATGTATTTCTTGCACATTATTACATTACATAAAATATAACTCACATTCTAATCTAAATATGTACCCATGGTGGTACATTAGCATTTACCAAATAATATTGTAGAGGGAGAAAACTACCCTACCAAGTAAAATTCTCAAAGGTTGGATCCACAAGAGAAAACCTTGATGTGAACCACGACGGTATATTGTTCTCTACACTCAGTGCTAGGGGATGAAGGGTTCACCAGGAATGATTTAAAGACTCACTCTAAGTCCTCTGGTTTTCAATAATGTTTGATGTATTCAATTAAAGACGAACATCTAAATTTGGCCTTTCTAGATCTATGTTGTAAAAGATAAAGGACAATGCAAAAATAAAAAATACAAGAATATAAGTGCTAACCCTAGTATGATTCTTTCTTTGAATGATTTTATAACCCTAGGGTTCCAATAAGACAACCTTTAAGCAAGGGCTCAAGAAATGATGCACAAGCAAAATTAATCCTAAGTGGACACTATATGTTGTTTATCTTTCAAATACCTAGAAATTAATTAGATGTATTTCTTATAAATTAGATCTAGGGTTTACAAAAAAAATGTAAATCACTCAAAAAACATCCTAAAGACTAATCAGAACACTTAGCTCATCTGGTGATTTATCCTTACCTTTATCCCTTTATCCAATGCTATCAACAATTCATGTTCCTACAAGATAACTTAATAAACACTTGAAAAATATGATTAGCATTAGAGGGCCTACTTAGGCCATTGTATAACAATGCTTGGAGGTACAACATTCAAGCCCCTTAGGTCATTTTAGATAACCTTTGATAAATAGAAGCAAAAATTAACCTTTGGAATAAAACATATATATCATAATACAATAGAATAAAATGATAAAACCATAGAATATAATGCAGTATTATGCTCTAGATGTAGTCTAATATGCAATTATAATATCAGGGATAGCAATTTTCCCCCATATATGGCTCAGGCAAAATCGTGCTCCATAACATGCGACCGTGATAATGCACAGGCGAAATCGCACCCCACAGGAAGCCAGGTGTGATTTCGTAGAAACTATATGAAAAATAAAAGACAAGTGTAACAACATAAATATGTCACTCAAAAAATCTAAATATGTATGCAGAAGAGCAAATTCACCTAGTAGAGAGTGCAGAAGTAAAACAGAAGGGTTGAGACCTCTTGAATGGTTGATCTCTCCTTAGGGTTTTAACACAAATCCACCAAGAGCAAGCAACAACAATCAACAATCCAATGTAGCAAAAAACCAATCAGACTTCTCACTCCAAAGTTAACTTGATTATGAAAGAAGAAGAAAGATGCAGATCAATTAGTGAGCACTTGAATAATAATTATCAATCATCATTGTCCTTATTATTCGTGCTACAAGAATGAATTCAAACCCTCCTTATATAGAGGATTTGAAGGCGATATGGGCAGGAAAACCAAGGAGGGCCAATGTAAAATATGCCAAACATGAAGAATTAGGGTTTTCTTAGAACAAACCCTATAAAGGTGAAATCCTACCCCATCCAAACCGATCATGATTTTACCTATGCAAAGTTTCACCCCATCAAGGACGAGCGCAATTTCACATAGAGGGAGAAAAAGGGAAAAAGAGGAGGGAAGAAGCCTAACCCTTGCCTTAGGCAAGTCTAGAGGATCTCCAAGGAGGCTCTAGGAATATTGCCCGCTAAAGTGGGTCAATTTTCTATTTCTACATTTTTCCCCCTCTTTGATGCATTTAAGGCCAAGTAAATGCATCAAAGAAATATGTAGACCCCTATAGGCAAGAAGACAACAAGCACAGAAATAAGTGACCAAGTTTGGGAAAAAAGACGATGCAAAAGTGGTATTACAAAGGACACTCTAGAATTTTGCACACTAGGCAAGACATTACTACCATTAATGCCTCTATGGCTAGGGTGTGTTGTTTCCATTGCACAACTTTCCCAAAAATTGGGGACCCACCTGAAAATTATGAAATTTTGAATTTTTTGTTGTCTTTTAGAAAACTGGTTGGTAAAGTACTTTATGATATTATGATTTGTAATTTTAAATTGTGGTTTGTTAATATTGTTCGTTTGCTAGATATTTTGGGTTAAAATTGATTTGCCTATTTTTTTTTTGTTTTAGGTTGTAGTGTTATGCTTTTAAAAGGTTCAATTTTAATGTTTATGTTGAAATGTTTTAAATTATAGTATTTTCAATGCTTAAAAAGGGATAATTCTAAAACATTTAAATTCAATTAAATTGAAAAGATTAATAAAATTGTTTGTTTTGTAGGTTCATCAAGGTAAGCAGTGCGGTTTACAAGGTGAACCAGAAGTGGTCAACATGGTCAACATATGGGCATGATTTTTGAGTAAGTCAAGAGAGGCACATAACAAAGAGCCACCCAGTGGCTTGGCTGAATCGAAAGTGATAGGTTGCTTTCTTTTTGATAAAGTACCTATCGTATAGTTGCCCATTGTGTGTGGGATAAAAAGAGAACTTTCAAGCACCATATAGCATAGTATGCAGTTGCAATTAGATGATATCATTTTGAAAGGCTTGTACACATGAAAACTAGTGGAGGAGGATTGCTTACAGTCCATAGGTATTATTCATAGATGAGGAATTCTTCATTTGATTTCATTGTTTACTTGTGATGCACTTTGAGGAGGTTTTTGTAAGCGATATGAACATAGCTTTGGAGAATTTAAATTTTCTTTTAATGAAATTTTCAAACAATCACTATATGACATTTATAAAATCTACTATAGAGTGCATTTCATCATCATGATACCCACGGTGAATAGAGTCACCCTTTGAGGTCACTATAAGTGATCTAAACACAACTTTGGAGAATTTAAATTTTATTTTAATAAAATTTTCAAACAATCAACATATGATATTTATAAAATATTCTACGGAGTGCATTTCATCGTCATGATACCCGCGGTGAACAGTCACCATTATTTTATTGATTCGTATGTAGCAAGGATACTACCAATGGGAGTGAATTATGGTTTCACATTTTTATGATGAATCAAATGATTATTTTATTTCATTTTTTAAAGTACCCAGCTATTATTACCTTTGGTAATAAATATTACATGCTCTCAAACTATTTTTTGCAAAATTCTACTACAGATTTCGCTATCACAAAGGATAGTTTCACCATTTGCAAAATACTAAAGTTCAATATTTCTTAATTGGATATGGTTTTCACCGTTTTATGTGATCTCGTAGAGGAAGGGAATGATATTTAATATGATGTGGCATATTGTCACATGAAAGCCAACACAACCCTCGGAGGAAGGGTTTATTCTAAATGGTCAAAGTCCCTCGAGTTCATTCTCATTGATGCATTCAAATAAACCTCTTTGAGAATTACACATCCAAAGAAACCAATAGAGATAAATGGCAATGGGTACTCCACAAATGAATAATTTTATGGATTGATAAAGTGCATAGAGAAGCTATGAATGTGGTCATCGAATACCTACCTGGACCATGAAAGTTGGTACCTGATGAAGATATAGGGGCAAAAAACTAGATGTGTTTGACAATCAAGCAGTATCCACTGTATTCGAAGGGTAGCGAGTTGCATAACAACGATGAATATTCAGGAGCTAGTGGCTATCTAAGATTCCTAGTTGTGGAAGTTCCAAACAAAAAAGTCTCTCCAATAATCTATTTTCACAAACTTGCTTTATCAGATGTATATCATGTCAGATAGATTTATGGAGGAGTGATACTGTTGTAATAGTAAAATTTACATAATTCCCACAAGTTTCTCTATTTTGAAAGCATGTGTTAACAATGATGACCTCTATGTTTAATAGCCCCTATGTATATATATGACATAAAGAGCCCATTTCCAGAATAGAAGACATTTGAAACGTAAATGTAAAATGTGACATTAGATGAAGTCATTTTCGGGTGTAGCATTTCGAGATACAAAGTAAATAGGGTAAAATATTAATGAAATATTAATGAAATATGTTTACAACAAGTTTGGTAATTTTTGTTGAAGCCAAATAGTTATAAATCTGTTCCCAAAATTGTATGAAATAGAATGAACAGAAATTATTGAAATTATAAAAAAAGCCATAGTAGTAGAGAAAAGGGTTGGATGATTTTGGAAGGACGGATTGAAGAAGGAATAGCAAAATAATAGATAAAATATCTCCCAGGTTACATAGAGAGTTTCATTGTTGAAGAACAAAGAGTTTCTAGAGAAGTGTATTGTAAGATTTTAATAAATGTATTTATTTTCATTATATTGAGACATGCATGCTGATGATGTTTCATAGATTTAATGATTTAATACATTTCAATTATTTTTCCTTAGAAGGTAGCACTTAGTCTAGATTGGATTGGGTTAATATTGGTTGATCTAGGTTAGGTTTAATTCTAGGAAAGTTTCTATTTCTATTTTGTAACCTGTAGTTTAGTTTCATTTTTATTTTATTTTTTCTTACTCTAAACTTTTATTTTTATTTAAATTTTAGATTCATGTCACATTTTTAATTTCACGACACTTTATATTTGGAAATAAGCATTAGCATTTAAATTAAATTGTTCAAATAATTTTATGAAATTTCTAACCTAAAGTATTTGGACATAGTTTGATTAAAATTATTTTCTAAGGTTATAATTAATTATTTTGCACTTCATAAAATTGATTTTGGGCAAAATTTAATTATTAACCTAACATTTGGAGAATGAATCTTATGGACATCACATTTCATGTTATAAATCAAATATCAAAATTCTAGGCCCCTTGTTAATGGTTATGTGCACCTTGAAGTTGTTTCAACATTATTTTCACACTTTTCAAGCACATTAAAATATAGAACCTTGGAGAAACTAATCGTTTTCTTTGCAAGAGAGGGTTTTATAATCGAAATCCTAACTGTGAGTGTAGTTTTGTAATTGGGAAAAATTATCACTCAATAGAATTGGCGCTATAAGGAGTACCTAAAAGGTAACATATTTGATTTTTAGCATTTGATGTTGTTCAAATTTATCATTAAATAAAAAATAAAATATGTTTTATTATTCTACATTAGTTTTGATTTGCTATAAATTTGGAAATATGGTTATTATAAAATTGTTGAAATTTTTTCATACATAGTTTGGCATGTAAAAACTGGAACTATTTATCACTTTCCAATGGCAATCTTTACTCTAACAATGATAAGAATTGCATCTTGGTTAGGTGTTTATTATAGTTCATTAAACAATCCTAGAATACCTCATGAAATTCTTGAAAATGTAGAAGACTATTTACCCATGTTTAGGCATGATGTGGTAATTGTTGAGGAACATATTCAAAGATACAAGGACATGTTAATTTATTTGTAAATTATGCACAAAGATGTTGCTTGTAGGTTGTTTTCATTTACATTGGATGAGGTTGCATTTGAATGGTACATTCACTTACCTTTAAGTTCTAGCACTTCTTGGGATCAACTAGAAGCAACATTTCTTAGCCATTTTGGAAAATCGGTTGACCCAGTTATAATGCTAAATTAGTTTATCTCTATCTGTAAAGAACTTAATGAATCCATGAGTTCATTCAACAATAGGTTCCATGAGTTGTATATCAAAATTTTGATGCATTACATCATGTCAGAAGAAAGAGTTACTCAAATATACATGGGAGCCTTAGATCATGTTACTTCTATGTTTTTGAGACTTCTTAAAATTACATCCTTGCCTAGAGCTTACAATGAAGCAATAACATTTGAACAATAGTTGATTTTAAAAGGGGTTAATATGAGTAAATTATGTTGTACTTAGTATGGCACTGAGAGGGGGGGTGAATCAATGTGGCATTCCAAAACATGAATTAATAGCTCTAAAAACCACAACAATTAAAACTTATAAACAAATATAATAAGTACAGCAAGAGAACATCACACAACATAGATTTTTAACGAGGTTCACCAAAATGGCTACTCCTCAAAAAGAACGGCTGCTTGGACTACCATCCAAATCCAGCCTCTTGCAAAGCACCAACTTTACAATTTGTTTACTAGCACCAACTGGAAGAAGCCCCAACCCCTTATTTATCTGCACCAACAAAAAAGAGCACCAACCCCTTTGCAATCTTTGCACACTCTGCTATTTCTTGCGCAATCTCTTCACACAATCTGTTGCACTGCTACAGCCAAACTTTACAATAAAATTTGCCCTTTGCGCTCTCTACACATTCTGCTTTCTCTACTCACATGCTTCGCACACTCTGTGTCGTTCCACACTCTGCTCTCTATGCGCATTCACAATCGCACTTCGAACAACTCGACACAACTAGCTCACATTATGCACTTCACTATCATCTCGCCGATTCTACGCTATCTACGCTTTTACGACCGCATCTCGCACTTCAACATTCACTCGATGGATGCCTAAATATCCAAATAGCCCCACTTATATACTTGATATTTTGAGATGAAAACCCTAATAGTAGTCGGCTAATTATGCAAATGCAAACCCTAATCTTGGTTGGTTGCAAACCCTAAACATGGTCGACTGCAAACCCTAAATGTGGTCAATTGTAAACCCTAAAATCGTCGACCTACATTGAATGACTTCCGAATCGCTCGTCCACTGCATTATTAGATCTAACTACCTGAGTTGACAACAATGACAAAACTCTTGCAACACCTTGCTCAAAAATCTCCCCCTTTGGAATTGTTGGCAACACCTATGTACATTCATGTAACTCTTCTCCCCCTTTGTCAATAATACCAAAGGGCTACTGCAGACTCCCCCTGAGTCCATACACACCATTCTCAGAACCACATTGAAATAGTTAACAAAAATCATGGATATGATCAATAATATGAACAAATGCACAAATGCCCCCCCTGAGAATTTGATCCCAATGGCTAGTCAAATTTTAGACTATTCTTGGGAATATGTGGCCACTTCAATTCATGCTGTCTTTTGAGCCTCAACCCTCTGTTGCTCTGTAATCTCAAACTTGTCCACTAATTTTAGTGAAAGCATAGACTGATCGTTTAACTATCCAAATTTTTGCTCTGTAATGCAAACAGCATCTGCATATACATCTTGAATATTCTCAACAGACTTGAACCTACTGACAGCTGTTTGTCTTTCTCTGCAGTGAGAATCCAGCAGACTACCTCAATTATTTATAAAAGCACCTCAAACATTCATCACCAGGCTGGAAATCATCTGGCTACACATTATAAACTTTTTCTTCAATCTTCCCATTCAACATGCTGATTTCACTTCTATCAACAGAATTGACAAGTGACTCACATCTGTACCAATTTTTGTCTAGCACTGCAATTTTACTGCCAACTCTTACTTTCAACTATGCATGTCGAAAGAAGACATTTTGTCAAACACTTTATGGCCAACCGTAGTGCACCTTACTCAGCCTCAAACTTCTTATCCTTGAATTGGCATTATATTAAAATTTAAAACAAAACTATCTATGAATTAAATATATTCACCAAGGTGTAATGAAAGATCTGACAATCTTCACATCAAGCGTAAAAAAAAAAACATGTTGCTATTATCGAAACACAAATATGCAGTTGGGGCAAGCATTCTTTCAATAAACAAAAACAATCTAAACTGTTATAATCCATAGCTATAATCAGTGGCAGTAAGAACCATCAACAAAACAACAATGACATAAGCAATACTACCAATGGTGAAGATTCTCAATGCAAACACTACCCTTCACGGCACTTCCACACACAACTAAAAGAACAGCCAACACACTTGACAATTATACCACAAAAGCCTAATTGCTGGTCTTTCATCCTCAGATACCCAGACAAATTTACAGAAGCATTAAAATAAAATCTTTTTCAAAATGCTCCCCCTAAGGATGTGTTACCTGGAGTTGCTTAGTGCAGTAGAAGAGCAGTCTCCTTTAGTTCAAGGAGACACGATTTCCTCTCTTCTTTCTTTCTCCAGACTTTCTTGACCTCGGGCTTGGATTTTTCACCTGCGTCCCTATTTTGCATCATTGCATGAACTTGAATATCTCTCCGGTGTGGTTGTCTCTTATGCATCCATGATGAATGATTATTTTCCTTTCTTCTATGAACTCGATTTATTTCTTGTCTGTGTTGTGTTCTTTGCATCTTATGAAATCTACTGTTTTGCCTTAGATTTGATACATAAGCGCTTGGACAAAACCTTGCTATGTGCCCATGACCATTGCATTGAAAACATTGTACAAAGTGTTCACTCAGATATGCAGATGTATTTCGACCAGCATAACTCTTTGATTTATTATTTAATCCACAATAAGTTGCCTTGTGACCATACTGGTTACATCTGAAACAATAGCCATTAAAAGTGTTAGTATGAAAAAAGTGAGTGGTAGAACTTCTTTTGTTGTGGCTGCTTTGCTGTAAATCTCCTTTGATATTTTCTTTCTTTTGAAGATACAGCTTTAACCTTTTCTTGCTTGAACCCTTCAACAGTGAACTTCTTCTTCTCTGCAGAATTGGAAGATACAGGTTGTTCAGCTTCATATCCAAGACCATGCTTAATCATGGAGCTTCTCTAATGACTTATCATTTTATCTAGCAATTCTATGCTCTTCTCGAATTTAAGATTTGTATTGGCCTCTTCTAGTTGTTTCTTCAATGAAACAATCTCTTCTTCTTGTTTGCGGCAAATAATCTCTTTCTCATTGATCTCGCGACTCGAGAGTTTCCTCAATCCTTTTAGACTCTTCTACTTGCAGACTTTAGATTACTAACTACTTTGTTAGAATCCTCTTCATGTTTGTTACACACATTGACTTTATCATTCAACTGTGACTTCAAGTCTTCTTCTATTTTCTTGGCCTGTTGGAATTGTAAGAATAGATTTTCAATCTCATCCCCATATTCTTCCAATTTCTTGGATAGTCTTTTGTTCTTTTTCTTTTCTATACTCAACTCTTCAAGAGCAGATATCAACTCACCTTCCCAGTCTACTTCAGCATTGAGGTTTTTATTATCTGCTTCAGTGTTCACCCCTTCTGCCTTTTTTGGTTCAATTTCCTCTACCACAGAAATAAAAACTGGCTGAGATGTCCTTTTGAAGGAGGTTCTATTCTTCTTACTTGGAGCTATAATTTGATCTTCATTCCAATTTGCTTCTGCATTCATTTCTTCTTTATTACATTCCTGTTCTAATTCTATTTCTTCTTCATCTTCACTGCTACTAAACCCATAACACTGATGTTCATTATGCCAGAGTTGATCAAAACATTCTGAACCTTGAGAACCTACATTATGATCGAGTTGACTCTTGGCCTTTTCTCCATTGTTTGATTCATCTCTTGAATCTACAGCAATAATGAATTTATCTTTATTTTCTTTTATGACCCTGTGTGATCTTTTCTTCTTGTGTCTCATGGTTCTATTCTTGCCTTTCTTTGCCATTAGAGTATTAGTCCAAGATCAACCCTAGCTGATTTAGCCTTTAAAGGGAACGTGGCTCTGATACCAATTATGGAACTTGTCGTTATACCGAAAGCTCAAACTTGATGGTATCTGCTACAAGCCAGGTGTTAACCTCGAGAGGCTGTTAAACCATGTCACGATCCCGAAGGGGGACGCTGGCGATTAGTCCAACAATCCCCTCAGTGTTACCCGAAGGGATTCAAACCCGAGACCGGCTCTGATACCAATTGTTGTACTTAGTATGGCACTGAGAGGGGGGGTGAATTAGTGTGGCATTCCAAAACATGAATTAACAGCTCTAAAAACCACAACAATTAAAACTTATAAACAAATATAATAAGTATAGCAAGAGAACATCACACAACATAGATTTTTAACGAGGTTCACCAAAATGGCTACTCCTCAAAAAGAACGGTTGCTTGGACTACCATCCAAATCCAGCCTCTTGCAAAGCACCAACTTTACAATTTGTTTACCAACACCAACTGGAAGGAGCACCAACCCCTTATTTATCTGCACCAACAGAAAGGAGCACCAACCCCTTTGTAATCTCTACACACTCTACTCTTTCTTGCGCAATCTCTTCACATAATTTGCTACACTGCTATAGCCAAACTTTGCAATCAACTTTGCCCTTTGCGCTCTCTGCACATTCTGCTTTCTTTGCTCACACGCTTCGCACACTCTGTGTCGTTCCACACTCTGCTCTCCGTGCGCATTCACAATCGCACTTCGAACAACTCGACACAACTAACTCACATTATGCACTTCGCTAACATCTCGTTGATTCTACGCTATCTACGCTTTTACGACCGCATCTCGCACTTCAACATTCACTCGATGGATGCCTAAATCTCCAAACAGCCTCGCTTATATACTTGAGATTTTGAGATGAAAACCCTAATAGTAGTCGGCTAATTATGCAAATGCAAACCCTAATCTTGGTCGGCTGCAAACCCTAAACATGGTCGACTACAAACCCTAAATGTGGTCAATTACAAACCCTAAAATCTATCAGCCTGCATTGAATGACTTCTGAACTTCCTGTCCACTACATTATTAGATCTAACTGCCTGAGTTGACAACAATGACAAAACTCTTGCAACACCTTGCTCGAAAAATTATACTGACTTAAATCTAAATATCACAATAAGAGACCACAAATGACTCAGGTTTTAGATTAATCTTCTCCTATGATGAACTATTCTTTAGGAGTTATGGATTCCAACCAATACCAACCATCCAGTCTGGCACACTCGAATCAAATGATATCTAATGTAAATAATCAACAAGATAAAGTGGATGGTACAGATGTCATAACTACCTTAGGTGTCAAAAATGAGGTGCATGTTTCAAAGTCACTACCCATCAATGAGGATTGTGATGATCAAGTTAACCAAAATGTAGAGATTGGCTCAGTTTTGGAAACATATGAACCTTTAGAAATAAAAGGCTTAGGGTCATTATTCACAAGTGAGGATTGGGACAATTATAGAAAGTTGAATACAAGAATTGATCCCACTGAAGAAACCCTTGACCCACCAAAATATTTTTTTTGAAATTGAGGAAGATGAATCTAAGAAAGAATCTAAGGATAACATGAATGAAGGTATTGAATTTAATCACATGTTTCAAAAAGATAATGATTCTAATATTCTAGACCAATAATGGGAATCATTCACTTCTTTCACAATTCCTAAAGAAATTTCTATTCCACTTGATATTGATATGCAAGAAACTGAAAGCTTTATTGATAAAATTTCTATTTCATTTGATATGCATGACACTAAAACCTCTATCTCACATGAATATATTGCAATTCCTATACAATCAGAAAATGGTGGGCCACTTGCAGAAATAGAGAAGGTTCCAAAATTCAATCACTTTGAGTATGAGTTTATTGACCATCTTGCTGAAATTGAAAAGGAAGAAATGGTAAATGTTTCTTATGACTCACTTGTTATGAATAAGGAAGAGGTAAAGTATTCTCTTTTACCCTTGATTACAAAAAATTTGGGTATAAATTCACATGATTATTTGGGAGATTCAAATAAAGAAATACCATTGGTGGTTAACAAGGAATTAGAATCAACCTCTATTCATCCAAATGACAAAAATGTTCCTCTATTTGAGATGACATAGGTAGTTAATAAGGGATATTTGTTATTTAACACATCTCTTGATCAACAAGAGTTATGGTTTGGAAAGGATGGACATATGTTTAATTGGGTGCCTAATTTTGGTGTTTTTGAAAAACAGGTGTTTCATGAAGATAAAGGGCTACAATATTATGATGATGGAGATCATGAGGAAAAAGAAGAAATTACAAATCCTCATCAAGTCCTGGTAAATGGAAATGTACAAAAGGTAGAATCTCAACCTTTCTGTTCAGACATTCAAACTCCAGGTAAAAGTTTACATAATTTCATGTTGGATTATGATGTGGTTAATGATGAAACGTCATTTGCGGTTGATAAAGAAATTGAGTTGATTTCTCCTAAGATTACTACGTTAAGCAAATCAGAGGTAGATGCTTTGGAGTTAATAAACCAAGTCCATAAATAATCGACTATTGATTCTAGGATGCAAACTTATCCGCATATGTTAGATATCCTAGATGCTTGTCAAATTTTATGTGGTTTTGATTGGCCTAAAGACGTAGGTAATGACTTGGCTTCAAAATTTTTAGAAATAAATTCTTATTTGAAATAACTCATATCTATTTGTGAAAATGAAAACTTGAGTCAGAGTGATGAGTTAGGTTTAGAAATTTACACCTCATTGAATAAGCAAAAGATAGTTGAAAATCATGTATTTGTTGGCAATTTTAATGAATTAAAGTTTCAATATGGAATTGTTAATATCATGGAATCAAATTGGTGGGGTGAAAGAGGCAGAATGAGAATTTTTGTTTTGTTTGGCCTAACCTTATTTTGGTTGGATTCTTATAAAGCCTAGTATGCATATCAGGATATATGTCTTTTAAATTGTGAAAATCGTGTTTGGGATCCAGGAAAATGATAGCTTAAATTTTGGCATTATCTTGTACATATATTGTACATAGTGTTTTGGTTTTGCAGGTTTTGCTTGTATATAGTTTTGTTGCTTTTGTTTTGTTAGTCATCACCTATTTGGTTATGTTCATGTTGTTTGTGAAATTTTGATTTATTTCCATTATTTGGTTTTCAATAATACAGGCTTATTCCAGATTTTGGATTGTGATTCATGTTTCCATTGTTGCCTTTTCTTGTTTGCAAAGTGTTTTGGTGTTGGTTCCTCTAATAAAGGTAGTGTTTTGTAATTACAATGAACTTTTGGTCTATTTGTTGATACTTATTCCTTGGTCATGTAGGATAAATTTTTATTTTGAAAATATATGAAACTTGAAGAAAGGAAAGTGAGATTGTTTAATATTTATCCTTATGAATTTGGATCAAGATAGTAAAATTTGGAACAATGAAACCATTTTGCAAAAGCTCCATAGGTATTGCATCACATTAAAAGGGGTATTATTTGAAATTTTGAAGGATGAAGTTATTCAGTTTTGTAGAATAAGGCGAAAATCCAATATACTCTATCTTTAGCCTTACTTGATCTCTAACCCAGGTGGCAGGTGAATTTTGCAAAGCAACATAAATTTTGATACAAAAAACAAAGTACAATGAAAAGTAAATTCAAAACAATCAAAATAGTCTAGATAATATTCATCGGGGCTATAGACATCTGACTAGTAGTGGAGCTATGTCTAGACAGAAATAAAGAAAGGATGCCAAAGTAAAATTCATATAATACTTGGGTGATTAAGATAATACTTGTAGAGGCTATAGAAACCTGGCTGGAAGTAGAGCAAGGTCTCAAAGAGAGCAAGGTTATCTCCACCAGAGCTACAGACGCTCGACTACCAGTGGATCAATGCAGAGGTGCACCTAACAAGTGAAAATTCTATAGCCTATATAAAAAAAATTTAATAGAATCTGAATAATTTCAGGCTTGCAAAATGAATCACAGTTCACACATAGAGTAGAAGAAAATGATTCAGCCGTTCCATTTTGAAATTGTCCACCCCACATTCTTCGAATATTATTAATGCTTATTTGTTTTTGGGTTTTATTGGTTTTAGATTGGGTTCTTAGTCTGAAATATTCAGGATCACTTCCTAGTAGAGTTGCCATTTGTTGTTGCCATTGCACAACTTTTCCCAAAATTAGCGACCCACCTGAAAATTATAAAATTTTGAATTTTTTGTTGTCTTTTAGAAAACTGGTTGGTAAAGTACTTCGTGACATTATGATTTGTAATTTTACATGTTGTTTTGTTAATATTATTTGTTTTATAGATATTTTGGGTTGTTTTAGGTTGTAGTGTTATGATTTTAAAAGGTTAAAGTTTAATGTTTATGTTGAAATGATTTAAATTATAGTATTTTCAATACTTAAAAAGGGATAATTCTAAAAAATTCAATTTAATTAAATTGAAAAGATTAATAAAATTGTTTTTTTTGTAGGTTCGTCAAGTTAAATGATGCGGTTTACGAGGCAAAATAGAAGTAGTTAACATGGTAAACATTTGGGCACAATTTTCAAGGAGGTCAAGAGAGGTGCATAGCGAAGAGCCACCCAGTTGCTTGGTTGAATTGAAATTGATAGGGTGCTTTCATTTTGATAAAGCATTGATTGTGTAGCCATTTATTGTGTGTGGGATAAAAATAGAACTTTCAAGCACCATATAGCATAGTATGTAGTGTTGAGCAAGGTGCAGAAAAAGTGTTGTTGTCATTGTTGTCAACACAGTCAGACAGATCAATTGATGAAGTGGACAGGAGTTAAGAGGTTCTTCAGAGTATTGATGATATTGTTGTCATTGTTGTCAACACAGTCAGACAGATCAGTTGATGAAGTGGACTGGAGTGCAGAGGATACTCAGAGTATGTTCAGTGAAGTTATATGCTTATGAGGGTGTCTTTGATGATTGGGTGAAGTTATTGCTGCATATTTTCCAAGAAGACCGAAGTGGCCCATATGCAAAAGATCAAAGAAAAAGACAAGTAAGAAAAGTGTCGCGATATCGCGACATGTTGAGGAGAGAGAAAAACTGTCGCGATATCGCGACATGTTGAGGAGAGAGAAAAACTGTCGCGATATCGCGACATGTTTGAAGAGAAAGTGCAAGAAAGAAAAACTGTCACGATATCGCGACATGTTGAGGAGAGAGAAAAATTGTCACGATTTCGCGACATGTTCGGGGAGAAGGCGCAAGCAAGAAAAACTATCGCGATTTCGTGACATGTTCGAAGAGAAAAAGGCAAGTAGAAAAAGTGTCATGATTTCGTGACATATTGCAAGGAAGATTGTACGGACAAAAAAGTGTCGCGATTTCACGACATATTGCAAGAGAAAGAGGAGAGAGAAAAAGATGTCGCGATTTCGTGACATGTTTCATTTTTGCGGTCCAAAGCGAAGAGAAAGAGGAGAGAGAAAAAGGTGTCGCAATTTCGCGACATGTTTCATTTTCGTCCAAAGCGAAGAGAAAGAGGAGAGAGAAAAAGGTGTCGCGATTTCGTGACATGTTTCATTTTCGCAGTCCAAAGCGAAGAGAAAGAGGAGAGAGAAAAAGGTGTCGCGATTTCGCGACATGTTTCATTTTCGCGGCCAAAGCAAAGAGAAAGTGCAAGGAGAAAAAGTGTCGTGATTTCGCGACATGTTGTATTATCGCGAGCCGAAGCAAAGAAAAAGCGCAAGGAAAAAAGTGTCGCGATATCGCGACATGTTGTATTATCGCAGGCCAAAGCAAAGAGAAAGTGCAAGGAGAAAAAGTGTAGCGATATCGCTACATGTTGTATTATCACGGCGAAGCAAAGAAAAAGAGCAAGGAACAAAAGTGTAGCGATATCGCTACATGTATTATCACGGGCCAAAGCAGAGCAAAAGCGCAAGGAGAAAAAGTGTAGCGATATCGCTACATGTTGCGTTTTCGCGACCCAAAGGCAAGAGAAAGAGCAAAGGAGAAAAAGTGTCGCGATATCGCGACATGTCGCATTTTCACGACTCTAGGAGGAGAGAGAAAGTAAGAAGGCAGAAGTGTCGCGATATCAGAAAAAAAAAGGAGAAGGAAAAGTGCGTGATATCGTGACATGTGTTTTCGCGAGTTGAAGCCAAGAAAGCGCAAGGAGGGCAAAGTGTCGCGATATCGCGACATGTTGTACAAGGAGGGAAAGCGCAAGGGTAAATAAGGAGCGAAAGTGTCACGATATCGTGACATGTGTTTTCGTGGGTACAAGCCGAGAAGAGGACAAAGAGGCAGAAGTGTCACGATTTCATGATAGGTCACTTTGGCACGAGCGAAGAAGAGAACCCAACCAAAATAAGATATGTGACAGTTAACTGAAGTTATACGGTAGTTACAGGTGCAGTTGTAGAAGAAATTCATGCAGATAAAATAAGAAGAGTTAACTGAAGTCGTACGTCGATAAGTGCGAGTATAGATGAAAATGCATGCATGCATAGAAAAGAATACGAACAGTCATGACCAAGAAGACGAACAATCATGGTAGGGGTATATGTGTAAATTCGTAACATGCATCGTGTTTGACGAAAAGCCTACTCTATATATACAAAAGCAGTTACAGTCGAAAGGCGTTACAACTAACAAGTGGCGCATGAGAAATGAAAGGAGTTACATAAGAAGTCGATACGACAGTTACAGGTGCAGTTACATAATAATATCATGCAGCTAAAATAAGAACTATAAACTAAAGTCAGTTCGATAGTTACAGTAGTTACGGGTTGCATGCGAGAGTCAAAATTTTGTTATAAAAGGAGGTCTGCGTGGAGAATTAAAGTGCTACTTATATAGGTGGAAAGAGAGCAAAAGCGCTGCTCAAACTAGAGTGAAAGTGCTGCAAGAAGAGGGTTGGAGAGCCATAAGAGTGCAGTAAGAAGCACAGCAAGAGGGCTGTGTGAGAGCCATAAGAGTGTAGTAAGAAGCATAGCAAGAGGGCTGTAAGAGGGCCATAAAAGTGTAGCAAGCAGAGCCATAGGTATGTGTTGTGTGAACTATGGGCAATGTTGAGTGAGCAATAGACCAGTCAGGGTCTTGTAAAAGTGAAGGCATTTATATGTCAATATTCAAATTTTAGAATTGAAGTCCAAGTTGGTGCTTGGAATCAAGGGTTGGTGCTCCTTCCAGTTGGTGCTAGTAAATCAGGGGTTGGTGCTCCTTTCTGTTGGTGCAGATAAATCAGGGGTTGGTGCTCCTTCCAGTTGGTGCTGGTAAATCAGGGGTTGGTGCTCCTTCCAGTTGGTGCTGGTAAATTGATTGTAAAGTTGTTGCTTTGCAAAGGCTGGATTTGGATGGAAGTCCAAATAGTCTATTTTTGAGGAGTAGCCAAAACTGGTGAACCTCGATACATCTTGTGTTGTGTGATGCTCTCTTGTTATATTTGCTTTATGTGGTTTTAAGCTTTCATTGTTTTGGCTTTAAGAGTTGAAGTTTTTAAGTTTTAAAGAGCCACACTGATTCACCCCCCCTCTCAGTGTCATTGTGAGACTAACAATTGGTATCAGAGCCAGTTTCTCTTATCAGGCTAAATCAGCTAGGGTTGATCTTGGATTAGTACGCAATGGGTAAGAAGAATAGATCCTCCTCAAATAAGGCATCTCAGTCAGTTTCAGTTCTTGTGGAAGAGAAAATTGAACTAGAAAAGGTTGAAGAAGTGAATTCTAAAGTATGTGATGAAAACCTTGAGGCTGAAGTATATCTAGAAGGTGAGTTGATCGTTGCACTTGAAGAATTGGGTATAGAAAGGAAAAAGAACAAAAGACTATCCAAGAAGTTGGAAGAATATGGGGATAATATTGAAGATCTCTTCTTACAAATTCAAAAAGCCAAGAAAATAGAAGAAACCTTGAAGTCACGCCTGGATGATAAAGGCGATGTATGTAGCAAACGTGAAGAGGAATCTAACAAAGTTATTAATGATCTAAAGCTGCAAGTAGAAGAGTCCAAAAGGATTGAAGAAACTCTCAGGTCACAGATCAATGAGAAAAATATTGTTTGTTGCAAACAAGAAGAGGAGATTGTTGTATTGAAGAAACAACTAGAAGAGGCCAATACAAATCTCAAATTTGAGAAGAGCACAGAGTTGCTAGATGAAATGATAAGGCAACAAAGAAGCCCCATGTCTAAGCTTGGTCTTGGATGTAAAGTTGAACAACCTTCATCTTCCAAATATGCAGAGAAGAAGAAGTTCACTGTTGAAGGATCGAAGCAAGAAAAGTATGAAGTCGAATCTTCAAAAGGAAGAAAATATCAAAGGAGATCTACAACAAAGCAACCACAACAAAAGAGGTTCTATCACTCTCACTCTATTCATAATAATACTTTTAATGGCTATTGTTTCAGATGCAACCAGTATGGTCACAAGGCAATTTATTATGGTTTGAATAATAAATCAAAGAGTTATGCTGGTAGAAATACTTCTACGTTTCTGAGTGAACAATATGTACAATGTTTTCAATGTAATGGTCATGGGCACATAGCAAGGTTTTGTCCAAGCATGTTTGTATCTAATCTAAGGCAAGACAGTAGATTTCATCAGACGCAAAGAATGCAACACAAACAGGGAAGAAATCATGTGCATCAAAGAAAGGAAAATAATCATCCATCAAGGATGTACAAGAGACAACCACCCAAGAGAAATGTTCAAGTTCACGAAAAGGTTCAAAATAGGGATGCAATTGAAAACCTTCAGCCTAAGTTCAAGAAAGACTGGAGAAAGAAAGAAGAGAGGAAATCGTGTCTCCTTGGACTAAAGGAGATTACTCCTCTATTGCACTAAGCAGCTCCAAGTAGCACATCCTCAGGGGGAGCAATGTTAAAGTTTTATATTAATGCTCCTATGTATTGTGTGGGTATCTGAGGATGAAAGGAAAGTAGTCGGGGAGTTGTCGTATAGTTGTCAAAATGTGTTTCAGTTCATGTAGATGTTTGTGGAGATAGTATCAAACTGATGTGCTTCAGCAGAACAACATGGTGAACAACTAGGTTTTTGATGCAATAGCTGATAGGCGTTATCTGAGATAGAACATGCAACACAGGTCGACGTGTCATGGAAGCATAAGTTGGCAGGTGCTTGTTTTGAAGCCTGTAACATTCCCAATCTGCAGATAAAATAGAATCCATGTTGTGAGTGGGAAGGCATGAGTTTCTTAACCAAAAATACAACACATCATTTGGTATAAGAGAGCATTAATTTTCTCTAAAGAAGTAGCCATTATCAAAGAGATGCCAGAGTCAAAGCAATCAGTGGCACTAGCACCCAGTTGGTCAAGAGTGCCAAGTGGCACATGCAAGGCAGAGACGTTGAGAGAATAGCGCCCAGGTGGTGAAGCGTCAAGGAGGACAAGATGCCTATGCAACTAAGAAAGTCTTGCATTATTTGAGAAATGCGAGATATTGCCCGAGCAATCCCTTGATCGCAACGAGGAGAAATGCTCCCTGGAATCGCATGAAGAACATTTGTCTAAGACATTGAGTAGCCCTGACATATGCCCTAGCAAGAAGCAGAATACCGAGAGTTGATGACTGCATGTAGATTGAGGTTCCAATGCTAGATGTAACGGTCCACTGTCAATACCTGCGTAGGCGATAAAAACATTCATGGCAGCCATTAGAAACTAGAGACATTGAGCTGCACAACGGACGCGAGGCAAATTCATTAGTCACGGAGGAGGTGGCAGTCAAGAGGCCAAAGAAAATTGTGGAGAGTGCCGATGATAAAGTTGATGAAGTGGATTTGATTTGAGATTGCCATTCATTGTTGAGTTCATTTTGAGTACTACTTGAGCATGATTGATTGAGCCTTTGAGAAGGCCTTTGGGAAATAGTTGTGGTACAATGTTTGATGCTTACACGAGTTGGTTGATACATGCTTCGACTAGGGTCTATGATAAAGGGATGTTCATTGAGGTGCTTGGTTGAGTTGAGTTGAGATTGAGATTTGAGTATAGAACATATTGAGTCTCTAACAATTCTCTTTATGCTTCTATGAGATTTAGTTGATATATTGATTGAGCATTAAGTATAGAACATATTGAGTCTCTAACAATTCTTTTTATGATTCTATAAGATCTGGGCAAGTTCTTGGTGAGCTTGCTAGAGTAGGTTCTTAGTGAGCCTATTGACAGAGTACAGAGGACAGAGTCTCAATGGATAGAGATCCAGCAGCCAACACAGTTGAAGATAGATCTGAGTGAGGGACCACATTCTCAGGGGGAGCATTTATATATTTGATTATCTTTTTGCTCATATTTGTAATTTTTGCTAACTGTCATAATGTGTGCCTGAGAATGTTGTGCATGGACTCAGGGGGAGTCTGCAGTAGCCCTTTGGTATTATTGTCAAAGGGGGAGAAGAATTACAGGAGATTGCATGAGTGTTGCCAACAATTCCAAAGGGGGAGATTGTTGAGCAAGGTGCAGCAAAAGTGTTGTTGTCATTGTTGTCAACACAGTCAGACAGATCAGTTGATGAAGTGGACAGGAGTTAAGAGGTTCTTCAGAGTATTGATGATATTGTTGTCATTGTTGTCAACACAGTCAGACAGATCAGTTGATGAAGTGGACTGGAGTTAAGAGGATACATTAGTATGTGAGTATAGTGAGAGTGTCTTGATGATTGGGTGAAGTGTGTAAAGTTCGCATATTTTCCAAGAAGACCGAAGTGGCCCATATGCAAAAGATCAAAGAAAAAGACAAGTAAGAAAAGTGTCGTGATATCGCGACATGTTGAGGAGAGAGAAAAACTGTCGCGATATCGCGACATGTTGAGGAGAGAGAAAAATTGTCGCGATATCGTGACATGTTTGAAGAGAAAGAGCAAGAAAGAAAAACTATCACGATATCGCGACATGTTGAGAGAGAGAAGAAAAACTGTCGCGATATCGTGACATGTTCGGGGAGAAGGCGCAAGCAAGAAAAACTATCACGATTTCGCGACATGTTCGAAGAGAAAAAGGCAAGTAGAAAAAGTGTCACGATTTCGCGACATATTGCAAGGAAGATTGTACGGACGAAAAAGTGTCACGATTTCGTGACATATTGCAAGAGAAAGAGGAGAGAGAAAAAGATGTCACGATTTCGTGACATGTTTCATTTTTGCGGTCCAAAGCGAAGAGAAAGGAGAGAGAAAAAGGTGTCACGATTTCGCGACATGTTTCATTTTCGCGGTCCAAAGCGAAGAGAAATAGGAGAGAGAAAAAGGTGTCACGATTTCGTGACATGTTTCATTTTTGCGGTCCAAAGCGAAGAGAAAGAGGAGAGAGAAAAAGGTGTCGCGATTTCGTGACATGTTTCATTTTCGCGGTCCCAAAGCGAAGAGAAAGTGAAGAGAGAAAAGTGTCGCGATTTCTCGACATGTTGCATTATTGCGGGCCAAAGCAAAGAGAAAGTGCAAGGAACAAAAGTGTCGCGATATCGCGACATGTTATATTTTCGCGGGCCAAAGCAAAGAGAAAGTGCAAGGAGAAAAAGTGTAGCGATATCGCTACATGTTGTATTATCGCGGGCCGAAGCAAAGAAAAAGTGCAAGGAAAAAAAGTGTAGCGATATCACTACATGTTGTATTATCGCGGGCCAAAGCAGAGAAAAAGTGCAAGGAGAAAAAGTGTAGCGATATCGCTACATGTTGCATTTTTGCGACCCAAAGGCAAGAGAAAGAGCAAAGGAGAAAAAGTGTCACGATATCGTGACATGTTGCATTTTCGCGACTCAAGGAGGAGAGAGAAAGTAAGAAGGTAGAAGTGTCACGATATCACGACAAAAGTAAAGAAGAAGAGTACGGAGGTGAAAGTGTCACGATATCGCGACATGTGTTTTCACGGGTATGAACCAAGTAAAGCTGCAAGGAGGCGAAAGTGTCACGATATCGTGACATGTTGTGTTTTCGTGGGTACAAGCACACAGAAGTAGAAAGGAGGTGAAAGTGTCGCGATATCGCGACATGTTGTGTTTTCATGACTTAAGAAGGAGAGATAAAGTAAGGAGGCAAAAGTGTCACGATATCGTGACATGTTGTGTTTTCGCGGGTGCAAGCCGAGAAGAGGACAAAGAGGCAGAAGTGTCATGATTTCGTGATAGGTCACTTTGGCGCGAGCGAAGAAGAGAACCCAGCCGAAATAAGATATGTGATAGTTAACTGAAGTTATACGGCAGTTACAAGTGCAGTTGTAGAAGAAATTCATGCAGATAAAATAAGAAGAGTTAACGAAGGAGAAAACGTAGTTACGAGGTGTAGTTAGAATCGAAAATGCATGCATGCACAGAAAAGAATACGAACAATCATGACCAAGAAGACGAACAGTCATGGTAGGGGTATATGTGTAAATTCGTAACATGCATCGTGTTTGACGAAAAGCCTACTCTATATATATACAAAAGCAGTTATAGTCAGAAGGCGTTACAACTAACAAGTGGCGCATGAGAAATGAAAGGAGTTACAGAAGAAGTCGATACGACAGTTACAAGTGCAGTTATAGAAGAATATCATGCAGCTAAAATAAGAACCATAAACTAAAGTCAGTTCGACAGTTACAGCAGTTACGGGTTGCATGCGAGAGTCAAAATTTTGTTATAAAAGGAGGTCTGCGTGGAGAATTAAAGTGCTGCTTATATAGGTGGAAAGAGAGCAAAAGCGCTGCTCAAACTAGAGTGAAAGTGCTGCAAGAAGAGGGTTGTGTGAGAGTCGTAAGAGTGCAGTAAGAAGCATAGCAAGAGGGCTATGTGAGAGCCGTAAGAGTGCAGTAAGAAGCGTAGCAAGAGGGCTATAAGAGGGCCATAAAAGTGTAGCAAGCAGAGCCATAGGTATGTGTTGTGTGAACTATGGGCAATGTTGAGTGAGTAATAGACCAGTCAGGGTCTTGTAAAAGTGAAGGCATTTATATGTCAATATTCAAATTTTAGAATTGAAGTCCAAGTTGGTGCTTGGAATCAGGGGTTGGTGCTCCTTCCAGTTGGTGCTGGTAAATCAGGGGTTGGTGCTCCTTTCTGTTGGTGCAGATAAATCAAGGGTTGGTGCTCCTTCCAGTTGGTGCTGGTAAATCAGGGGTTGGTGCTCCTTCTAGTTGGTGTTGGTAAATTGATTGTAAAGTTGTTGCTTTGCAAAGGCTAGATTTGGATGGAAGTCCAAACAGTCTAGTTTTGAGGAGTAGCCAAAACTGGTGAACCTCGGTACATCTTGTGTTGTGTGATGCTCTCTTGTTATATTTGCTTTATGTGGTTTTAAGCTTTCTTTTTTTTGGCTTTAAGAGTTGAAGTTTTTAAATTTTAAAGAGCCACACTGATTCACCCCCCCTCTCAGTGTCATTGTGAGACTAACATGTAGTTACAATAAGATGATTTCATTTTGAAAGTCTTGTACATATGAAAACTAGCAGAGGAGGATTGTTTACAATATATAGGTATTGTTCACAAAGGAGGAATTCTTCATTTGATTTCATTGTTTACTTGTGATGCACTTTGAGGAGGCCATTGTAAGCGATATGAACACAACTTTGGAGGATTTAAATTTACTTTTAATGAAATTTTCAAACAATCAACATATGATATTTATCAAATTTTCTACGGAGTGCATTTCATCATCATGATACCCACGGTGAATAGAGTCACCCTTTGAGGAGACTATTGTAAGCGATATGAACGCAGCTTTGGAGAATTAAATTGACTTTTAATGAAATTTTCAAACAATCAACATATGATATTTATAAAATCTACTATGGACTACATTTCATCATCATGATACCTACGGTGAACAAAGTCACCATTAGTTTATTGATATAGATGCAACAATGATACTACCAATGGGAGCAGATTATGGTTTCACATTTTTATGATGAATCAAATGATTGTTTTATTTAATTTTTTAAAGTACCCAATTGTTATTACCATTGGTAATAAATATTACATGCTCTTAAGCTATTTTATGCAAACTTATACGAGTGATTTAACTGTCACAAAGGACAGTTTCACCGTTTGCAAAATACTAAAGTTCAATATTTCGCAATTAGCTATGGTTTTTGCCATTTATGTGATCTTGCAAAGGAAGGGAATGGTATTGAAGATGATGCAGCATATTTGCACATGAAATCCAACACAACACTTAGAGGAAGGGTTGATTCTAAATAGCTAGAGTCCCTCAGGATCATTCTCTTTGATGCATTCAAATAAACCTCTCTGAGAATCACACAACCAAAGAAACCAATAGAGATAAATGGCAATGGGCACACCGCGGATGAATAATGTGATGGACTGATAAAGCACGTAGGGAAGCTATGAATGTGGTGAATGAGGTGAGTGCCAAAATCTACTACTCATCCACCGAATCAATTCAGAATTGTGGTCGTCGAATACCTACCTGGACCATGAAATTTGGTACCTGATGAAGATATAAGGGTAAAAGACCAGATGTGTTTGATGATCAAGCGGTATCCCACTACATTCAAAGGGTAGTGTGTTGCATAACAATGATGAATATTCAAGAGCTGATGGCTATCTACTCTTCCCAGTTGTGGAAGTTCCAAATAGCAAAGTCTCTCCAACAATCTGTTTCCACAAACTTGCTTTGTTAGACGTATATCATATTGGATAGATTTATGGAGTGACACTCTAGTAATAGTATTATTTACATAATGTCCATGAGTTTCTCTATTTGAAAAGCATGTGTTAACAGTGATGACCTCTATGTTTAATAGCCCCTATATATATCTATATATATATGGCATAAAGATCCAATTTTTGGAAGAGAAGATATTTGAATCGTAAATATAAAATGTGGCATTAGATGAAGTTATTTTCAAGTGCAACATTGTGAGATACAAAGTAAATAGGGCAAAATATTAAATAAGGATTAATGAAATATGTTTACAACAAGTTTAGTAATTTGTGTTGAAGCCAAATAGTTATAAATTTGTTCCCAAAATTGTATGAAACGAAATGAATAAAAATTATCCAAATTATAAATAAAACCATAGAAGCAGAGAAAAGGGTCGGATGATTTTGGAAGGACGGATTGAAGAAGGAATAGCAAAAGAATAGACAAAATATCTCTTCCCAGGTTACACAAAAAGTTTCACTATTGAAGAATAGATATTTTTTGGAGAAGTGTATTGTAAGATTTTAATAAATGTATTTATTTTCATTATATTGAGACATGCATGCTGATGATGTTTCATAGATTTAATGATTTAATACATTTCAATTATTTTTCCTCAAAAGATAACACTTAGTCTAGATTGAAATATGTTAATATTAGTTGATCTAGGTTACGTTTAATTCTAGGAAAGTTTTTGTTTATGTTCTGTAACTTGTATTAAACACTTGGATTGAAAAGTGTTTGGATTTTTCTTACTCTAAACTTTTATTTTTATTTAAATTTTAAATTCACGGGAATCACAACCCTAATGCTATAATCTAAAGTTTAAAACTTTATCATTAGGGAAAATGTTTATTTCATATTTTTAATTTCACGACACTTTATATTTGGAAATAAACATTAGCATTTTAATTAAATTGTTCAAATAATTTTATGAAATTTTTAACCTAAAGTATTTGGACATAGTTTAATTAAAATTATTTTCTAAGGTTATAATTAATTATTTTGCACTTCATAAAGTTGATTTTGGGTAAAATTTAATTATTAACCTAACATTTGGAGAATGAATCTTATGGACATCACATTTCATGTTATAAATCAAATATCTAAATTCCAAGCCCCTTGTTAATGGTTATGTGCACCTTGAAGTTGTTTTAGCATTATTTTCACACTTTTCAAGCACATTAAAATATAGAACCTTGGAGAAACTAACTATTTTCTTTGCAAGAGAGGTTTTTATAATCGAAATTCTAACTGTGAGTGTATTTTTGTAATTGGGAAAAATTATCGCTCAATAGGATACCCCCTCGAGTTTCAAAAGGAATGAAGAATCCTTAAGAAACTTGAAAAAGGCAAGGAGAGAAGGAGCAAAATACAAAGAAATGAAATAAACAAACAAACAACAGAGCAAATATTATTGGGTACAACATGAATCTAATGCAACTAGCATGAAATGCAGGAATGAAAATAGAAGGGGAAAAGAGAAGAAGAACAACAACAACAACTAGAAGAAGTAGAAGAAGAATCCAAAGATCAACCACAGAAAGTGAGAAAAGCCGATAAAAGAACTTGTTGTGGCTGCCGCACAACTCACTCCAAAATTGGGGACCCACCTTTTATTTGCCTTGTTTTGGGAATCTTGGTCTCATTGGAGTGATAATTTTGATAGGTCTCATCTTGGAAATTTGCAATTCAGTTCCAAGGTTCCTCTTTGTGTAGTATCTTGCGTCTTCTATGGTCTTCTTTTGGGATATTGATAGGCTTGTGTACGTTTGTGTTTCCTTTCAATTTTCTTTTAAGGGGTTTTTGTGTGTCAATTAGATTTTTAGTATTTTGGGTTGGTTAGGGTTAAATCTCAATTCCAAGTATTTTTGTTAGTGTCTTGCATCAAGTTTTGGTTTTGGATTTGGTGTTAGTATTCATGTTTTGAGTTTATTCAATTCAACATGCGAAGTGGATTAAGTCAATAAAACATTATGTGAATAAAGTTTAAAAAATAAAAAAATAAAAAAAACAAGTATATATATATATATATATATATATTATAATAATAAAACTAAATGAATAAAATAAAGGGATAGCAAAACAAATCAATAAATTAAAATAATAATAATAATAAATAAATAAATAAAAGCCTTAAACATATGTATTTCCATATATATGTTTATGAGTTTTGTTTTAAATATCTTAATGCTATGGGCTTTGATTTATTTGATTTTAAGTTATAGAAAGCGGTGCTAATGTTTGATGTAACATTCACTCACAAGTTATATAGGATGATGGGTTTACGATCAGGACTACCATGGCAGACTATAGCACAACGTTGAAGTTGACTCAGACTTGCGGCTGGTGTGGAGAGCGGACCCCACCATCGATGCAGAGATGATTTGGACCAATGAGAGCACGCACTAACGTGGCTAGCTAGGGTAGTTTTGAAGATGAGGTGGACCAAGGCTCATGACCAAAACCCATCAAATGCCTACGTGGATTGGACAACACGGTCATAATGCAATGAGTTTCATGGTCGGCATGGGAGCACTGGGTGCAATTCTCTAGGCGATCTCTGGGTAACCTTAGTGAATAGCACAACACAACGGTCAACCCTAACAAGATGTACGATGACTGATGTATATAGGAAAATGTAATGTAAACAAGAAGAGCATCCGTGAAGATACAACATAGCGTAGTAGTCAGTGACCGCGTGGAGGGCTTAATTGTAGGAGCAATATCGAAGGGCTGGCAGTGAAATCGGTTAGAAAGAAATAATGAGATGTTATACTATGGTAGTGGATGTTTAGGAATTGACAACATAGTAAACAATGGAGCTGGGGAAAAGTACCCATGCAACTGATGACATGGAAGTCTATTTACCCAAACTATCATCGAGGATATCTTACTACATTTGAAATTGTTCATCAAAGAAATGTAGTGAATCATAGAGAACCTCACAGAAGATAACAATTCAAAGAGGAATGGGTGCATTATCAGTATCATATTAGAGTTGTCTAAGGGAAACATGGTCCCCGCAGTGTTACTAAAACCAAGCATATTATAATTTAATGGTAACTATGATATTCGGTTTTGAATTTCGCAACCATCCATAAGACCAAATAAGGACAAATGATGTGGGAGATAGTGGGGTCACAAGCAATGTAACCATCGACGTTCCCAAGTGGCAAGGAATGGACCTCCACCACGTATCGATGAAACATGATATTTATACATAACAAGTTGGATATCATGGGTTGAAAGGTGTGGTCATACGTAGGATTCACAGTGAAAAAAGTTAGCTCAACTAATGGATTTGAAGGGGATTAGTCTCACATGGTATCGAGCACGCAATGTGTGGATTAACATCGAACATCAATGCCATAAATGAGAGGTAGCTTGGCAAATCTGGCAACACAAAATTTTAGGGATTCACAGCTTAGATGCTTCAAGGAGTACAAAGCCATGGTGTATGTGGATAAAACCTGTATATCTCGTAGTGGTGGTGATATGATCGAGGAGAACCATGTAGACTGGGTAGATCGGTTGAAGTGGCTGTGTGATAATAGGTTTGGCAACTTAGAGGAGCACAGAAGGTATTTGTATGTGGTCATGTGTATAGAGCAATGATGTATGGGCAATGACTGGGGATATAATACCTCAATGCATGCTCAGTGGCAGAAGAAACCGTCACTGGAGCTATTACCGAAGGATGAAGGTAATGATGAACAATGTATAATTTGAGTAGCATGGGTGAAGGCAGAAAATATCATGATGGGATGCAATAGTAAACAATGTTATTCTCCTTGGGTATTTATAAGAATGTTGAAATTATCATTGAGTTTATAAATAAGGTCAAAGGGTAACTTAAATATATTTAGGGTCAAGTGAAGCCCAATTACATGACACGAGGCATCCACCTAATAACTCCACCATCATTAACCAAAAGAACATTACCAAAGTGAAAAGGGGGCAAACGAAAGGATGGTGAATAACTCCACCATCATTAACCAAAAGAACGTTACCAAAGTGAAAAGGGGGCAAACGATGGTGAATCTACGAAGAGGTAAAATGAAACGAATAGTTTTCCATTGGAAATGAAATGAAGAGACGGGAGTCAAGGGTTGGAAGCGAAACAGAAAGATAGAGAAAATGAAAACTTTTAAAAATTGATGAGGGTGAATGAAAAAGGGCTGCATCCTCTTGGGAGAGGCCAGATGCTGGTAAAAAATGTGTAAAAGAGAAATATTATGATAAATGCAAAGGCTTTTCAGAAAGTTGGACTTTTTTAGTAGAATAGGAGAAGAAAATTTTCTGCATGCTTGGATTTAATTGTTTTTAATTTTTCTCTTTCTTGTTTTAAACTTATAAATGATGTTTAATGCATTTTAATGGTTACATCATTGAATGTTTAAAGCCTAGAATTTATTTTTGGTGTCCTTAGGAGCTAGCACTTAGTTTATTTTGATTGTGTAAATGCAGATTGAAATAGACTAGGTTGCATGCATAATCTTCTCACATCTTCGATTTTGCAGGACAGGGTACCATCAAACTGACAAAGATTTGCATATTTACATTTTCAGAATTCAATTTATTTGCAGATTTTTATTTTTTATTTTCTACCCCTTCATTTTGCAATTTTTTTAAACTTCGAGGATTAAAATAAAAATTAAAATAAAAAATTAAAGTGATAAAAATAAATACATGGGTGTGAATAATGAGCTTCAACCTTTCATATGAAACAAATTTGAACTCATTCCGAAGCCATTTTGATTTTATAAAAATTGTTGAAAATTGTTGTTTTATGAGGTTTTTATAATTTCGAAATTTATTTTTTTACATTTTGAAGGCAAATCAGATTTTTTTCAGCTTTACATTTTTTATTTGCAAGTATAAATGAACTTCCCCTTATGAAAATTGCAATTTCATTAAATGGGGTTAATTTAAATGGCATTCCATAGGCCATCATTTTTAGAGAAATAAATTCGTATTTCTTTATGAAAATTTTGATTTCATCAAAGATAGATAATTTATACATTACATTAAATATCTATTGTTTTAAAGCATTAAAATATTTCTTCTTTATGAAAATTGTGATTTCATTAAAGAGGGATAATTTATAATGATATTTTAAGGCCATTGTTTTGAAACAATGAATTATCATCTCTTTATGAAAATTAATTTCATCAAAGAGGGATAATTTGTTTATTATATCAAAGGCTACTATAGCTACAAAGTTGGTCATCCAAATTATTCCATCTTGAGGTTTAAGGCAACATAAAAAGAATTCTTTCATCATTTGAAGTTCATATTTAGAGATAGGTTTTAATCTTCCACTTCATGCTTAAAGTATGATTGAATGCAAGATAAAACTTGTTTAAAATCTACTTAACAAAGGAAGATAAAATCTACCTTAAAACATTTCAAGATAAAAGGAATCAATGCTTTACATCGTGGTCATATGAGGGCCAATTCACATTTGCTTTTCTTTAAGTTTTATGAACAATCATTAGTATAGCATGATAAAATAAACCAAAACATGCCCCTTGTTAACAATTACTTGCAATAACTAAGGTATTCCTAGAATTTAATTGATATATATTCATTGAGATTACTAATACACATGTGCAATGCTTACATAGCATAACCTTAGAGAAGTTTTGTTTTAATTTCTTTACAAGATAGGGTTTTGTTATCAAAATCCTAAGGGTGAGTGTGGTTTTGCAATTGGGAAAAATTACCACTCAACAAAACCTTGGATGAAGGGTGTTATGCCCAAAAGGATGGTCCAGGTGTGGAGTGAAAAACCCACTATGGGTGTAGTACTCACTAATATGGATAGATGGGGATAAAATATGGAGCGTAACCCGCTATGGGTGATTGCTCAAATGATCAAATGATGGAGCGTAACCCGCTATGGATGATTGCTCGCTAGTGACTATTGTGGGGTGATTACCCACTAGGATGTATGTCGAGGCCTACTGAAATGGCCAAGGAGCTTATCCTATAATGGGGTGTTGAGCCCGTTGAGTCAAAAGAAGCGTAACCCGATAGGGGGATATGTTATTGCTGATGTGAATGATGTATTAGCAAGTACTACCCGATAGGGGTGTGTAAGAATATATATAGACCAAGTCAATCTGAGCATAACACAATGTGAGTGTGTGCATGTGCTAGAAGAAAAGAGAGGAAGAAAATGAGGAGCAAAGAATTGTGTGTGTGTACCCCAACTTGAAGTTTTAGCTAGTGAAAAGTCAAGAGGGAGGAAATGTGCAAACAAAGGAGAGAAGAATGTATATCCTTATCTAAACAAAGAAAAAGGAGAAATAAGAATCATGCAAAGGACAAGGACATACCAAAAGAGGATTGCATTCCTTGACTTTGAGGAGAGATGATGATCATTGTAAAAACTTTCAAAGTCAAGGAATACAAGAAGAAGAGAGAAGAGAAGAAAAGAGCAAAGGAAGACGAGAAGAGAAGAAGGGATGAAAATGCATGGGCCCTAGGTTGGGGCTTCGCTAGGCATCAGAACCCTAGTGAAAAGTGCAATGCATGTGAGCTATGACCTAACTAGGTATCATCACATGCCATTATCATGAATCCCTAAAAGCTATATGAACAAGAAGTCATGAGCAAGCAACAATGCAATTATGACAAGAAAAAGTGCAAGAGAAATAGAATGTCAAGCAATCATGCAAAGTATGATAGGCAGTCATGCAATATGAGCAAGCAAGCAGATGCAATATGATCTAAGCTAAATGTAAAATGAATGCAGATGATGGATCAAGCATAATATATTTTTAAATGCATTATATTCATAGGTTCTTTAAGTTCTTTACCATCCAGAGAAGCCAAACGATAGGCACCTGAGCCAAACTTGGTCGTTATGACAAAGGGCCCTAACCAATTGGGCTGAAACTTACCTCGAAGATCAGCACGAGCATTAGTGTTCTTCTAGTTTTCCTTGAGGACAAGGTCCCCAACCTCAAAAGAATGATTGCAAACTTTCTTAGAATAAGATCATCGGAGTCTATCCTGATAGGCTCTCAAATGCTCTAAGGCATGAATGCACTTTTCATCCAACAACTCCAATTGGTGCAAATGGTCTGCACGATACTCATCACCGACCTCGACATCTTGCAACAAGATGCGCAATGAGGGAACCTCAAGCTCAAAAGGAAACACCACCTCAGACCCATATACCAAGACATATGGTGAGGCCCCTGTGGGAGTACGCACACTAGTACGATAGGCCCACAAGGTAGGATAAAGTTGGATATGCCAATCATGACCGATCTTACTAACCAACTTCTTCAAGATCCTGATCAAGGACTTGTTGGATGCTTCAGCTTATCCATTACCCTAAGGGTAATAAGGAGTTGACCACCTATGTTAAATCTTGTACTTAGCACAAAGATTATGAACATCCTTATTCTTGAAAGGAGTGTCATTGTCAGAAATAATCATCGAAGGAATCTTAAACCTACAAAGAATCTGGTTGAAGATGAACTTAGAAACTTGAGTTCCAGTCACCATAGCTAGGGCATGGCTTCAACCCATTTAGTGAAATACTCAATCATAGTAATGATAAACTTGTGACCATCAGATGACACTAGGTTAACTTTCCTGATAATGTCCAATCCCCACATGGAGAATGGCCAAGGGGAAGAGATAACCTGAAGGTCTTGAGAAGGAGCATGAATAAGATGATCATGGCGTTGACACTTGTCGTAACATCGAACATAGTCACATGCATCTTTCTCCATGGAAGGCCAATAATACCCCATCCGAAGGAGCTTTTTGGCAATAGCATTGCCACTAAAATGGCCTCCACATGAACCTTCATGAGCATCACTAAGAGCAAGTCAGGTTTCATCGAAGTTAAGACATCTCAAGAGGATACCTTCAAAAGAACATCGATACAAAGTATTATCGATTATGATGAATCGACATGCTCTTTTACGTAAAATCTTACATTGATTGTGATCTAAACCATCAGGCATCAAACCATCCTTAAGGAAATTAAAGATGTCATTATACCATGGCTCAGATGGGGAAGCTTCGATGGTCAAACAATCTAACGAGACAAGACAAGAACCAAGTGATGTAGGTTCCCGAAGTTGTCTAATGATAATCGATGCTTGATCATCTTCTAACTCCAGAGGGAACAAGGATGCAACAACAGCCATGGCATCCACATGGTGGTTTGAGGATCTAGGGATAGACTCTATGGTTACTCGATCAAATGAGGACAACAACTTAGTAACAATCTCCTTGTAAGGTTTAAGTTTATCATCTCGAGTCTGATAAACATCATTAATCTGATTAACCACAAGTTGAGAGTCACCAAAGACTGAAAGAACTCTAACCTGCAAAGCTAAGGCTGCTCTAAGACCAAGGATCAAAGCTTCATACTCTATAATATTATTCATGCAAGAGAAATGAAGTTTGAAGGACAAGGGGATGAGTTGCTTTTATGGGGTGACTAGAATGACTCCAGCACCAACACCCTTCATGCATCGGGCTCCATCAAAAAACAAAGTCCAAGACTCAGACTCTTCAATTTTGACATTGAAGCACTCATCGAGAAACTCAACAACTATAGGATGGGTAGCTTCTAGGGGAGCGAAGGCTAACTGATCAATAATCACCTAACCCTTAATAGCCTTCTGACCTATGAAATTCAAGTCAAACTCACTAAGGGCCAACACCCATTTAGCAGCTCGACCTGAAAGGTGGGGCTTAGACATCAAATAGTACAAAGGATCAAACTTTACAACTACCAATATCTTATGGCTGAGCATGTAGTGTCTTAAATTCTGAGAAGCAAACACTACGACAAGGCAAAGCTTCTCTAAGGGAGTGTACCTAGTTTCATAGCTAACCAAGGTTCTACTGATATAGTAGATAGCTCATTCTTTATTTTGATCATCATGTTGGGCCAACATGGCTCCCAAAGCATGAGCAATGGCTGCTATATAAAGCATCAAATGCCTACCAAGCACAGGAGGAACTAAAATAGGTGAGGAAGTGAGATACTATTTGAGATCATCAAAAGCTTTTTGACACTCAGAATCCCATCGAAAGACTACATCTTTCTTAAGAAGCTTAAGAAAGGGCTGACACTTATCAGCTAACTAGGCAATGAACCGATGGATAGACTAAAGTTTACCTTGTAGACTACATAGTTCGATCAGGGTGCAAGGAGGAGGCATATCAGTGATAGTCATTATCTTAGTAGGATCCACTTCAATGCCTCACCTAGAAACTATGAAGCCTAACAACTTGCTAGATGTGACTCCGAACACACACTTAGCGGGTTTAAGATGAACCTTATATTATCGAAGCCTTTCAAATATTCATCTTAAATCATGGACATGATCCTTTCATTCTATGGAGTGAGCTAGAAGATCATCCACATAGTCTTGGAGAATATCATGCATCATGTCATGGAAAATATAAGTCATGGCCCACTGATAGGTAGCTCCTACATTCTTCAAGCCAAAAGGCATGACCTTCCAACAGAAGGTTCCCCATGGAGTAGTGAATGTTGTCTTAGCCTGATCCTTAAGGGTAATCATAATCTGATTGTAGCCTGAGAAACCATCCATGAGCGAAAGCATTCCACATTTGGTAGTGAAATATACAATCTGATCTATGTTGGGCAAGGGAAAATTATCCTTGGGACATGCTAAATTAATATCCTAAAATTTAGTACATATTCTGATTGTTCCTTCCTTCTTAGCTATAGGAACGATATTGGAGATCCAATCAGAATAGTCGATAGCTTTTATAAAACTGACATCAAGGAGTTTTTGGAGCTCTTCCTTGACTGAGAGGGTGACCTTAGGATGCATCTTCCTAAGTTTCTGCTTAACAAGCTTAGCACTAGGTTTAACTACCAAATGATGCATGACAAGGGAGGGATCAAGCCCTAGCATGTCGACATATGACCAAGCAAAAATATCTTGATATTATTTTAATAAATTGGTCAATTTCTCCTGCTCATCCATGGACAAGGCTTTACCTAGCTTAAGGATTCTAGGGGCTTCCTCAGAACCTATGTTCACATCTATGGTCTCCTCAATAAGGATGGATAAATCATCCTCAAGAGGAGGTGAGGCAGGAATCACTCCTAATTGCTCAAGGTCCTCGAGAGACATAGAACCAAAGTCCACTTGAGAACTAGAAGACTCAACCTACATAACGCAAGGGATAGACCCATCAAAGTAGATATCATTCTAAGGTGGATCCTCATATTTGACATACTACTCAGGGGTTAGGACTAACAAAGAAGGAGAGGGTGGCCCCTCATCCTCAACACTCCACTCTAAACCTTGATGAGATTCATCTAAGAGAGATTCTTGACAAGAAGAGTTGACTTGATCCTATGATGAGATATTGATTGATGATTCCTTATCAAAATTTTTAGGTTGCTTAGTTTTGTTAGATAAGGAATCTGATGAATGAAATTGAGCTAGATCATCTGGTGAGAAAAATTCAAATGGATGAGGATCACCCAAGATAGAAATAGGTTGATTTTCAAATTCAAATTTTACACATTGATGAAAAGTAGAAGGGATAACCTCCATCGCATGGATCCAAGGATATCCAAGAAGAAGATTAAAATATGTAGGACAAGATACCACATAAAACAATGTATCTAAAATTTTAGGTCCAACTTTGAGGGGAAGTGATATGGTACCATAAGCTTCTTGGGACTCATTATTGAAAGTTTTAATGATATCACCGGATTTAGTTATATCTTCCTCTTTTAATCCAAAATTTTGAAAGAAATGATATGTGCATAAATTAAGGGAAGAACCATTATCAATCATAACTCTCTTGATAAAAGTATCCCCAATAAATGCAATGATGTAAAGAGAAGAATCTTCTTGCAAGTTTGAGAAAGAAATATCAGCATCCGAGAATGTGAGATGATGTATCCCAAGAGAACTTACAATATTGGCCATATCACTAGGGGAAATATCTGGAGGGATAGATTGTTGTTTCAGAACATTTATTAAGGCTTCTCCATGAGTAGGAGAATTCTGTAAAAGTTCCAAAAGAGAGATATTTGCTGAGAAACTGATCTCCTATTGAGATCGTTGGATCTGTTGATTTTGCACTGACTTTTTTGAAGTAGTTGTTATCATACCAACCATGTTATTATCATAATGATGTGGTACACTTCTATAAGATACTTGATTAGCTGCCTGTCTAATTACATTTTGATTAATAGATGATTTTTGTTGTGAGAATTTCCTATATCAAGACGTTCTGCATCAATCAAATCTTGAACCACATGTTTCAACTTCTTACAAGAATTTGTCCAATGTCCTTCCACTCTATGATATGCACAATGTTGACCTACCTTATACCAATGAGTTGTAGTATCTGGTTGTCTTATGGGAGGTAACTCAATTGCATTGGCTTCTAAAAGTTATTTCAAAACTGCTTCCATAGACATATTAAGTCTTGTAAAATTCCTTTGTGGAGGTTTTTGAAGTACTATATTTTGTAGGTTGTTAGTAACATTATTAACAGGCCTACTATCCATTCCACTATCACCTCCTATGTGTTTATTCTTATGTTGAGACTTAGTAGGTTTCTCTTCTTTGACTTTGAGTTGGCCTCTTCTGATAAGGGCTTGTTCTACTTTTCTTGCTAAATCAATTGCTTGATCAAAAGATGTAATAGTAGTAGTCTCTAATGCATAAGATAACTGTTCTTGTAAATTACCAATAAATATCTCAAGCATATCCTTTGGAGGTAAAGTATATCTCAAACGTCCAACTAAACTTCTCCAACGAGCTAAGAATTCTGAAAAATTTTCCTCTTTACCTTGTTTTAAATTATAAACATCTTTCATTGTCACTTCCTTTTCAATATAAGCACCAAATTGTTGAACAAATAATTCTATTGTTTCTTCAAAACTCTTCAAGGAATAATTAGGTAACCGATAATACCATTCTAATGCCATGCCACCAAGACTCTTAGGAAATATTTTTAGTAACAACATGTCATCATAAATGAGATCATGGCAAGTTATTCTAAATCTTCTTAAATGCTCTATTGGATCTTCTATCCCCTTATAAATAGGTAAAACTGGCATAGAAAAATGCTTAGGATAAGGCCTAGCAGCAACAATAGGATCCAATGGCTGATTACACATTTCCTTATAACTGTAAGTAAAACTTGAAGGTTGAATCATCTCAACTTTTGAAACCAATTGCTTTACCATATTTGTTAAATTCTGCACTTCTAGATTACTGTTATGCAATATCCCTAGATTCCCTAAAGGAGGAGTGTTGGACATATTGATACTATTGAGGTATGTGGTATCTTGTTGAAGAGGATAACTAACATTTGGTGGAATAGAGGCAATAATATTGAGATAAGCAGATTGAGGAGGAAATTGAAAATTTTGAATGGCACTACTAGTTGGAGGGACTTGTAGATTCCTTCCAACATTGGTGGTTATAGTAGTGGCATAAGTTGGATGATGAACAAGATTACCATGATTCAAATATTCACTCAAGGAGTTATCATGAGATGGTCTAACTTCCTCAAGTAGGGCTTCTTCCTCTAAAGCTGCATCCAAGGCATGCTTATGATATTTATAAAAGGTCCATACATGCTCAAAATATTTGAAGATAAGGTTCCCATCAGGTCCCTTAATAGGATCAAGACTATTATCAATTTCTTCTTCCTCAAGGTTAGGATTTTCTCTATCAATTTGATCATTCTCTTGAAAAATCTCATCAAACCCTAAAAGCCTTCTTCCATTCCCAAGGTTGGAAGCCATTGGAAAAAGAGAGAAAGACTAAGGCAAAAGGAAGGAACTAAGACCACAAAAACAAGCACAAGAAATTATGTTTTTAATATTTTATGATCTAACACATAAAATTAATGATCTTGATTAAAGTTTTAAAAGAAAAGGAGGTGTTCACGTCGGGTTCACCAAATATGTAGAGGGGGAAAACTGCCCTACCGCGTACAATTCTCAAGGTTGGATCCACAAGAGAAAGCCTTGAGGTGAACCATGGGGGTATGTTGTTCTCTACACTCGGTGCTAGGGGGGAAGGGTTCACCAAGAATGGTTTAAGGACTCACTCCAAGTCCTCTAGTTTTCAAGAATGTTTGATGTATTCGATTCAAGACAATCACCTAGATTTGGCCTTTCTAGATCTATGCTATAAAAGATAAAGGACAATGCAAAAATATAGAATGCAAGAATACAAGAGCTAACCCTAGAATGATTCTTTCTTTGAATGCTTTTCTAACCCTAGGGTTTCAAGATAGAAAACCTTTAAGCAAGGGCTCAAGAAGAGATGCACAAACAAAATTAACCCTAAGTGCACACTATATGTTGTTTATCTTTCAAATGCCTAGAAATTAATTAAATATATTTCTTATAAATCAGATCTAGGGTTTACAATAGAAATATAAGGCACTCAACAAACAGCCTAAAGACTAATTAGAACACTTAGCTTATCCGATGATTTATCCTTGCTTTTATCCCTTTATCCAATGATATCAACAATTCATGTTCCTGCAAGATAACTTGACAAACACTTGAAAAATATGATTAGCGTTAGGGGGCCTACTTAGGCCACTATACAATAATGCTTGGAGGTGCAATAGTCAAGCCCCTAGGTCCTTTTAGCTGACCTTTGATAAATAGAAGCAGAAATTGACCTTTGGAAGAAATCAAGCATATCAAAATATAATAGAATAAAATGATAAACCATAACATAATGTAATACTATGCTCTAGATGCAACCTAAAATGCAATTATGAAGATTAGGAATAGTAATTTTCCCCCATATATGGCTCGAGTGAAATCATGCCTTATAATAAGAGATCATGATTTTGCACAGGAGAAATCATGCCCCATAGAGAGTCGAGCATGATTTCGTAGAAACTATACGAAAAATAAAAGATAAATGTGAAGACTCGATTACATCAATCAAAAAATCTAAATATGCATGCAGAAGAGTGAATTCACCTGGAAGAGAGCGCAGAAGCAAAATAGAAGGGTTGAGACCTCCCAAATAGTTGATCTCTCCTTAGGGCTTCAACACAAATCCACCAAAGCGAGCAACAACAATCAACAATCCAATGCAGCAGAGAACAAATCAAACTTCACACTCCAAAGTTAACTTGCTTGCGAAAGAAGAAGAGAGATGCAGATCAATTAGCGAGCACTTAAAATAATAATCATCAATCATCATTGTCATTATTCATCGTTCTCAAAGAATGAATTCAAACCCTCCTTATATAGTGGATTTGAAGGCGATATGGGCGGGAAAACCAAGGAGGGCCGACGTAAAACATGCCAAACTCAAAGAATTAGGGTTTTCTTAGAAAAAACCCTAAAAAGGTGAAATCGCACCCCATCAAGGCCGATCGTGATTTTACCTATGCAAAATTGCGCCCCATCAAGGGCGAGCGTGATTTCGCATAGAGGGAGAAAAAGGGCAAAAGAGGGGGGGAGAAGCCTAACCCTTGCCCTAGGCAAGTCTAGGGGGTCTCCCAGGAGGCTCTAGGAAGATTGCCCACTAAAGTGGGTCAATTTTCTATGTCTAAAAATATATTATATTCTAACATAATTAATTTTTTTTGATAGAGATTAAAAGAGCAAACTAACCTAACAACATGTGACCTTGGATACTCATAAAAAAACTTGAGAAGCAAAGAAAACAAGTCACTTTCCAAACCACACGGATAGTTGGAATAGCAAGGGTGTCTAAAAACAAACTAGCTAGCTTCTTGCTAACCACCACCATGCCAACTATCACACTAGGAATTGGACCGAGGAGAAAACACCAGGGTAAATCTTTCCAAACATTAGCGTAATATTCTTAAAAGAGGGATTTATCATTCTAAAACCCAAGAACCCCATTCTAAGAAGAAATTTTATGATACTCAAGGTCTATGTATATGGCCCTTTGCACATTCTCATATATTTCCAACTAGAAATTAACACTACACACACGTTGAGTGACAAACTTAGCCCACGTGTAACCAACATGGGCGAAGACCTCTGCTCTAGCCCAATCGTGTTGGTCCACATTTTGTATAGAAGGTAATATTTCCCTAACTTCTCTATCTACCAAGGGGGGCTCATGCCATAAGATAAGCCTAACCAAAAATCATAAAGGACCATCTCTAAATGCCACTCCAAATTATGATTATTGGCATATCTTGCTCTAACTGCCTGAATAATTCTAACATGCAACCCATACAAAATAGTGCTCGAATATACAATCCACCATAAATGATTATGAATCCTCTAAGGTGCAATGAAGTACTTACTTCCTATCATATTCTACCACCTATAAATTCTCCACGTTAGGCTTGAGCACTTCCCTTTAAATGCATGAAACAAAGTAAATTTCAAATACAAATTTAGGCAGTATGACTGAATACCTTGATCTTGCTCCCATATGACAACTAAAACCTTGCTACCAATTAAAATTTTCCACCTATGCCTCTACCACTTTAGACCGAGCACTCTCCTAAGGGTTCAAACTAGTTCCAAATTCAAATATAAATTATTTAGGTGGTTTAGAAATATGCCTCGGCTATGACCCCTTTTGAAAACCAAGCATAAAGAGGTCCAATTCCTTGTTTCTAAGGAGGGGTTGCATATAGGATTACAGATTCCTAGTCTCATTATCAAAATGATTTAACTCAACCAAAAAATCTTCATGCCAAATGGTGATGTCTTCCTGAGATAGATCCAGGTTGGCCAAAACAATTATTGATTTATTTCCTTCCCTAAACACATACTTAATTTTAACTACTTTAAGGCCTTGGGTAATTATTTGAGCTTCTAATAAAATATTAGTGATGGTCCATGTGGGATTCTAAGAACTATTAAACATGTTGATAATATTTATAGAATCACCTTCAATAATAACCTTCTCACATTCCAAACAATCCAAGTGAGAGATACCCTAGAAGAGTGATCTAGCTTCTATGAAGTGGTTGGTATGACATCCCAACTTTTCAGTATAGACCAATAATATTTCACCATTTGAATTTTTAATAACACCACCAAATCCTTCCAATCCTAGGTTACCTTTATAAGCACCATTAAAATTCAATTTATCCATCCACAAGGGGGGTTCCAACACTATATTATCTCCTACATTTGTACCTAGTTGGGATAAGGGACTTGACTAAGTTTTAAAACCAAGGGCTGACTCCATCTCTTTTTCCTTATCTAGAACAACCCTTTCAAGGGGAGGGGTCAAAAAAATTTCAACCATGGCAAAGTGGCATGAAGACTCACTGGTTCTACTATGCACAAGGGGTTTTTGAAGGCCCAAGAATTTCTCTCCTTCCAAATGTACCAAAGGAGATGGGGTAAACCAAAGGACCAAAATGTATAGAGGCAAGGAGAGAAAAAAGGGATACTCCATTGCTCTACCAATTCAGAAAATTATTTTAGAAAATCCTAGCCAACTCTCACAAAACACAAAAGAAGGAAAAGGCCTCACAGGTGAAGGGGAAACTAGATAGTAAATGGATCGTGGATTCCTCCATGTGACCATAGAGGTAGCACCTATTTGGAATAACCATGACTTTTGTGGAGATTATCTATAGTGAGAACCTTACTCTGAACTACCAACCAGAAGAAGTGCTAATTTTTGGAGTGAGTCCTTTGAACCAAATCTTGTGAGTCAGGAACCAAGGATCAGTGGCAATATCCAAGAAAAAATACACTGAATTAACCGAGAATTGGCCATCACTCTCCAAGCCCCATATTAATTTATCCATAAAATCTCTATTTAAAATAACTTGAATTTTAAGAATATTGGACAATATTTTGAAATCTTCCTTCTCAGCCTACGACAAACCAAGGAAGGGAAAGGATTTCCACTAATTTTTACTGTTAGTGGTCTCAATAAAATCACACATCTTTGAGCCAAATACTTGGTAAGTAAGAGATTACACCAAAATAAGACTCAAAAAGGACTCCAATAGGAAGTCAACAAGCCAAGTTTCCCTCAAAAAATCAATGCTTTGACCATTATCCATGATCCATATTCCTCCTTTTAGGATAACTATGCAACTTTTGACAATACTTAACCAAAATGTAGAGCCATGAGAGGTGGTAGGGTCAAAGATAAACTATCCAACATTGTGTAAATATTTAGCTTTAAAAATTTGCACCCAACCCACATTACCATTTTGGGCAAGTCTCTAGCCTTTCTTAGCGATGAGTGCTTTGTTCATAAGTTTTAGTTTCATTAAGCCAAGACCCCTCAATTATTTTTTGTTGCAAACTTGATCCCAATACACCAATGATAATATTTTCTTCTCCTTCAAGCCCAACTAGAGGAAGGGACATTGGATTTACTCAATTTTTTGAAGGATCTTTCCTGGTAAATTAAAGAGAAATAATAAATAACTGGAACACTCTAAAGGGTGGACTTAACAAGCATGGATTTTCTTGCTTGACTCAAGATAGCACCCTTCCATCTGGTAAGATTCCTCTAGACTCTTTCCACCATTGAGTCCCACAGAGATGCCTTGATACCCCCTTTGAAAAGGGGCCTTCCTAGGTACACTGAAGGAAGAGAGGCAATATCATAGCCCAAAATATTAGCTATTCTTCTTTACCTAATAGGATTATTCAAGAAAAAAACCTTAATTTTTAGGAAGTTAACTTTTTAAACCATCGCTTTCTCAAACAAAATGAGAATATCTTTGACCACTTGGGCTTTGGGAATCAATGCCATGAAGGATATAAGGGTGTCATAAATGAATTGGTTATGAGATATTAGGTCAAGAACTAGAGCTACTTTTAATCCTTCAACCATCATATTAGCTTTGAGAGCTCTCCCCAAGACTTCTACCAAGAGTATGAAAAAATAAGGGGATAGGGGATCACCTTGGTGAATTCCTCTATAGATTTGGAAGTATCCTATCAGAGAGTCATTGATGATGACTAAGAATTTTGTAGAGGAAATGTAGGCCTTTATCAATCTTAACCAGTTTAAACTAAATCCAAATTTTCCCATGACCTTTAATAGGAAATCCCATGAAACTTTATCATATGCTTTCTTCATGTCAAGCTTAAGGAATATCCCTGGTCTCTCACTCATATCCATAGAATGAATGAGCTCATATATCGCAATGATACCATAAATGATCTACCTACCTATCATAAAGCCACTATGGGCTTGATCTTAATTCTAGGAAGGAATATTTTAATTTTGTTGGCCAAGGCTGTAGTTAGAATTTTTAAAATAGTGTTACATAGACTAATGGGCCTGTAATATTTGAACTCTATGGATCCCATTGACTTAGGAATGAGAACCAATAAGGTGGAGTTAACATCAGAAGGTAAGACATTAGACCTTTGGATCTCTCTCATCTCAACACAAATATCTTTTCCTATGATGTGCCAAAACTTTTGAAATGAAAATAGAGGAAAAACCATCTGGTCTAAGGGCTTTTAGCCTACCCACTGAAAAGACCGCATCCTTGATTTCTTCATATTTGAAGGGTTTATACAAAGCTTCATTAATTTATTCCAAAACTAAGGAAGGGATATTGAGGAGGATTTTATCTTTGGTTGTCTGGTCTCTGTCTTCTCTAGTGCATAGAAGAGATTTAGAAAATGAGACCATTTTAGATCTAATATCTTTGATATCCTAAGTAACAACACCATCAGATTTGATAATTTTCCTTATCCTATTATTACTACTATGTCTCAAAGTGGAAGGGTGGAAAATATTGGTGTTTCTATCTCCCTATTTGAGCTAGATATCTCTTTATTTTTATTGCCACATTACCTCTTCACAAGCAAGGATATTATGCAAATTTACTAGAATTTGTCTTTCCATTATTCTAACATCTATAGCGAGGTCCCCCACTTCTAGGGTAGAGTCGATCTCCTTTAATTGAGTAGATAGTTATTTCTTTCTCAACATCATGTTTCCAAAATTATATTTATTCTATATTTTGAGGTTGGATTTGACGAATCAAAATTTAGAGGCCCCTTGAGAAATAGGAGGATCCAAGAAATTACGTGACCACCATTTCTTGATTTTGGCTTCTAAGTCAAGATGTTGCATCTACATTACCTTGAATCTAAAAGGTCTAGGAAACAAGTTCGTATTATAAATTTTTCAAACACTAGTAGGTTATGCAAGGAGAGAGCATAGAGATGCATCTCCAAAGAAAGAGAGGTCTTCCTTGGAAATTAGCACTTTGTCTAGCCTTATCTGAATTTTTTGGCTTGCTAAATGCCTATTACTTCAAGTATACTTGGATCTCTTCAAGTCTACTACCGTAAGCTCCTAACTATATATAAAGGCCACAAAATATTCCATGCTTCTACTAACTAAGTCACTACCCACATTTTTATTAGATTGATCGAGTAGGGTGTTAAAATATTCAGCTAGCACTGAGGCCTCTCCCTTGAAAATCACTAAAGTATATTATAAATTGTGTGTTCTACACAAATACAAATATTATGTTGATATACCTTTGACAAATTACTATTCTTATACAATTATTACATTTCAAAAATAGTTCTTGAATGTAGTAAAAATGGTTTATTGGGAAAGACTCAAGGAAGAAATTCATGACATTCCATTATTCTTTAATGGTTGATGAGATCACTAATAATCCTATAGAGCAACATCTTATTGTTTATACTATTTATTTTTTATATAAGAAAAAAAACAAGCTACAATAATGTTTTTGAATCTTGTTAAATTAAAAGGCGACATGACACAATCTATATATGATGGAATATCAAACTTATAAATAGAGATGAATCTACCAAAGTATAAGATGATTAGTTCTAGTTTAGATGGAGTAGCAAGTATGATAAGTATTCAAGGTGATGGCAACTAAATTATTTCATGATAGACCACATTTGTTATAATTTTATTGTATGTCATGTAGAGAAGCTTTAGTAGAAAATTTAACTTTGTTGAAACACTTACCAGTAAGACTTATGCATGGCTCACAATACTAACAAAGAGACATACAAAGTTGAGAGGATTAATGGAAGTATTTTCTATAGACTAATTACAAGTCCTTTAAATTGAACATGTGCGTACGTTATTTATAGGATAAGTGATGAAAATAATTATGATAAGTATGCCAACATTGTTGAAGGAATGATAACTTAAATTATATGCTATGGTGACTATTTTCCAAATTAAATTTTATACTCATATATTTGAAGATGTGTTAGTTGAGTTGAACAAACTAAATCAACAATTTCAAAATTATAATATTGATATAACATTTATCAAATGATATTATCTCAACTAGTTAGATTCATCAACTTTTAAGGAGGAGACCCAAGTTAAAATATTACCAAATGATACATACATTATAGCCAAGTTGTTATAATACCACTATGTGGTCATGATTTAATATAGGTGGGGCCTATTTCAGTCCAATACAAAAAATAAAAAAATATTGATATAACCTTTATTTCACTTACATAGATATGGTCATTGATAGGTCACAAAGGTGGTACTTGAGGGATCCTTTTGGTTTAGGTGTTTTATACACATCTTCCTTTCTAAGTAAGTCAAGCAAAGGTACTCTTGAATATGTGGATGATATAGGTGTACTTCATATTCATGTACTTAGGGGTTAATAATTGTGAAATGCATTAGGGTTTGGGTCAATAGAGGATTATATTGCATACGAAAGAGCATGTAGAAATAATAATAAATAATCTTAATAAGATATTTATGGTTTTGCTCGTATTAAATGTAAAAAAATTATTTTATCCTAGAGATTATTATAAATAAGCATATAAAATATAATTTCAAACAAAAAGGTGGATAACTTGTTTATATGAGAAATATTTTATATTTAGAGTGCATCACACATTACAAAGATTGAAAAATATGAAGTATATTTTTTTGGTTTATGGCCATTCTTTGTTAAAATTATAATATGATTTTTTGCCAAGATTGACTTTATGCAATATATTGGAGAGGTATAAAGGTATTTCATTGTAGAATGTATTAATTATTTGTAATGTTTTATCATGTAATCCCTATGGGTTATAGTTAACCTTGTTATGTTGAAAATTATAGGAAAAACTTTGAATTGGAAGGGAAATATGTATGAAGTAGGTTTTGTCATTTTGTGTATCTCTTTGATAGGTGAATTTTCGTAAAAAAAAAAGAATTTTCATGGGGTTTGTTTTAAAACATTTTTACAGTTTGTAATTAACCTGAATCCTTCTTGTTATGTCATATTAGGTTAAACTTTATAATGTAATTGGGGTTTTTATATTGCTATAAATACATTCTCCCACTTCTCTTATGATTATTAGAGTGTTGTAATATAACACAACATACATACTAATTATTTATGGTGCCTATGGGTGCCCACCAAATCCTTCACTTTTTCATATTTTTATTATATATACAAGATTTGAATTCATGGTTTGCTTCTCTTCATGTCTATATAATATTATGAATTCCAACATGGTATCAAAGCAAGTATGGATCTGCCTCACTTGGTCATACAAAAGCAATATTTGGAGCCTCTAATTTTTCCTATAATTCTTTCAATGAATTACTTTTCCTAGCTGCATAATATTTTCTAACATAAGGAGCAAAGAGGAGATTTATTTCCACATCTTCTACTTGAGTTTTTTATGTCTTTTTTATTTCTATTTTGCTACTTTGAATTCGATTCATGATTTTCCTTTCAGACTACAAAGAAAGGAAGGGTGCAATTTTTAAAATTCAAATTTGATTTTTCCTTCCTCACATGTGTGTTTTTCCTACGTACACTCCACAAATAGTTGCATGTGCCTCTTTTGAAGGCACCAACATTTATCTTCATGGAATCTAATTAATGTTTTATCACCATAAATATGATAACAAGGTGACTAGCCAAGTGGAAGCTAGGGTGTTATAGATAAAATATCATGGGTTCGATCCTACACATTGTTTTCTTACTATTATTAGACAAACAAAGGTTCAATCAATAACTTTTTTTGGGTTCCAATGCCTTAAAATACCTAAGTGGTCTATTGTCTAGCTAGATGAAAATATGGTGCATGCTAGAAGTTATTCCAAGTTTGAACTATGTGCATCACATTTTTTTAAAGGGATGGATGTCGATGGATAATATTCTTGGAGTACCTTATGGGACACACTTTATTTTTTGCACCATCGGGCAAAGAATTTGTTTATTCTGTGAGTGATAGGGTACTTCTTGCCTCAATGTGTCTGGTTTTAATTGTACCAATAATCTTTGAGCTCTTTTATGCTACTTTGACTGATTCACTTGATTGTGGACTATTTTCGCATGTCTAGCTATAGCACCATGGTGGTATGAAGGCGATGCATGTTTGAATTATAGTTTTGTCATGTACTCAAATAGTTATAAATATAGATGCATCCTTGATGGCTGAGGTGGTTGACTTTCAGGTCATGCATACCAATTTTTTCATATATATGGCTTGGACCAATTAGGAAAGTGCAATTGTTAATGACTAGGTAAACTAGAGGAGCTAAAGTGGTGAAAAGTGTTATGATCATAGCTACAAATTAGATTGCACCAAGTAGTGGGTTGGGATTACCCTTGCAATCCTAAGGTTTAAATTTTTTTTTTTTTTTTTTTTTTTTTTTGGGGGGAGGGAGGTTCCGTAGGAAAAATCTTCTAGAGGCTATATATTTTGTATACATAAGTGTTTTCAGCCTATTTTTATTTAAATCGCATTATTTTTTTATCTCTACACATTGGACACCAAGTTTATGCATACGGGGTATTCTTGAAAATGTATATAGAAAAATAAGGTGAATCAGTTTCAAAACCAAGGTGAATATGGTGCAAAGTCATGTAGAGGCAATGGCAATTTTTTTTTTCACAAGAAAAAATAAAAGTAGGTGAATTCACCAAAATTTTCAATAAATATACCATAAGATATAAATAATCACTAGACATACTCTGATTCCCATGCATGATCATAGGGATGACCCAAGTGATTCAGTAGGCTTCATTCAAGGGATGACCCAGGTGAGTCAGGGATGACCCAAGTGAGTCAATAGGCTTCATTCGAGGGATGACCCAAGTGAGTCAATAGGCTTCATTCGAGGGATGACCCAAGTGAGTCAGTAGGCTTCATTCGAGGGATGATCCAGGTGATTTAGGGACGACCCAAGTGAGTCAGTAGGCTTCATTAAAGGGATGACCCAGGTGATTCCATAGATTTCACTTGAGGGATGACCCTCAAATGAAGGTTGCAGGGTCGTTTGTAGCCTATAGGTTGTAGGGTCATCCAAATTTATCAATCAATTGCAAAGGTGAAAATGATAAAAAATATTCTATATTAGTTTATTATTATCAATTTAAAGTGTAGATCTCATCGAGCTATGTGGTTTAAAAAAAAAAATGAAGCTCTCGATCAAAATTTATGCCTCCTAGAAGGTTGTAGGGTAGTCTGTAGTGACCAGGGATGACCGACGAGGGATGACCCAGGTGAGTCAGGGATGACCCAAGTGAGTTAGTAGGCTTCATTCGAGGGATAACCCAAGTGAGTAAGTAGGCTTCATACGAGGGATGATCCAAGTGAGTCAGTAGGTTTCATTCAGGGGACGACCCAAGTGAGTCAAGGATAACCCAAGTGAGTCAGGGATGACCCAAGTGAGTCAGTAGACTTTATTCGAGGGATGACCCAAGTGAGTCAGTAGACATCATGTGAGGGATAACCCAAGTGAGTCAGGTATGACCCAAGTGAGTCAATACACTTCATTCGAGGGATGATCCAAGTGAGTCAATAGACATCATGCGAGGGACAACCAAGGTGAGTCAGGGATGACCCAAGTGAATTAGTAGGCTTCATTCGAGGGACAACCGAACAACCTAAATGAGTTAGTAGGCTTCATTCAAGGGATGATCCAGGTGAATCAGGGATGATCCAGGTTAGTAGGATTTATTTAAGGTATGACCCAAGTGATTTCGTAGACTTCACTTGAGGGATGACCCTTGAATAAATGTTGCAGGATCATTTGTAGCCTATAGGTTGCAGGGTCATCCAAATTTATCAATTAGTTGTAGAGGTAAAAATAATTAAAAAAATATTCTATATTAGTTTATTATTATCAATTTAAAGTGTAGATATCATCGAGCTATGTGGTTTAAAAAAATTGAAAATGATACTCTGGATCAAAATTTATGCCTCCTAGAAGGTTGTAAGGTAGATTGCAGTGACCAAGGATGACCGACAAGGGACGACCCAGATGATTCAAGGATGATCCAAGTGAATCAGTAGGATTCATTCAAGGGATGATCCAAGTAATTTAGTAGGCTTCATTCAAGGGATGACTGATAGGGATTAATCCCTATCAATGACCCAAGTGAGTTAGTAGGCTTCATTCAAGGGATGACCCAAGTGACCCAGTAGACATCATGTGAAGGATGACCTAGGTGAGTTAGTGAAGTGATTCAGTAGGTTTCATTCGAGGGATGATCCAAGCGAGTTAGTAGACATCATGTGAGGGATGACCCAGGTGAGTTAGGGATGACCCAAGTGATTCAATAGGTTTAATTTAAGGGATGACCCAAGTAAGTCAGTAGACATCATGCGAGGGATGATCCAAGTGAGTTAGGGATGACCCAAGTGAGTTAGTAGGCTTCATTTGAGGGATGACCCAAGTGAGTCAGTAGGCTTCATTCAAGGTATGAACCAGGTGAGTCAGGGATGACCCAAGTGATTCAAGGGATGACCTGCATGAGTCCATAGACATCATGCAAGGGATGACCTACATGATTTCATAGACATCATGTGAGGGATGACCTATGCAAGTCTATATACATCATGTGAGGTATGACTTGCATAAGTTCATAGACATCATGTGAGGAATGATCTATAAGGGACGACCCGCATGAGTCCATAGACATCATGAGATGGATGACCTACATGAGTCCATAGACATCATGTGAGGGATGACCTGCAAGGGATGAACTAGGTAAGTCTATAGTCATCATGGGAGGTACAACCTACAAGGGATGACTTGCATGGGATCGTAGACATCATGTGAGGCAGAGATACAACCAATAAGGGATGACCTGGGTGCAAGGGATGACTTGGGCAAGTCTGTAGACATCATGTGAGGGATGACCTGCATGATTTTGTAGACATCATGCGAGGGATGACCTGTGAGGTATAACCTAAATGAGTTCGTAGACATCATGCGAGGGATGACCTCATACAGGGGACGACCTGGGTGGGTCTAGTATGAGGAAGGATTTTGTATGGATGGAAGCATTGACAATAAAAATTAAAATAAGGCATCAAAAAATATTTGTACCTAGAATATTTTATATGTATTGTATTTTCTCCTCTTTTTGTTGTCAATCACTATTTTTCTAGCTTCTTTGGTTCTGTTCTTTTTTTGGCTCAAATTTGGGTTCTCCTTTTTTGTTGAATGTATAACTATAACAAGTAATAGTATGTTTTGCTATATATAGTGGGTGAATTTATCTAGGTTAATAAAATTATATATAATTTTAAGGTGAGTCGGTCCAAAATATGGATGGAAGGGCAGGCGATTTAAATTTTAAAATTTAAAATATTATGATTTTTCCTGACCCAAAAAAAAATCTGAAAATTTTGGGCGAGTGGGCCGACGGCCAAGGTCCCGAAATTTGCAAATTTACATTTTGAAAAATGTCATTATTCGCTTATTAATGAATTTTTTCCCCTATGCATAACCTTGTTGGACATATCAATTCATGGACCTTTTATGGTTTTAGATTTGGATAGTGTAATATAGAACAAAAATCTCTAGTTACTCATCTTAATAGGTAAAACTATAGTGTTTGGTCAACTCAAATTATTGGCCTACCACAAATTAAGAACCTATGGTGTATTTTTTAAGAGGATAAAGTAATGGTTCTTTATGATGAAACTTTCCATCAAAGACAATAAGAAGCTCTTAGCTTACTTTCCTTTTTAATTAGACTAGAAATACTTTTCTACATCAAAAAGGAGAGTGGGCCTAATAAGGTATGGTCAAAATTGCCTAAACTTTTTGGAAAAGTTAGTACTACTAAAATAAGTCACTTAGAATTAGATATTTACTCTCTTAAGCTAGTTGAGTTACATAACATTAAATACTATATTATGATATTCAAGATATTGATGGCAGATATTGCATCTTCAAGAGGCAAAACGAAAAATGATGCAAAATGCCTAAATGTTGTCTTTTCTAATATCTCCTCTTTTTAGATGTTAAACGCAATGGTCCATATGGATTTTATGTTTCTATAATCTAAAAATACTATTAATCAAAATCAAATATTTTCTTTTTTAGTTCACTTTCAGGTGGTAATGCATAATTATGGTGGGGCTCCACAAATATAGGCTTATGGAAGTGAATTTAAATCCAAGGAGGCTAATACCTAGGGGCTGAAGAGCTAGGCTAAAACTTAAAGGAAAATTAAGGCCACTTACAAATACTATAAGAGGGGGGGACATCCAATGAATAATTGCTTACTAAAGGTGCAAAGTACTGAAGTTGAGTTATTGAAGTTAGGTGGGCATCTTCTAGATGATGAGGGATATTCAAAAGAATCTACCTCAACTATAGAAACCCACTAGAGCATCCATTATTGGGGAAAGATATTATTGTCATTAATGTCTTCTCTCCTTAGCCCCTCAGTCCAAATTATGGCCAGTGTTGAAATTATAATTTGATTCTTGGACAAGGCAAATATTATGCAATATATTGGATAGAGCTAAGGGCATTTCATTGTACAATATATTAATTATTTGTAATATTTTATTATGTAATCCCTATGGGTCATAGTTAACCTTGTTATTTTTATACCCTTTTTTATAACTTGTAAACCTAAATCCCTCTTGTTATGTTGGCTTAGGTTGAAATTTATGATGTAATTATGGTTTTGGTATTGCTATAATACCCCCCTTCTACTCTTCATTTGATTATTAGAGTGTTGTAAAATATTATCTACTAATATAGTGAATATTTATGGTACCTATGGGAACCCACCAAATCCTTCTCTTTTTTTGTTCTTCTTTTCATTATCTATATAAATATATTTCTAGAAAATATTATGAATTTATATATCCTTGTTATTCCAACTAGCACTCCAACTTGTGTAATAGGTTTCTTGAAAATCAATAGAATAAAATATGAAGATAGGTCTAGGATTTCCTTGGAAAGTATAGATATTATGATGTATTTTAGTGTTATTCGTATATTAGATAAAGTAAAATGGGATATAACTTACAAAACATGAAAATAAATGAAAGATTGTATGCCTCTTACATTGAAAATAAAAATAAATAAATAATCAAAAAGATAAATATTTTATTATTTGATACATGTAAATATTAATTTATTCTATAGTTAGGCAAAAACAAGTGCGAGCGCACAAGCTGAGTGTAAGTGCAGTAGTGAGTGAGAGCGTGTGAGCTAGGAGTAAGTGTAGTAGTGAGTGCAAGCATGATCTGGGAGTAAGTACAACAAGTGTGAGCACGATCTAGGATTAAGTGCATCAGCAAATGTGAGCACGATTAGGGAGTAAGTGCAGCAATAAGTTTGAGTAAGTGTAAAAAACAAGTTTGAGTAAGTGCGGCCAAAAGTGAGTGTGAGTGAGTGTAGCCAAAAGTAAGTGTGAGTGTAGCCAAAAGTAAGTGTGAGTGAGAGGCCAAAAGTGAGTGTGAGTAAGTGTAGCCAAAAGTAAGTGTAAGCGCAAGCTGGAAGTAGGTGTAGCAGTCATGGCATAAGAACAAAAGGTTCATCTAGAGTACATTAATGCTTCAAACCCTTACCATGAATGTTTGGAATATTATTTCCAAAAAATTGTTGAAGCCAAGGAATGTTGGGAAAAATAAGAGACAAGGGTAATTGTGAGCCAAGAGGGAGTGCAAGTTGGAAGTGAGTGTGAGGTAGGAGAGAGTGTGAGGCAGGAGAGAGTGCAAACCAAAAGGGAGTGCAAACTAAGATGAAGTGCAATCTGGGATTCAATCATGGCTAAAGAGCAACAAGTCCATCGAGAGTGCATCAAATACTTCAAACCCTTACCACGAATGTGTGGAAAATTATTTCCAAAAAAAATTTGATGCAAAGGAATACCAAGAAAAATAAGAGACACGAGCAATTGTGAGCTAGAAAGGAGTGCAAACCATGAGCAAGTGTGAGGCAAGAGAGAGTGCAAGATGGGAGTAAGAGTGAGTACAAGTAGAGAGGGATTGCAAACCAAGAGGGAGTGCAATCCAAGAGCAAGACCCATTAGCTATTGTGGAAGGAAAGTCATTTTTGAAAGCCCTAATGGGAAGTCACAATGCCCTAGCAAGAATTAAAAATTCCCTTATTGGAAGTATGAAGACCCAAGCTGGAGATAAGCAAAAGAGCGAATAAATGGCAATTTCAATCCAGGTAGTAGATGGTAAGCCAAAATTAGGTATCAATGATGAGATGATTGAGCATGATATAATGGTTCTTAAAAGTATAGGGCTAATATGTAAGTTCTATAGATCATGGCCAAAGTTTTTGGATATTCAAAATTGGATCAAGTGAAAGTGGGCATTGAATTCAAATTATTCTATGACTTTTCTTCCTAAAGGTTTTTTCCTCATCATATTTTTTAGTTTAAAAACTAGGGATAATATAATGGTTGGTGGTCCATGGTTTATGGCACGAGATACACTTTATTTGAGACCATGGAATGAAAAAAATTTAGTTGAGACAAAAACAATTAAGAAGCTTCCAGTGTGGGTTAGACTTTTTGGACTTCCATATGAGCTTATAAATAAGGATGTTTTAAAAAGTATTGGAAATACCCTAGGGAAATTCATCAAGGAAGGACCAACAACTAAGGAGTGAAATCATGCTATATATACTCGAATATGTGTTACTATGGATATTTCAAAACCTTTGCCACAATCCATTAATATTAAATTTGAACCAAGAGAATGGGATCAACAAGTAGATTATGAAAATATTGCATTTTGTTACCACATTTATTTTGAGGTTGGACACATGGTAAGATTTTGCAAAGTAAAAACTATAAATAAAGAGAAAAAATTCTAGCCATGAGATAAACTTCAAGATGAATCAAGAAAATCATTCAATAATAGAAGCTAGATTAGATCAAGGATATTCCATTCCAAAATAAGAGGTACAAAAATCCTATCGATAATATCAATTGGCAAGTTTAGAAGGAATTAAAGGTGTGAAAGAAGATGTGGAGATAAAATCCAAAAAAAAGATAGTAAAATAGGTCAAGTTTATTCTAGGTAAATCATCTTCATGTTCCTCAAGTAGTATAGAATCCTTTTTAGGTAATAAAAGTGAAAGTGGTGAAGATGTTATCCCTTGCACTTTAAGGTTTCAATAGCAGAATAATATAGAAATGATGTTGGAGGAAACCTATATGAAGAACACAATCTTATACTGAGAGGGGGTGAACAATATAAGACCACTTTTTACTTTTCTTTCCAATCAATATTATGCAATGTAAAGATGTCAATATCAAAAACAGTAACCAAAGCAATGCACAAATCATCACACACAATAGAGATACCAATTTAACGTGGTTCACCCAATGTGGGCTACTCCACAGAGAAAATATTTCACTAATATTTTCTTAATAAATCTCTTGGGAATCCTTTCCCTATTACAATGTTTATGGATCTCTATCCAAAGGAGACACCAATCCCCTAATCAAGTTTGTGGATATATATCCACTAGAGACACCAATCTCCTAATATGTGGTTTTTGGATATCTATCCATAAGAGAACTCCTTCTCCTCTGCTATAGCTTGTGATCCTCTAGCTGACTACTGCCTCCACTGCACTAGCTTGTGGATCTCTCTCCACTGAATATATTTGTCCTCACTCAAAATACTTATGTGCTCACTACCCTGGCTAATGGATCTCTATCCATTGGAGACTACTGTCCTCTGCTCTATCACCTCCAAAGATCTATCTCAAATATGCACTAAATATAGTCCTTCGGTCTAGCACAAATCTGTCCTCAATATTTGTCTCTTTTCTAGCACAAAATTATCCTCAAATTTGCACCAAACTCTATCCTTGAATATTTACTAAACAAATTCCTTTGGTCTAGCACAAATCAGTCCTCAATCATTGTCCTCAAGTCTTAACTCAAATCTTGAATCAATCTCAAATCAACTCTAATAGATTTGCCCCAAACCTTAACTCAAGGTTTGAACAAATAAATCAATCAAATATTATCTCAAGTCTTCTCAAAGACTTATCTCAAATTTGCCTTGTAATATTTCCCAAAATATCATACCAATCTATCCTCAAGTCCTCTCTAGAAATTTTTCCAATTCAGCTCTAAGTCATCTCAAGAACTTTACCAAATCTGCTCAATAAGTCCTCTCAAGAACTTAACCAAATCTGCTCAATAAGTCCTCTCAAGAACTTAACCAAATATACTCAATAAGTCCTCTCAAGAACTTAACCAAATCTGCTCAATAAGTCCTCTCAAGAACTTATCCAAATCTGCTCTCAATCTGTATTGTAAGATTCCAAAAAAGCTTACTTAAATCTGTCCACAAGTCTTCTCAAATACTTGACTCAAATATGCTCAACAAGTCCACACTAGAACTTGTCCACTCTCATAGAAACATAAAGAGAATTGTTAGAGACTCAATATGCTCTATACTCATCACAATGCTCAATCACTTTCAATCACTCTTTCAGAAACATGCAGAGGATTGTTAGAGACTCAATATGCTTCAACTCAATCACTTTTAAAAACTCTTTCATAAACATATAGAGAATTGTTAGAGACTCAATAATCTTCAACTCAATCACTTTCAATCACTCTTTCAGAAACATACAGATAATTTTTAGAGACTCAATATGGTTCAACTAAATCACTTTTTCAATTCATTTTAGAATATAGAATAGTTTGTTTTATGGAACTTGAACAATCATTTCACACATCCACTTGACTAGGCTCAACCAACTCTACTCAACCAATATCTCAATGAAATATTCCTTTCTTACAAACCCTAGTCCAAGAATATGATCCTCACTCAAAACTTTTCCAACAATGCTCATCAACAAATCTCACATAACAATTATACTCATGTTCTTTTCAAACCCTAGTTCAAGTTATTTGATCAACAACTCACTTCAACAACAATGCTTATAAAACAAGTTTTCAATAACAACTCTTTATTCCAGAAAACCTTGAAGTATTAACTCAAACATACTCAATAAGGAAGCCCTAATCAAATCCTTTTCACTCCAAACTTATTTTCAAAAAACCAATCAATCAACCCAACTATGGAAGAATGTGCTCATACATTTAATTGATGATGAAGGAACCTCAAATATCTACCACAACCACAAACATTTCTATGCCATGCTCAATGGATTTAGAGGATACTAAACTCTCTCAAAAATACAATGTAAAACAATAAAACACATATACACCTTATCACTCCATCTTAAATAAGCATCCATCAACACATAGAAATAAATGACCAATTACACCTTATAATCTCCTAGTTGAAATAATATCCACCACCAGAAAATAATTTCAAAATAATTACTTTCTCAACACTTCTTAATGGCAAAAAGACATCTTCAATAATAATCAACACTTAAAAGCATTTATCTCTCCAATAAGCTAAATATATTAAAAAGATTTATAAAACAACTAACTCCTTATTCCTCCTAATTATTTTTAACCAAAAATAATTACCAAGAAAAAAACACCTTTTATCTATCCCTTATAACTCCCACATCACTTTATAAAACCATTAAATAAAGCAAAAAATTAAATTTAGTTTTTCAACAACCTTCTTCGAAAAACTCGATGCTCAAATAATGTGCATACCTTTTCATTGATCCCTAAAAGGGATTCGACGAGAATCGAACTGTCGTCTCCACAAGCATAAGTGCCTTAGCGCTTGGGAGTCCACCATGTGGGCTAGCAATGCCCATGTGAAGGAAGTGAAGATTCCTTCTCCTTATTCTCTTCTTCACACACATTGACCTCCTTTGAACACCACACGTCGTCCACTAGCCACAGCTCTTTAATCGCACGAAAATTTGAGATACCTTTCGCAGGGGATTCGGGAGCATTAAATCGAACATAAGCTTTTATCCACTTCTAAGGTGAAACAATCCACCTTATATACATGAATGGAGGAAATTTCTCATTAGAAATTTGAATTTTGAATATTCGAATTAACTTTAATTATTATTTATTTATAATAATTTAAATTCTCTTTGGAATTTAAATATTATAAATTAAATAAATAATTAATGTTTGGGTCTTTTTTAACCAAACGAAAAGCCACCTTGGTTTTTAATAAAAACCTTTTATTTTTTCCCATCATGGATAATTAATCTTTGGGCCTTTTTAAACAAATGAAAAGCCACCTTGGTTTTAAATAAAAACCTTTTATTTTATTTTTTGATAAGTAGCAATATATTTACAGCGGGTTTTTTGAAGAAGGATCCCAAAACCTTAGTTACATAGAAAGCCGAGGCTGAAATTAAGATTAAAAACCGGGGCTGCGCCCTTGGGCAACGATCCGGGGCCCGAGGCCCTGGTGCCTACAAAAATCAGGCCAACTAAGAAACATAACAACAAAATTTGGCCTGGGGCCACCAAAACAAGGAAAAGCCATAAAACGACAAACGCCAATATCGCAAAAACTGCACGCCGTCACTCCGGGAGGCCCTGCAGCCGGGCCTGGCCTGGACGGGGCCCACCCTGTCAGATCAGCTCCACTCCCTATCAGGGCCATCGCCCAGCCTACGTCGAAGTTCGGCCAGGGCATTGGCCGCTGAGGAAGCCGCTTTGGCGGACGCGGTCAGGGAGCCAATCGTAGTGTCAAGAAGGGCCCTGATTGCCAAGTTCTGTAGCCTACTATCAGAGTCAGAGCTGACTTCGATGGGCTCCGGGGCCTCCACCTTGGCCTTCTTGGTGCTGCCAGTAGCCCTGCTACTGCCTGGGGGCGGGCCTTTACGACTGGCACCAGGAGGCGGGGCCCCGCCTGGGCCCTGGGCTGGAGTTCTGCACTTTCGGGTGGGCCTGCACCGCTTCGGGGAAGGGGAGCCTTCAGGGGAGGGGGTCTCCTTGGATTTAGAAGCTGCAGGAGAAGCACCGGGGGAGTGAGCCGCTTCAGGGGGGGACAATGGACAGGGGAGGGATGCAGTGAAGCTACGGCTGGTTAGCTAGGGCATGCCTATACAGGACAACCATGAGGCCTTGGTGGGAGGGCCGAGAGTGGCTCCTATGAGCTCGATCGATGGAAAGGCTCAGGGAGTATAGAAGGAACCGAGGAGTGCTGACCAACATGGCTCCACGGAGGTGGTTGAAGTAGCTAAGGTGGAAACTGTACAACCATTGGTCCGGATCATCGTAGGTGATGTACTGCATCATCGGGATGATGGCCTCGTCGAAGGGGGCCGGGAGGTTGGTGCAAAAAATATTGGCCTTATCCCACTGTTGCTCCAGGAAGCGGGACAACTCCTCCTCCCAATTGTGCTTATCCCATCTGACGACTCTGCCTTTCTCCTCATGATGCAGGCCTGTAACCTCCGTCAGAAACTCTTTGGTCACTTTGAAGTGGAGACCCTTCACTTTGACCTCACCATCATTCCAGGTATCCAAAAAACTTTGGGTAATATCTTCGTCGGCCCCTACGAATTTGCTGAAGAAAGGGGTATATTTCTTGGCATTGGAAAATAACCTGGCCGACTCACTCAATTCAAGCGAGGAAGGCTCGAGGAAGATGGCTTTGGCAGCCATGAGGAGCGAACTGATAGCCCAGGGGTAGGGGAAACAGGGGTGGCCTGACCAGAGACACGGGGACAGGGGGAGGGGGAAGCAGACAAGAATGCGGGAGAACTCTGCGTGCGATAGGTTTAAAAACTTGCAGGGGGGCACGGAGGAGGGGAAGGGCCACCGGCGTCGGGAAGGAGCGCTAGGGGTAGGGGGCGACACGAGGTGGGAGGGGCTGAGGGGGCACGGCTGACGGCTGCCACGTGGGGCAGGAGAGAAGGGCCAATGCCAGCGCTCCAGATGGCACAATCTGAGCGGGGGATCAACTTGAGGGGACCTCACGGGATAGAGCCACGGGTGAACTGACGTAGCATGGGAATCCGACGGCATGACATCCAAGGCGGGAAGGTCAGAATGGGCCGACGCGCACTCTGACGTGGACTTGCCAAATCTGCCAGTGGAGCTTCACAAATCTAGGCTGGGATGAACCGAACGTCTGACGTGGCCGATGACACTTGGCACCGCGAGGGGGATCTTGATGACCGGCTCACGAGCAAGAGGAGGACAGGGGCCAGTCGACATGGTGGAGCAGACAGGAGAGGCACGGTAGTGAAACTTTGGGGCCCCGACTCGGGGTGGGCTAAGCACCAGGGCCCTCATCGTTGCTAGGATAGTCTTGCGAAGCTATTTGGACCAGAGCTTCAGGGAAGTTCATGGTCCAGGTGGTGAAGTCTTCAGCTGAGATGGCTTGATTTGCCATGAAATCGGTAGCCCTGTTGCCTTCTCTGTACACATGCCGAAAGGCATAGTCGGGGAGTCCTTGGAGAATGGTGAGGACTTCCCGGATGGAGTTGTGAATGCGCCAAGAGCAGTTTCTCGGGCTACGGGCGGCTTTGATAATAACTTGGGAATCACCCTCGATGATGACTTTTGAGGAGGACTCCCTGAGGGCGGTCACCCCACTGAGGAGAGCTGCTGCTTCGATGAAGTTGTTAGTCTGGATGCCAAGCGGTGCAGCGTACGCCATGATCAGGGCCCCGTGATAGTCTTTGATGACCCCGCCCACTCTAGAGGGCCCGAGATTCCCTTTAGAAGCTCCGTCAAAGTTAAGTTTGACCCATCCGAGGGGGGCAGTCCACCTCATCATAGATCGATGGGAGGGGGCGGGGGGACCGAGGGGGGAAGCTGAACTCCGAGGGAGGATAGGAGGGTGGCCTCGCCCAGCCATCGGGGCGCCTCGGTCAAGGGGATGGAGCGAGAATTCTCAAGGGTGAAGGACACCGCCTTGGTCGCTATCCACTAGGGGGAACGGGCCGGGGAGGAGAAGGCTCTATTGTTGCGCTCAAGCCAGAGTTGCCAAAGTAGATGAGGAAGGCAGGAGCCCTAGAGGAAGCGGATGAAAGGATGGGCAAAGGGGTTGGGCCACTAAGACAGGAGGTCAGAGATGGAGTTGGGGGCCACCCACTGAATAGAGAATTGGGAAAGGATGAGGCCCAGGACTTCAGAGGAGAAGGGACATCTGATAAAGAGGTGATTAGTGGACTCCCAAGTAGCACAACAGAGGAAGCATCTATTCGAGATCTGAAAGCCCCTCCTGATCAGGTTCTCGATAGTCAGGATCTTGTTTTGGATGGCCGCCCAGATGAAGTGGCTGATTTTGGGGATCAACTTCTTGGCCCACACCTATCGGGCTGGAAAGGGGGCCTCATCAGGGACTCTTTGAAGGTTGTAGGCAGATTTGATAGAAAATATGCCACTGGGAGTGCCATGCCAAATGCATCTGTCATTTCCTCCGGAGGACGGAATAACAGTCACCTTGAGGAGGCGTTGAAGCCTGGAAGCTTGGAGCGGGTGCCTGGGGTTCAGGATGGGTTTCCAAGTAACCCACCCCTGGTTCTAGGAAAGATAGGCCAAAACTCTGGGCCCTCTGTCTACCAGCCCTGGTTTGAGGATGAGGAGATCTCTGTCAGCAGTCAGGGCCTCATCATGGATCCACCTGTCTTCCCAGAAGTCGATCTTGGCTCCGTCCCCGAGGATCCATCTGGTCCCTTTCCGAATAATGTCTTTGGTGGAGATCAGGGATTTCCAGAAGGCTGATCCATCTCGGGGCTGAGATTCACTGAGGAAGGGGTGATGATGGCAGTATTTCCTATGCACGATGCTGACCCACTCATCAGGGGCATTGGTGAACACCTTCCAAGCGTGCTTGGACAGGAGGGCCTTGTTCATGAGGGTCACCCGCCTGAGACCGATCCCTCCCTCGCCTTTGGGGCGGCAGACTAGGGGCCAGGAGACCAGGGGAATCCTCTTCTTATCTTCGCTACCCGACCAGAGAAAGCATTTCTGAATTTGTTCGATGTGGGCTGCAATGGAGGCCGGGATTCTGAAGACTGACATGAAATATATCAGAATACTTTGAAGGACCGTCGCCAAGAGGGTGGCTCTACCAGCCTGAGAGAGGAGGTGACCTTTCCAGGGGGCCAACTTCCTCTGAATCCGCTCTATCATCCCGCCCCATAGGGCCTTGGAGGACGCACCTGTAAACAGGGGAAGCCCGAGGTAAGAGGAGGGAAGGGAACCGGGGGTACAACCCAGAATCCACCCAATTCTGATTTGCCTAGCCAAGGGAGTATGGATGAAGAAAATCTTGCTTTTTCGGAGGTTAATTTTCTTCCCGGATGCCTCCTCGTATAGGGTCAAGATTTTCTTGAGGGCCTTGGCTTGAGGGATCGAAGCTGAGGTGGCGAGGATGGTGTCATCCATGAACTGCTGATGGGACACAGGGGGTAGGCCCGACGTAGGCCTGATGCCCAAAATGAGTCTACGGGAAACAACACTCGAGATGGTACATCCTAGGGCCTCAGCCAAGATAATGAAGAGGATCGGGGATAGGGGGTCACCTTGTCGAAGGCCTCTAGAACTGGGGAAGAACCCGATAGGGGATCCGTTGATGAGGATAGAGAACCAGGGGGAGGACACATAGTTGCTGATGAGCCTGACCCAGGAGGGGTGGAACCCAAACTTAAGGAGGACCTTGGAAAGGAAATCCCAGTCGACTCTGTCAAAGGCCTTGTTCATATCCAGCTTGAGCAGAAAGGAGGCCTTTTTGGAAAGGAAGGCCGAGTGGATGGCCTCGTGCATGATTATAACTCCGTCTGTGATCAGTCTGCCTTTGACCGAGCTTCCCTGGTAGGGGGCAATGATCAGGGGAAGGATATCCTTGAGGCGGGAGGCCATGGATTTAGTCAGGATTTTGTACAAGACATTGCACAAGCTAATGGGGCAAAAATCCGAGAGGGATCTGGCTGCCTGGGACTTGGGGATCAAGGCAATGAAGGTGGAGTTAATACCTCTGGGGATGGAGCTGGCAGTCTGGAGGTCCCGGATGGTAGCACACACTTCTTGCCCAATGATGTCCCAAAAGGATTGGAAGAATCAGGGGGAAACCCATCCGGGCCCGGGGCCACCTCAGCCTTCATGGAAAAGGTGGCAGCATGGATTTCAGAGTCAGACAGGGGCTGCACAAGCATCTCATTTGCCATGGCCGAGACTGAAGTAGGGATATGTTCCAGAAGGGAGTCTGCCACTTCTGAGGACATGGGGGGCTATCGCCAAGGAGCTCCTGGAAGAAGTTGGTGGCTTCAGTCCGAATGTCCTCTTCTTCCTTGATAATTCTGCCGTCACTGCCCACCAACTCAGCAATTCTGTTAGAGCCCCTATTCCTGAGAGTCGACGTGTGGAAGAACTTCGTGTTAGCATCGCCATCTTGGAGCCACAGGGCTCTCGACTTCTGCCTCCAAAATGTTTCTTCCCTGGCCAGGATGTTATGATACTCATCGAGGGCTAGGCGTTCCTCTTCCCTGGTCCCCGGGTCTTGGGAGCCTGCCTGAAATCTGAGCTCAAGGTCTTCGAGTTTTTTCTTAACTGTCACTTTGTTTTCAAAGATGTTACCGAACACCTCTCTATTCCATACCTTGAGTTGCTCTTTGAGGCATCTCAGCTTGTGGTAGACTTGTTCAGCGGGGTGCCCAGGGACTGGGGGAGCCCACCAATGGCCTACCTGGGCCCTGAAGTTGGGATGATGTAGCCACATGGACTCGAACCGAAAGGGCCGCTTGGGGGAGGAGCGATGATCGGTTTCGAGGAGGAGGGGGCTATGGTCAGACCCAATTTTAGGGAGGGCCAACAAGGTTGCATCAGCAAACAGGGGAAGGGCTTCCTTGGATAGGAACACTCTATCCAACCTGACCTGGATATGGCTTGCTCCCGCTCTTCTATTTGACCAGGTGAACCTGGCTCCTTTCAGGCTGACGTCCATGAGCTCGTTGAGGATGGTGAAGGCTCCAAAGTCCCCCATGCTTTTTCTTGGAGCCGCTGAGCCCCCACTTTTGTTAGAAAGGAATAGGGGACTATTGAAGTCCCCTACCAAGATCCAGGGGAGGGGGGCAAAGGCTTCTCTCATCGAGCTGATTTCCTTCCATAAGCTCACTTTCTCAACAGGGTTGTTAGGGGCGTAGACGTTGGACAAAATCCATGAGCGCCTTGACTTCACGCAATGGACCAGAATGTTGATTATTCTGGGAGAAGATGATATGAGCCTCCCCTCATAAGACCGAGGATCCCACATGCAAAGCAGACCCCCGGCTGAGCCAACCGCAGGGGTAGACAGGGACTCGTAGTTGCGCCAGGTAGCTTGGGCTACTCGTCGGGCAACAGCGTCATCTATTTTGGTTTCTTGGAGAAGGAGGAAGGACGGGCGGTGATCCCTATGGAGTTGGTCGAGGATCCTTTTCTTGGGGGCACCATTGAGCCCCTTGACATTCCAGGTGATGAGCTTCATTTGACACCCTTGTGGGGTCGCTTGCCCCCCTTCTCGGCCTGAGCGGGGGGTTTGGGTCGAAGGGCATCCATCTTGGAGAAGCTCGTGGCAACGTCGAAAAGAGTTTCCTGGGAGCCATTGGCTATGTCATCTTCAGTGATCCTTGTTCGTTGGTCGCCCAGGGTGGGCCGACCTCTCTTGAGTTTGCTACCAAAGTCTATGGTGAAAGTCCTGCTTCGGGTCATCTTGGGGCTGACTTCATCGGGCCCGGATGGAGAACTGCCTTCAACCTCTTCGTCTGACCTCTCGGATCCGCACTCCAAGGGGGGAAGCCCAGTAGAGACCACCGGGAGGGCCAGGAGGGGGTCGAGGGGGGATAGCGAGGGTGGGGGGGAGGAGGGAACCCCGACAGAGGAAGATGGGAAGGTGGGAGCCGACGGGGAAAAGAGCCCGGGCGGCTCGTAGACCTAGGGGGGCGCAAGTAGGGGCCTACGGGGAGGGATTCACATCGAGCGGGGAGGGAGAACCTGGGATCGGGGCCCCAGAAGATGACCCAGGGGAGGGAGCAGCAGAAGGGGAAACCTGGGGAAGACCGTCCTCTAGGCCAGGGCCCACTTGGGAATCCTTTGGGACAGAAGGGGAGGCCTCCTTGGTGGTCCAGGCCTGGGATCTGTGGTCGTCATGAGGGGGCCCTCGGGACGGGGCCCGGCCTGATCGGGAAGGGAGTTTGGGGAGAGGGCCATCAACATTTTTGGATATAGGGCATTGGTGGGGGAGGTGACCCTGAGTGCAGCAGAGGGGGCAGAAAGCAGGTTTATTTTCGTAAATCAGGGATTGGCGCCAAAAGAAGGACCCATAAGAGATGGTCACAGAAGAGGGAAGTTCGGATTCGAGATTTGCATTGACGCAAAATCTGGCATGAACCATTCGGGATCCTGCCTTGGTAGCGGGGTCGAAGGCCACCAGGTCCCCGACCGACTGAGCAATGAGTCTTAGGACATCTTCGTGCCACAGGTGGAAGGGAAGGTCTAGGAGCCGGACCCAGACCGGGGCGAAGTTGATGCTTTGGGTGCTGGGGTGGAAGTCAGCTCCATATCGCCTGAGGAAGAGGCTTTTGCATCCCAAAAACTAGGGCCCGCCCGACAGAATATTTTTGGCGTCATCGTTGTTATTTAGTTTGATGATGAAGAATCCCTTGGTAAGGGCAACCAGCTGAATATGCCCGAAAACCTTCCATTTGGAAGCCGCCCATCTACGGACGGTTTCCATGTCTGGTCGCCCTCCCAAGAATTTCCCAACCAGGGAGACAGAGGATCCAGCGACAAAGGAGGAGTAGACCTCCTCTTGAATAGAAATGTGAGTGCCCTCGAGGGAAATCCCTAGACCCAGGGCCCGAGGATGGGCCCTGGTGCCAGCCAAGATCTGTTGATAGGAGGGTTTGGGCCCGCCCGAGACAGAACCCTACCCAAGATCTGGAGGCTTTTTCCCTAGGCCTGCGCTCGCATCGAGGCTGGCCTGAGGGCCCGGGCCCAAGATGTCGTCCCCACCCTGGCCACCATTCTGCTCAGTCACTGAGCCCTCCTCTGGGCCCCGAGACCTCCTCTGGGCCCGCCGAGGGCCATGCGGGCTTGGGTCCGGGCCCTGACGTGCCCGATCTCGATCCTGATCCTGATCTTGCCCAGAAACCTGCACCAGTATCTAAACCTGTTCCCAGTCCTACTTTCGCTCCCACCATCCAATATTCGTGAGTGATTAGAATATCCAAAACCTTTTATTTTTTCCCATCATGGATAATTAATATTTTATTTTTTCCCACCATGGTTTTTATAAAAACCTTTGATCATGCTTCCCATGAAGCTCTTTTCAAACCAATCAAAATGTAATTCTTCTTAGAACCTTTTGACATCAATGACAACTAACATTCCTCAAAATGTCCAACAATCTCCCCCTTTGTCATTGATGGTAACCCAAATTCTTTTTACTAGAAACTTAACCTTTTCTGGGTTCTTCTCCCCCTGGGACATTTCTCCCCCTGGCTCAATGCTCTTGTCAAATCTCTCCTCTTTGCTCAAATACCAAATCTCTCTCCCTTACTCAAATCTCTTCTCCTTTGACATCAATGGCAAAGGGTCACCTTTGGGGCTCGGGGCTAAGAATGAGCCTCTTATCTTACCCCCTCCCCCACCTCCTCTTGAGGTGTTTAATTCTAGGGTGGGAGTATTTATACTCCCATCAAGCATTGTTCTTTACCTTTATCTTCTTTTCTTCTTATTTGATACTTTTGATTCCTCTGACTATTCCTTTATATGTCCATGTTCGTGTTCCTATTCCTATTCATATCTATGTTCCTATTCCATTCATATTCATGTTCATGTTCTTGTTCTTGTTCTTGTTCATATCCATGTTCCTATTCTTATTCATGTTCCTGTTCCTATTCATACTTGATTCTGGAATGTCTTCTCTACACCACTTTATTATGTGATCATTATTATTGCACTTATAGCACTTAATGTTATTATTCCTTAGAGGTGCAAATATCTTAGGATTTCTCCTAGTGAAGCCATATCCACTTTTGTCATGAACCCTGTAATTCATTGCTTTGTGATCAAACTGATTACATGAGTAGAAATACCCATGGAAAATTTGTATGTTCCCATATTCATGTCTTTCATGTGTCCTGCAATATGAAGCTATCTGCCCAAACCTATGATGTGAGAAGCATCGTCCATTGAAGAAAATTTGCCTAGATCCCATTGGTCTCTTAGCCTCTTCTATCTTATCTTATTTCTTGTTCCATCTATTCCTTACTTGTGTATTGTTCCTTTCCCTGTTGAACTTTCTATTGTCCAACATATCCTTAGAAGTCTCACTCTCTCTTTTACTTACTTCTTTTGATGCTTCTTATTTTCTGGTGTTTGAGATTGACTCTCCTTTTTTTGCTTCCTATTTTATTTGTTCTTCTTTAGAACTAAGTCCTATTTTGGTGACTGATGACCTTTGTGCATTGATAATCATGTCCAAAGTCTTTGGATTTTCCTAAAACTTTTGCAGCTTGTCCTTAGAGCCTTTTACTTTCATCCTTAGTGAAACTATCTTATGCTCTAATATTTCACACTCTAGATATTTTATCTTTTCCTTTTTGGTCACATCTTCTTCAATTTTTCTTGCCTCTCCAACCTTTATTTTGAAGTTGGTGAGTTCCTATAGAAACTTTGCTTTTGTTTTCTCATCTTCTTGAGCTTGAACCCTTAATCCTAAGTTCTCCCTTTTTAATTCTTCAAGAGTAACCATAAGTATTTCACATTCTATCTCTTTTACCTTTGACTATTCAATCATACCTTCTTCAACTCTTCTTGCCTTTTCAACCTTATCTCTCAAGTTAGAGAGATCTTGTAGAAGCTTTGTCTTACATCTCTCATATTCTTGTATTTGAGCCTTCAATTCTAAATTTTACCTTTTCAATTCAACAAGTTCCTTAAGAGTAGCTTCCTCATTTTCTTTTTTTGAATCTTCCTCTTCTTTTAATTGGTCTTCAATAGGACTATTTTCTTCTAATACTGAAAGTAGAGTTTTTTCTTCATACCTATTTTGATTGTCCGTGTTATCCTTTCTTAAACCAGCTTCTAGGATTTCATTTCTGAGAATATCATATTCATCTTCACCACTACCAAATCCATTGCAATAACCTACATCATGACCAAGTTGACCACAAAAAAAATATTCTTCATCTTATTGTGGAAAATAAGTTGCATAGTGACCTGTATTCCTACATTTGGTACAAAGCTTTATCCATATGATATTTTCTCCACTGCTTGATTCATCTCTTAAATCTATTTCCACTTTTCCTCCCAAAACAACAATATCAAATTCATCTTCTTTTTCTTTCATGATCATGTGTGTTCTTTTCTTCTTGTGTCTCATGTAATTGTCTTTGCCTTTCTTGTCATTTATGTTCTTGTAAGATATTATTTCAATTTGTTAAACCGTTTCTGAAAGAACCAGCTCTGATACCAATTGAATAACACAAGCTTATACTGAGAGGGGGGTGAACAGTATAAGACCACATTTTACTTTTCTTTCCAATCAATATTATGTAATGTAAAGATAGAAATATCAACAATAGTAACCAAATCAATGTACAAAACATCACACACAATAGAGACACCAATTTAACATGGTTCACCCAATGTGGGCTACTCCACGAAGAAAATATTTCACTAATATTTTCTCAATAAATCTCTTGGGAATCCTTTTCCTATTACAATTTTTATGGATATCTATACAAATGAGACATCAAAACCCTAATCAAGTTCATGGATATCTATCCACTGGAGACACCAATCTCCTAATCTATGGTTTGTAGATATCTATCCACAGGAGAACTCCTTCTCCTCTGCTCTAGCTAGTGATCCTCTAGAAGACTACTGCCTCCATCACACTCGCTTGTGGATCTCTCTCCACTAAATATCTTTGTCCTCACTCAAAATACTTTTGTCCTCACTACATTTTCTAATGGATCTCTATCCACTGGAGACTACTATCCTCAGATCTATCACCTCCAAATATCTATCTCAAATTTATAGTAAACACGGTCCTTCGATCTAGCACAAATCTATCCTTAATATTTGTCTCTGGTCTGGCACAAACCTATCCTTAAATTTGTACCGAACTCTATATTTGAATCTGTACTAAACATAGTCCTTCGATCTAGCATAAATCAGTCCTCAATCACTGTCCTCAAGCCTTAACTCAAAGCTTGACTCAATATCAAATCAACCCTGTTGGATCTACCCTAAACCTTAACTCAAGGTTTGAATAAATCAATCAATCAACTCTTCTCTCAAGTCTTCTAAAAGACTTATCTCAAATTTTCCTTGTAATATTTCACAAAAGCTCACACCAATATGTCCTCAAGTCCTCTCTAAAACTTTTTCCAATTTATCTTAATAAGTCCTCTCAAGAACTTAACCAAATCTGCTCAATAAGTCCTCTCAAGAACTTAACCAAATCTGCTCAATAAGTCCTCTCAAGAACTTAACCAAATCTACTCAATAAGTCCTCTCAAGAACTTAACCAAATATGCTCAATAAGTTCTCTCAAGAACTTATCCAAATCTGCTCTCAATCTATATTATAAGCTTCCACAAAAGCTTACTCAAATTTGTCCACAAGTCTTCTCAAATACTTACCTCAAATCTTCTCAACAAGTCCACACTAGAACTTGTCCAATCTCATATAAATATAAAGAGAATTGTTAGAGACTCAATATGATCTATACTCATCACAGTGCTCAATCACTTTCAATCACTCTTTCAGAAACATACAGAGAATTGTTAGAGACTCAATATGCTTCAACTCAATCACTTTCAATCACTCTTTCAGAAACATACAAAGAATTTTTAGAGACTCAATATGCTTCAACTCAATCACTTTCAATCACTCTTTCAAAAAAATACAGAGATTTTTTAGAGAATCAATATGCTTCAACTCAATCACTTTCTCAATTCATTTTAGAATATAAAATAGTTTTTTTATGGAACTTGAACAATCACTTCACACATCCACTTGACTAGGCTCAACCAACTCTACTCAACCAATCTCTCAATGAAATAATCCTTGCTCACAAACCCTAGTCCAAGCATATGATCCTTCACTCAAAATATTTCCAACAATGCTCATCAATAAATCTCACATAACAATTATACTCATGTTCTTTTCAAACCCTAATTCAAGTTCTTTGCTCAACAACTCACTTCAACAACAATGCTTATAAAACAAGGTTTTAATAACAACTCTTTATTCTAGAAAACCTTGAAGCATTAAATCAAACATACTCAATAAGGAAGCCCTAATCAAATCTTTTTCACTCCAAACTTATTTTTAGAAAACCAATCAATAAAATCAACTATGGAAGAATGTGCTCATATTTTTTCTTTATGATGAAGGAACCTCAAATATCTACCACAACCACAAACACTTCTATGCCAAGCTCAATGGAGCTAGAGGATACTAAACTCTCTCAAAGATACAATGTAAAACAACAAAACACATATACACCTTATCACTTCATCTTAAATAAGCATCCATCGACACATAGAAATAAATGACCAATTACACCTTATAATCTACCAGTTGAAATAATATCCACCACCATAAAATAATTACTTTCTCAACACTTCTTAGTGGCAAGAAGACATATTCAATAATAATCAACACTTAAAAGCATTTATCTCTCCAATAAGCTAAATATATTAAAAAGCTTTATAAAAAAATTAACTCCTTATTCCTCCTAATTATTTTTAACCAAAAATAATTACCAAGCAAAAACACCTATTATCTATCCCTTATAACTCCCACGTCACTTTATAAAACCATTTAATAAAGCCAAAAATTTAATTTAATTTTTTAACCTTCTCTGAAAAACTAGGCACTCAAATAATGTGCATACCTTTTTGTTGATACCTACAAAGGATTCAACGAGAATCAAATCACCGTCTCCATAAGCCTAAGCACCTTAGCTATTGGGAGTCCACCACATGGGCTAGCAATGCCCACGTGAAGGAAGTGGAGCTTCCTTCACCGTATGCTCTTCTTCGCACACGTTGACCTCCTTCGAACACCACACGTCGTCCACAAGCTGCAACTCTGTAATCACACGAATATCGGATATACCTTTCGTAGGGGATTTTGGAGCATTAAATCGAACATAAGCTTTTATCCACTTCTAAGGTGAAACTATCCACCTTTTATACATGAATAGAAGAAATTTCTCACACATCGGCACATTAGAAATTTGAATTTTGAATATTCGAATTAAATTTAATTATTATTTATTTATAATAATTTAAATTCTCTTCGGAATTTAAATATTATAAATTAAATAAATAATTAATCTTTGGGCCTTTTTAACCAAATGAAAAGCCACCTTGGTTTTTAATAAAATCCTTTTATTTTTGCCCATCATGGATAATTAATCTTTGGGGCCTTTTTAACCAAACCAAAAGCCACCTTGGTTTTTCATAAAAACCTTTTATTTTTGCCCATCATGGATAATTAATATTTGATTTTTGCCCACCATGGTTTTCATAAAAACCTTTGATCATGCTTCCCATGAAGCTCTTTTGGAACCAATCAAAATGCAATTCTTCTTAGAACTTTTTGACATCAATGATAACTAACATTCCTCAAAATGTCCAACACCATAACAATTTAGGATTTTTAGGGCAGAATAAGAAGGTAATTGCTATAGAAGAGCAACCTTGTACTGTAGGGTCTCTAGGGAAATATAAAGAAGAGTGTGCTTTTAAGGTTATTCCTTACACTTCAAATCCTTCAGAATAAGGTAAACCTAAATATGATAAGTTTTACTATAAGCAGTGTGAGCAGATTGAAGATATTGATGAAGATGAAATTATTGCTAAGAATAATAAAAAAAGAGAGGAAGACCCAAGAGGTAAGAACAAAGAGGAAAAGAAACACAAAGAGATATTGATATGGGAAAACAAAAGAAAATATCACAATGAAAATAATATCTTGGAATATTAGGGGAATGAAAAAGAACCCTAAAAAAAGTTATTAAGAAATTGTGAGGTTGTTATAGACAAGATATTTTTGGATATTGAAGCTCGGCAGAAAATATTTGTCATTCACACTGTTGAATTTCATCTTGACAGAATTTAAATTTTTGAAGGCAATTGATATAAAAGAAGTTGATTGTGGAAACTTGGCAGTTTGAGGAAGATGAAGAATATTTTTGATAGAAGAGTAAATGAAGAATATCTCCGATAGAATGACAAAGTTGGATATGATTTAATTAACTTGTTAGAAATGTAATAAGAGCAATGTGATGTTTGTTGGCAATTTTGGGTACATTGGGTACATTGCTTTTACTCTAAGTGTAGATGTTGTCATTGATGTCAAGAAGGTCTTGAAGCAATTTGGTTTGATGTCAAAGAATGTGTCTTGATGAAGGTTTCAGCATGGACAGTGAGTTTCCAAGAAGATCAGGGTAGCCCAGTTGCAAAAGATCAAGAAAAAGACAAGTAAGAAAAAGTATGCAGGCGGCTGGAAAAACTGTCACGATTTCGCGACATGTTTTAGGAGAGAGAAAGCGCTGGCAAAACTGTCACGATTTCGTGACATGTTTGAGGAGAGAGAAAGTTTGGGCAAATGTGTCACGATTTCATGACATGCGGGAAGGCAGAGACGAAGCAGGCAAAACTGTCACGATTTCGTGACATGTCGCATTTTCGTGACTCGGACAGTGCAGGAAGGCAGAGAAAGAAAAGTGTCATGATTTCGTGACATTCTGCAAAGGAGGCTGTACGGACAAGAAAGTGTCACGATTTCATGACATGTTGCAGAAGAGAAAGTCCGCAGTGTGATCTGTCGTGATTTCGCGACAAGATTGAAGAGAGAGAAAGTGATTCAGGAACTGTCACGATTTCGTGACATGATGCAAAGTTCCAAGTAAGGGCTGTCGCATTTTTGTGACATGCTGTAGAGGTCGAGTTGAGGACTGTCATGATTTCGTGACATGCAGCAAAGAGAAGAGCCTGAAAGGAGAAGCGTCGTGATTTCATGAAGAGGAGAAAGTATACAAGTGTCACGATTTCGAGAAAGGAAGAAAGCAAGAGAAAAAAGTCATGATTTCATGACAGGTTGCAGGGAAAGCTTTGAAGCTGAAAGCGTCACGATTTCATGACAAGCTACAAAGAAGTTGTACGGATGCAGAAAGTGTCACGATTTCATGACAGGTTGAGATGGCAACTTGCAATTGGAGAAAGTGTCATGATTTCATGACAGAAATAGTTAGCAAGTCTTAATCAGAAGAAGCGTCATGATTTCATGATGAATTGAAGAAGGAAGAGCTCGAAGGTGAAAGCGTCACGATTTTGTGACATGTTCTAGTTTTGCGGGCATATGGCAGAAAAGAGCTTAGGCAGCAAAAGCGTCATGATTTTGTGACAGAGTTGATGATGACGTCAGAGAAGTAGATGTGTCATGATTTCATGACAAAATCTGAGAGGAAGGCCATGAAGACTAAAGTGTCACGATTTCGCTATAGACGTGAGATGACATCAGCAAGAGGCAAAGGTGTCACGATTTTGTGACAGAAGCACAAAGGAAGTCGACAAAGGCCAAGGTGTCACGATTTTGCGACAGCAGGCTATAGAAGGTGTACGGCTGTAAAAATGTCACGATATCGTGACATGTTGAAGTTTCGTGCCAGAAGCTACAGGGAGGCAGTGAAGCCGACAGAGTTAAATCTGGGCCGACGCAGCGTAGGGTTTTGTAGCCGACGTGGTTGAAGGGTAAATAGTCGACTAAGATCAAGATTTCAATCTTGAGATTGTGAGTATAAAAGGAGGGCTGCTTGAAGAGTTTGGCATCGATCAAGTGTGCGTTCGAAGTGCGATTTGCGTAGATAGAGTGCGGGGAGAAGTTCGATCGTAGAGGTGCATAAATGGAAGTCTGATCGACTGCTGTGTTTGCACGAAGTGTGCGACGTCTGTGCTACTATGTTTGCGTAGAGGTTGCGAAGATAGTGCTATCATGTTTGAGCAAAGAGTGCGAAGACTATGCTACTGTGTTTGCGCTGGATGTGCGAAGACTGTGCTGCTGTGTTTTCGTAGAAGAGCATAAGTTGATCGAGTGCTATTGTGTTTGCGTAGACTATGAAAAGTTGGTTTCGACCAAGTGCAACTGTAACAAAAAAGAAAAGAGGAAGAGGACAGATTTGTGCCAGATCGAAGGACTGTGTTTTGGTGCAGATAAGAGGACCAGCTTTGCAGTGATAGAGTTGAGGACAGAGATCTCCAGCCAGAGCAGGGAAGACAGGTGTCTTCTATGGATAGAATTCCACTTGCTAAGGGCAGAGGAGGTAGAGGTCTTCTAGAGGATCACCACTAAGAGCAGAGCTAGGGGAAGGTGTCTCCTTTGGGTTGGTGCCCATAAACTTTGTAATTGGGAAGGTTTCCCAAAGAACTGTGATATAACTTTTAGAGAAAAGTTTTATCCGTGGAGTAGCCCACTTTGGGTGAACCACGTAAATTGTTGTGTCACTTTGTGGATGGTGTGTTGTGCATTGCTTTGATTACTGTTGTTATTACTGCTATCTGTACACTGCATTATACTATTTTGAAAGTTGATTTTTAAAGCAAATTAAAAAGTGGTCTTATACTGTTCACCCCCCCTCTCAGTATAAGCTTGTGTTCTTCAATTGGTATCAGAGCAGGTTCCTTCGAAAAGGTTTAACAGCCAGAAGGAAGAACTGGTTAAGAACACAATGGATTTTTTAGGTGGCAATGCAGCACCTATTCTTGATGGATCAGATTTCGGTCTGTGGAGTGCAAGAATGAGAGTTTATCTAATGGCTCTTGGTAATGAGGTATGGGAAGTGATTGAAGATGAATACACTATTCCTAAACATGGTCCTTATACCAAAGAAGACAGGCTCATGCTTCACAGCAATTCAAAAGCCATGAATGCAATCTTGAGAGGCTTATAGAAAGCAGATCTCACCAAAGTTATTCACTGCAAGACAACTAGTGAAATGTGGAAACAATTGCAGGTGGTTCATACAGGTGATGCAAATGTCCGAAAGGCCAAATTGAGACATTTTAAAGGTATGTTTGAACAACTCAAAATGAATGATGATGAAAATATTAGTGACTACATGCTTCGTATGGATGAGGTTGTTAACTCCATGAAAGACCTAGGTCTTGAGCTTGCTGAAAATGATGTGTGTGATAAGATTTTAAGATCTCTTCCTAATAGATTTAGTGAAAATATTTCTGCTATTGAGGAAGCTAAAGATTTAGATAAATTGAAAAAGGATGAGCTCCATAGTATTCTTGCAGCATTTGAGCTGAGAACTCAAGTGAAAGTTGATGTCAAGAAAGAGGCAACTTTCAAAGCTACCAAGAAATCAAAGGGCAAACAGATTCAAGAGAGTGATGAGTCTTCTAGTGATGAAGAGGCATATTACAGCAAGAAAGGCAAGTTCTCTAGAAAACACAAAAGCAAGAAAAACATAAGATGTTTCAACTGTGGAAAGTTTGGTCATTATGCTACTGATTGTACTGTTTCCAAGAATGAAAGTGATGAAGATATACAGGATGTTAAAAGCAAGGATTCTGAAAAGCACAGGTATTACAGAAAGAACAAAGATGAGCACAACAATCAAGGAAAGAGGCATTCACACAAGAATAAGAAGAGCTTCTACCTAGACAAAGCAAGTAAGTGTTCTAGCAAGTGATAGTGAAAGTTCTTCTAGTGATGATGAAAATGAGATGTTGTTCATTTCAGAAAAAGAGGAAGAACCGAAACATAAATTCATTGTCATGAAATGTTTTAGATGTGGAAATTTTGGGCACCTTGAGGATGATTGCACAAATAATGAATTGGTTGCTAGTATGTATGAGGATGCTTCAGAAAATGATAAGGAAGATGCTTGTATGGTTTTTGAAAAGGATAGCACCTCTAGTGATAAGAAATCTGAAAAAGGCCTTGATGATTCAAAATGCAATAATATAGAGGATCTTGAATGTGAACTTACTAATGCTCTTAGTGTTTTGAAAAAGGAAAGAAAGAAGAATGCTCGACTTAAGGATAAATTAGATGAATGTTGTATGGAGAAAGATGAACTCATAGAAAGTCTTGACATCTCTATGGCTAAGACACAAGAACTCAAGAATGAGTTAGAATCTAAGATGCTTGAGTATAGTGAATTAGAACAGAAAATGGCTGCCATGAAAGAGGAAAATAAAGAATACAAGGATAAGTTGTACAGGTTTCAAGATAGCTCCAAAAGGGTTAAGTCTCTCATCCAAAGTCAAAGAAATCCATCAGATAAAACAGGTCTTGGTTTTGTTAAACCACACAAAAAATAGGTTGGGGAATCAAGTAAGAGATTTCAGAAAGAAGAGAGTTCTGATGAAGAGAGTATTTCAGAGAAAGAGTCCGTGAGTGATAAATGCGTAGAAATAGAAAACAGAATTCTGAATATGAAAAAGAAGTTTTCGGGACCCAAGAGGTCAAACAGAAGAATATTTCACGGTAGATGTTTTGCATGTCACGGGTTTGGCCACATGGCTTCGCAGTGCATGACTCAAGTAAGGAAGATAAATGACAATTTTAGGGGCCATAATTTATTTCAAGGGTATTGCTACTCTTGTAATCAGTTCGGGCACAAGGCAATTTTTTGCAAGGCAAATAACAGGAACTGGGTTAGTCAGAACAGGCGGATTCAAAGAACAACTATGCCCGAAAGAAATAATATTGTTACTTGCTATAAGTGCAACAATGCAGGTCACACAGCCACAAAGTGCAGAGCTGATCTTCCAAGGTACAGGAATAGGAACAAGTGGTATAAATAGGTCCAAGGATCAAGGTATGGACAAGAAAAGAGATGAGAACAAGAACAAGAAAAGTGACAAGAACAGAAACACTGACAAAGAGTTCAAGAGAAGGCCCGACAAAGAAATTATAGACACTGATGATGATGAGTGCCTAATGGGAGTTTCACTCCCACCCTTGTTTTAAATCACCTCATCAAGAGGTGGGGGAGGGACTAAGCTAAGAGGCTCATTCTTAGTCCCGAGCCCCAAAGGTGACCCTTTGCCATTGATGACAAAGGGGGAGAGATATGAGTAAGGGGGAGAGCTTCATAGTGAAGAAGAGAGCTTCAAGTCAGGGGGAGCAAAAACTTCAAAGGCAGATTCTCAGTTGTTGGATCAGCTTGGTTTCAGTTTTGGCTCTTGAGTAGTGTTTTTCAGTTAAGGTTTGCCATCAATGACAAAGGGGGAGATTGTTGGCAATTTTGGGTACATTGGGTACATTGCCTTTACTCTAAGTGTAGATGTTGTCATTGATGTCAAGAAGGTCTTGAAGCAATTTGGTTTGATGTCAAAGAATGTGTCTTGATGAAGGTTTCAAGCATGGACAGTGAGTTTCCAAGAAGATCAGGGTAGCCCAGTTGCAAAAGATCAAGAAAAAGACAAGTAAGAAAAAGTATGCAGGCGGCTGGAAAAATTGTCACGATTTCATGACATGTTTCAGGAGAGAGAAAGCACTGGCAAAACTGTCATGATTTCGTGACATGTTTGAGGAGAGAGAAAGTTTGGGCAAATGTGTCACGATTTCACGACATGCGGGAAGGCAGAGACGAAGAGAAAACTATCATGATTTCGTGACATGTCGCATTTTCGTGACTCGGACAGTGTAGGAAGGCAGAGAAAGAAAAGTGTCATGATTTCATGACATTCTGCAAAGGAGGCTGTACGGACAAGAAAGTGTCATGATTTCATGACATGTTGCAGAAGAGAAAGTCCATAGTGTGATCTGTCATGATTTCGTGACAAGATTGAAGAGAGAGAAAGTGATTCAGGAACTGTCACGATTTCATGACATGATGCAAAGTTCCAAGTAAGGGCTATCGCATTTTCATGACATGCTGCAGAGGTCGAGTTGAGGACTATCATGATTTCATGACATGCAGCAAAGAGAAGAGCCTGAAAGGAGAAGTCGTAGATTTCGACGACAGAAGGGAGAAAGCGTACGAAAGCTAGAAGTGTCACGATTTATGAAGTGGAGAAAGCTTAAAAGCCACGATTTCATGATAGGTTGTAGGGAAAGCTTTCGAAAGCTGAAAGCGTCATGATTTCATGACAGGCTACAAAGAAGTTGTACGGATGCAGAAAGTGTCATGATTTCATGACAGGTTGAGTTGGCAGCTTGTAGTTGGAGAAAGTGTCATGATTTCATGACAAAATAGTTAGCAAGTCTTAATCAATCATTTAAATGAAGAAGGAAGAGCTCGAAGGTGAAAGCGTCATGATTTCGTGACATGTTCCAGTTTTGGGCATATGGCAAAAAAGAGCTTAAGGCAGTGAAAGCGTCATGATTTCATGACAGAGTTGTAGATGACGTCAGCAGAAGCAGATGTGTCATGATTTCATGACAAAAGCTGAGAGGAAGGCCATGAAGACTAAAGTGTCACGATTTCGTGACAGAAGTGAGATGACGTCAGCAAGAGGCAAAGGTGTCACGATTTCATGACAGAAGCACAAAGGAAGTCGACAAAGGCCAAGGTGTCACGATTTCGCGACAACAGGCTATAGAAGGTGTACGGTTGTAAAAATGTCACGATATCATGACATGTTGAAGTTTCGTGCCAGAAGCTACAAGGAGGCAGTGAAGCCGACAGAGTTAAATCTGGGCCGACGCAGCGTAGGGTTTTGTAGCCGACGTGGTTGAAGGGTAAACAACCGACTAAGATCAAGATTTCAATCTTGAGATTGTGAGTATAAAAGGAGGGCTGCTTGAAGAGTTTGGCATCGATCAAGTGTGCGTTCGAAGTGCGATTTGCGTAGATAGAGTGCGGGGAGAAGTTCGATCGTAGAGGTGCATAAGTGGAAGTCTGATCGACTGTTGTGTTTGCGCGGAGTGTGCGACGACTGTGCTACTGTGTTTGCGTAGAGGTTGCGAAGACAGTGCTATCATGTTTGAGCAAAGAGTGCGAAGACTGTGCTGTTGTGTTTGCGTTGGATGTGCGAAGACTGTGCTGCTGTGTTTTCGTAGAAGAGCATAAGTTGATCGAGTGCTGCTGTGTTTGCGTAGACTGTGAAAAGTTGGTTTCGACCAAGTGCAACTGTAATAGAAAAGAAAAGAGGAAGAGGACAGATTTGTGCTAGATCGAAGGACTGTGTTTTGGTGCAGATAAGAGGACCGACTTTGCAGTGATAGAGTTGAGGACAGAGATCTCCAGCCAGAGCAGGGAAGACAGGTGTCTTCTGTGGATAGAATTCCACTTGCTAAGGGCAGAGGAGGTAGAGGTCTTCTAGAGGATCACCACTAAGAGCAGAGCTAGGGGAAGGTGTCTCCTTTGGGTTGGTGCCCATAAACTTTGTAATTGGGAAGGTTTCCCAAAGAACTGTGATATAACTTTTAGAGAAAAGTTTTATCCGTGGAGTAGCCCACTTTGGGTGAACCACGTAAATTGTTGTGTCACTTTGTGGATGGTGTGTTGTGCATTGCTTTGATTACTGTTGTTATTTTTGCTATCTGTACACTACATTATACTATTTTGAAAGTTGATTTTTAAAGCAAATTAAAAAGTGGTCTTATACTGTTCACCCCCCTCTCAGTATAAGCTTGTGTTCTTCAATGTTTTTTTTTGGTAATGGGAGTGGCCCCCAATAGAAGCCACACATAGCTTATTAAAAAAAAAAAAAATTATTCTATGAAATTCAAACTTTATTAATAATTTATGTTGAATTTTATATGGTTCATGTTTATGCTTTATATTTAAACAAATTATTTGAGAATCACGAATGATACTTAAAAAAATAAGCATACAATACATCATTACAAATTGTTTGTGTGCTTGAGATAGAGAAAGAAGAGTTGTGTCTCTTAGTTTTGTTTTTCATAAGAACAAAAAATGTTTTCTAACTCTTTGTTATTGAAGGGTGATACAAGAAATTATTGGTAAAAGAGAATATTTTATTAAACTTGATACAATAATACAATTTATTTTCAAATATATAGCATTTTTACATGAGATCCCCATATGAAATCCCATAGAAAGCATTAAACTAACAGGATAACAAGAAAGCCTGATTATCTTTTAGAAATATTTTGACATACAGCTCCTTGACAGATATTGCAATAACAATATGTAATATGAATGTAATATTATAAAGCTATAATCTTAATATTGAAACTATAACCTAAAACCCCCACTTATTACATTATTTGAGAGAGCAAATGATGTAATAACTACCCCCTTGAATCTGGAGATAAGTTGGAGCTCTCATTGTATCATCTTTGGGAATTAGATCAAAATGTTGGGTTTTATTTTGTAGTATACATAAATCATCTCTTTTCGCTTATTCAATTACATGATGTTCATCCATTCATAATTCAACTAAATTTTCATGTAGTTTCCTTTAGGAGTATTCCAATATTTCTCTAATGTATATTTGAATTTATGACAATATGTACACCTATTTCTTGGGGAAGACATATATTGTGTTGTAATGTAAACCTGTAGTTTTTTTTGTTGTTCAATATGGCCATTATGCTTGCCACCAATCTATACAATATTAGTGATACACATATTCTCTATTTTAGTGTTATTTTATTGAACAACCCTCAAGTCATTATTGTCACAATTGAATTCCTTTAGTGTGTACATTGCTTGTATTATAAGCAATTTCTTTCTTTATGAAAATATCACCTATATCACACATCACATTTTTCATCAAATTATATGTATTACAACCAATGTCTTTTTGTGTAATAAGATCACCTATATCACACATAACATTTTTCATCAATGACTTGTTCTTCATTTATGCAATAATTTCATCATGTCGTGTATTCTTATCTTTATATATATCAAGTGTGATAAGTGACACATATAATCTTGACTAAATCAGTAGGAAGTGTAATAGCTTTGTCTTCATCGTCAACTACTTATATAGGTCTTAAGTGTTATGAATATGTCAATATTAGCCTCTTGGAAGATTGATTGTAAATATTTTGGACCATCAATTCTCTTGACAACAATTTGTAACCAAGTTTTAAGCACTATATATTCATCATCTTCTTATGTATCAAGCATTAGATTTTCACTTTGTTTCTATTTTTTTCTCTGAATTGTTTTGATTCATTAGTTTCTTTGTTTCCTTTTTGGCCACTACAACTCTATCCCCTTTTCTTAGGTTTTGAGATTATATTTGTTCTTCTTGAAGTAGGGGTGGAGATGTAACAATTTCTAAATAAAATAATCCATTTTTGTATGATACAATACCTTCTAATTTTATTTTTCTTGAGATAAAGCATATTTTATATCCATTAACTACTTGAAAATCAACAAAAAGTCCTCTATCCATAATTTGAGCAACATAAAGTAAGTTGTTAGTCAATCTAGGAATATATAACACATTTACAATAGTGCATTATGTTAAAGACAACTTGAGAGAAATAGTTCCTATTTCTTTTATGTGATAACTTGTGTTATCTACCATTACCACTAGCCAACCCTCTATTTCTTGAAAAGTGTCAAATCGGTGTATGTTTCTTGCCATATGATTAATAGCTCTAGAGTCTATGTACCAGTTATTATCCTTGATTTTGTCCTTTTTGTGTGTCATTAAAACTGTATAGGCTATTTGTGGTACATCATCATGTTTTGATTTAGACTCTTCCTATACCACTTCCTATACCGCATGCCCTTGTTGTGATGGAGATTTTGGTCTATATCCTTAATTTATTTTGGGTTGATTAGTTGAATTTATAATTTGATGTTGTTATTATGGTCTTAAACAAGTTCATGGTTGATTTCACTTGTTTAAAGTATTATATCTACAAAATTTTGTATCATGATTTTCTTCTTTTTCACATATGTGACAATATTTTCCTCTCCATTCAAACCAGTTTTTTGGAGAAAATGAGGACTGATTGGTGGAAACTCTAGTATTTCTTTGATATCTTCTTCTAAATAATAGAGCATTGTTTAAAGGATTATTTTTAAATTATATTTCTAGTTCATGTTGTTGTAGAATATTCATTAGTTCTTCAAAAGATAATCTATGATTTGAGACTTGTAAAGATGTTAAGATGTTACCAAAACACTATATGAGTTGGGCAATGCATCTAGTATGATCAAAACTAATATACTGTCATCAATTCTTTCACCCAAAGTGCTAAATTTCCGTTTTATTTCTACTATATTTCTAATAAAATGCTCCACACTTGCATTGTATAGCATTTGCAATGTGTATAATTGAGACTATAGGTGATGAATAGTTGCTTGACTTCTACTCTAAAAAATCATGCATAGGATGTCCCATGCCTCTTTTGATGTACTAACTTCACTAACATGAGATTGAACCAAGCAACAAAACGGATGAGCGTGGTTCATCCCTTGATACTATATCCCAAATTTTCTACCACAAGAATAGTCCTCATTTTATTCTTCCAAGGAATGAAATTTGGATATTTAAGTTGTGATTATAAAAAGAATAGTTTAGGTGTTGTCATTGTGATTCAAAAATGAATAGTTTAGGTGTTCTCATTTTTATTTTCCCTTATAATTCCTAATTTTTTTGTCTCTCTATATTAACATATAATCTTCAATTTTACTTTTCCCTTATAACTCCACTTTAAAAAGATCAATTTTTTTTTATAAATGTATCTCCTTTAAAAAAATAATGCATAGAGATTTTAAACTACTTTATATCTACCAATTATATGCAATATAAACTTATAAAAAAAATTAAAGACTCTTTCTTTTCAAAAATATTTGAACCCACACCTTAGTAAAATTTTAACACCTGATGCACTATCCAATAATTTTATTTTGCAATATGTAATCTAACAGGAATTAAAATACCTTTAATCTTAAGACTTGCACATTCACCATGTATTGTAGATCACATATTTTAAGGTGCTTGATCTTGCACTTTCATTAAGTTGCACTTTCATTTTGCAGCTCATTTCCAAATACATTTTGCACAACTAAAAATGCATAACCTTTGTATTTTATTATTGTGCTCTTCTTCTTTGAGGAAATTGACATCTCTATGAAGTCTTCTGAGTTTGGGTATGCACTCGTATTCACACAAAAATAACTTGTGCATCCATGCTTACATAGATAACAATCCCCTCTATGTTTGGGTATCCACAAGTAACAATATTCGCTTCAAGGTATACACTATATCCACTCAAACATATCTCTGCATCTCAATATGCAATATATATCCACTCAGGAACAAATGATCATTTATTGAAAGACCATTTTGGAATGACTTCACTTGAAATTTATTTGAATTCATAGAACCTACACCACATCCAAATTTTTGAATAACTAGAAATTCTATGGGCATAGGTTTAATGTCATGGCTAGGTTTATAGAGATTTAATTGATTGCTTCTAAAAGAAATTCTTTCACTAAAATTTATTCAAAATAACATATAACATATACTTTCAAGAAATTATAGGAGCTCTTAGGCACTCTCAAAAACTTTCTTGTGTTCTTAGATCAAAATAAATATTATGAATATTTAACAAAGAAACTTGTAGTCAATAAAGTTTTCTCTTGACCTATCAGGCTTGTCTTATTCCTCCAAGTAAAAACACTAACCAAACAACCCATTATTTTGGCTCATTTTTAAAAATAAATAATGAATGCATTACAAAAGTTAAGCATTGAATTACATATTTGTTTTAATGACACACTCTTTCACTTTAATAAATAATGGGAGTGCATTCACTCTATCACATGATATTTCACACTAAGACTCTGAGATATCTTCTATAGGGCAGTGCTTCTCTTTTGTACACTTAACCAATCTAGATCTCCATGGGACTCTTCCTATTCAAACTTCATCCATTCATGTTGCTTTGATGCCACATTTTGGTAAAAGCGAATCTTGAGGGATACTATAGTGGTAAGTCCTTGGGTTCTCATCCAAATGATCCAAATTCAAACCCTATTATGAGGGGACCAAGAACCCTCATAAAAACTTATGTAAACTCAAATTTTTGAGGAAAAAAAGAGAATATTTTATTAACTTAATGCAATGATACAATACATTTTCAAGTATATAACATTTTTAAGTGATATTCACATATGAAATCCCATAGAGACTGTTAAACTAATGGGATAATGAGAAAACCTCATTAGTAACTAGAAATCTCTCTACGTAAAGCTTCCCAATATATAATGTAATAAAAGTGTGTAATATGAATGTAATATTATAAATCTATAATCTTAATATTGAAATTATAGCCTAACAAATATTACCTTTCAAATAAAAGAAGAGGAGCCTTGAATTTTTATTCTTGGTTGTCACTAATAAATTAGTTTGACTATTCAAATGGTAAGGTTGAGTATATTGAAACAATGAATTTTTTTGGTATTTTTCATCTATTCATGTCCAAGCTTTGTTGAGTATCAAGAAAAATATAACATAGAACCTTGCATGATAATTCATTTCTTATACACAACCATATGGAGAACAAAAGGATGCATGAAGCAACTATAATGCCTCTTCTTCATATGACTTAGTAATTATAATCTTCATCTTCTAAATTGTTCTCAAAATCACTATCTCCAAAGTAACAATAACAATTAAGTATATTTTCTTATTCAAGTGGACTAATTCAACAACCATATTTTTTTAGGTATCAAGTGCATCTTCTACTCGAGTCTTGCACCATTGTACCAAAACATGATAAGAGCTACAACCTATTGTTATCCATTCATCAACTAACATATTGTTCCCAAATAAGGAGAGGGGGAAGAATGTTATGGGTGGATTCATAAAGTTAGTATCATAGCCATCAATGGAAGTTGAGGCAAAGGTAAAGATAAATAATATTGTTTGTAGAAATACTATGATAATCTAATGTCAAATTTTTTATCCTTATAAAATGAAAGCATTTTTTCTGTCACAATAAAATCAAAAATATTGCTAATAAAATCTAATGAAAGGTTACTACTTCATAATATATTATTTTTGTACAACTACATAACAACCAAATGTTCATGAACTATCAAATATACATTATAGATACTCTTAACCCTTAACCCTTAGTCACCCAAAATAATAAGAAAATCATTTTTGATTAAAACTAAAATTTATCATGTACTTTTATTTGTTAAAAAAATTAATAACCATTAACTTTTTAAAGGAAAATTAATATTACAAAATAAATTCTAAAATTATAAATTTATAAATTATGTTTCTAACATTTTTGACCTATTAACAATGAAAAAATTATTAAAATTAATAAATTTGAAACTATATTTTTAACATTTTCTATCCTATTATCAATAATAAAAAATTAACAAATTTAATTACTTAAAAAATAAAACATATAAAAAACTCGAAACAAATATGTTTAACGATAAATTCCAATTCCAAGCCTGCTTTTGACAAAAGCTTAGACAACCGCTAAAGTAACTCTTCATTTTCCATTCTAGAGCTGAAAAAGAGTTTTTTGTTTTTTCTTTCTTTAAATAAGATTTAAGATGTTTTAAAGTGGTTATTTAAAATAGTAATGGAAGCATTTAAAAGAATAGGTCAGTTGCTAGAGGTTAAATGTTTGTTTGTCTTGTATAGATTTTTTAGACAATCAAGGATCCCTTTAACTTTCTCATTATCCAACAAACTAAGGTTTATAAAAAATTTCACATAGCCGTATAATTGGAGGATTTCCATCGATAAAATTATTTTTTTATTCGTTCCCTTAACTTTCTCATTATCCAACAAGCTAAGGTTTATAAAAGTTTTCACATAGTCGTATGATTTTGGGGTCTCTAGGTGCCTCTCAATAAAGTTATTTCTTTATTATAATTACTTTAAACTTTGTTATAAAAGGCAATCTTATTTATAGTTTTTTTTTTTTTTTTAATTTTAATTTAAAAGACAATCTTATCTAAAATTCCTTTTTTATTTTTATTTTTTGTGAGGGTCCTCTTAACTTGTCATTATCCAACACCATAAGATTTATAAAAGTTTTCACATCAACTGTATGATTTGGGTGTCTCTAGGTGCCTTTCAATAAACTTTAATATAAAAAGGTAATCTTATTTATAGTTTTTTTTTTTTTTTTTAACTTTAATATAAAAAGATACTTTATCTAAGATTCTTTTTTTATCATATTTTTGTTTGCATGTTTAATTTTGTTTCTTTCTCTACAAGGGTGCCTCTCAATAAGTTATTTATTTATTCGTCAGTTAACTTTCTAGTCTGTTAACTTTCTAGCTATCCAACAAGTTAAAGTTTATAAAAGTTTTCACATAGCCCTATGATTTGGGGGTCTCCAAGTGTCTCTCAATAAAGTTATTTCTTTATTATCATTAGTTTAAACTTTAATATAAAAGGTAATCTTATTTATAATTCTTTTTTATGTTGAAACTTTAATTTAAAAATCACTCTTATCTAAAATTCCTTTTTTATTTTGATTTTTTTTGTGCATGTTTGATTTTTTTCTTTATATGCAAGGATCCCTTTAACTTCGTCATTATCCAACACTACCCAACATGATAAGATTTATAAAAGTTTTCACATCTCCTGTGTTGGGTGTCTCTAGGTGCCTTTCAATAAACTTTAATATAGAAAGGTAATCTTATTGATATTTCTTTTTTACTTTGAAACTTTAATATAAAAAGATAATTCCTTTTTCATCTTATTTTTATTTGTGTTTACATGTTTGATTTTGTTTCTTTTATCTACAAGGGTTCCCTTAAATTTTTCATTATCAAGATTTATAGAAGTTTTCACATCCAGGTGATTTGTGTGTCTTTAGGTGCCTTTCAATAAACTTTAATATAAAAAGGTAATCTTATTTATAGTTATTTTCTAGGTGCCTTTCAATAAATTTTAATATAGAAAGGTAATCTTATTGATATTTCTTTTTTACTTTGAAACTTTAATATAAAAAGATAATTCCTTTTTCATCTTATTTTTATTTTTGTTTACATGTTTGATTTTGTTTCTTTTATCCACAAGGGTTCCCTTAACTTTTTCATTATCAAGATTTATAGAAGTTTTCACATCCAGGTGATTTGGGTGTCTTTAGGTGCCTTTCAATAAACTTTAATATAAAAAGGTAATCTTATTTATAGTTATTTTTTATTTTGAAACTTTAATATAAAAAGGTAATTTTATCTAAAATTCATTTTCCATATTATTTTTGTTTGTATGTTTGATTTTGTTTCTTTATCTACAAGGTGTCTTTCAATCAAGTTGTTTCTTTATTCGTCGCTTTAACTTTCTCATTATCCAACAAGTTAAGGTTTATAGAAGTTTTCACATAGTCCTATGATTTGGAGGTCTCTAAGTGTGTCTCAATAAAGTTATTTTTTTATTATCATTAGTTTAAACTTTAATATAAAAGGTAATCTTATTTATAGTTCTTTTTTATTTTAAAAATTAAATATAAAATATAATCTTATCTAAAAATTCCTTTTTTATTTTGATTTTGTTTATTTATTTGCAAGGGTCCCTTAACTTCGTCATTATCCAACATGATAATATTTATAAAAAATTTCACATCGCGGGTGTGATTTGGGTGTCTCTAGGTGCCTTTCAATAAACTTTAATATAAAAAGGCAATCTTATTTATAGTTTTTTTTTTTTAATATATTGAACATCCTTTTTCATCTTACTTTTTTTTGCATGTTTGATTTTGTTTCTTTATCTACAAGGGTTCCTTTTACTTGGTCATTATCCAACACATACACATCTGATTTGGGTGTCTCTAGGTGTCTTTTAATAAACTTTAATATAAAAAGGTAATCTTATTTATATAGTTCTTTTTTATTTTGAAACTTTAATATAAAAAGATAATTTAATCTAAAATTATTTTTCATCTTATTTTTGTTATCTACAAGGGTCCCCTTAACTTTGTCATTATCCAGCAAGCTAAGGTTTATAAAAGTTTTCTCATCGCGGTGTGAGTGTTTCTAGGTGCCTCTCATTATAGTTATTTCTTTATTCAAATTTAATATAAAAAATAATCTTATCTATATTTTATCCGCCCATGTAGAGGAGTTGGAGAGCAAGTGGGTAGTTAAACCTCTCTAGTTGTTGAGAGGCCCAGGTTCAAATCTCTTGCCTCACATGTTGCGGATATGTTATGTAATAGTTTCCTCGTGGTCACAGTCTGTTTACGCCTTGTGGCCACCACCACCAAAAAAAAAAAAATCTTATCTATATTTCATTTTTTATTTTGAAACTTTAATACAAAAAGCAATCTTTATCTAAAATTCTTTTTTTATTATGATTTTTTTGTGTGCATGTTTGATTTTGTTTCTTTATCTACAAGGGTCTAGTTAACTTCCTCCTTATCCAACAAGCTAAGGTTTATAAAAGTTCTCACATAGCTATGTGATTTGGATGTCTCTAAATGCCTCTCAATATAGCTATTTCTTTATTATTGTTAGTTTAAACTTTAATATAAAAAACAATCTTATTTTATTTTGAAACCTTAATACAAAAGGTAATCTTATCTAAAATTCCTTTTTATTTTGATTTTTTTTTTTTTTTGTGGTGGCCACAAGGGGTAAACAGATTGTGACCACGAGGGAACCATTACATAACATATCCACAACATGTGAGGCGAGAGATTTGAACCTGGGCCTAGAACTAGAGAGGTTTAACTACCCACTTGCTCTCCAACTCCTCTACATGGGCGGATAAAAAAGCATGGAAGTTTTTATTTTTTTTTTGGTGGTGGCCACAAGGGGTAAACAGACTGTGACCACGAGGGAACCATTACATATCCGCAACATGTGAGGCGATAAATTTTAACCTGGGCCTCTCAGCAACTAGAGAGGTTTAACTACCCACTTGCTCTCCAACTCCTCTACATAGGCAGATTTTATTTTGATTTTTTTTTGCATGTTTGATTTTTTTTATTATTATTTAGGTTTTTTTTGCATGTTTGATTTTGTTTCTTTATCTACAAGGATCCCTTTAACTTTGTCATTATCCAACAAGCTAAGGTGTATAAATTTTTTTACAGAGCCATGTGATTTGGACATTTCTAGGTGCCTCTTAATATAGTTATTTCTTTATTATCTTTAATTTAAACTTTAGTATAAAAAGTAATATTTTTTATAGTTATTTTTTTTTCAACTTTGTCATTATCCAACAAGCTAAGGTGTATAAATGTTTTTACATAGGGATGTGATTTGGACGTTTCTAGGTGCCTCTTAATATAGTTATTTTTTATTATCTTTAATTTAAACTTTAATATAAAAAGTAAATTTTTTATAGTTCTTTTTTATTTCAACTTTGTCATTATTCAACAAGTTAAGGTGTATAAATATTTTTTTATAGCCTCTGATTATCAAGAACTTGTGTGCTTTTAATTGTAAACTTTAGCTTAATTAACTAGTTAAGATTCTTTTATTAATTAAATAGTTTTTTTAAATAACACAACCACAAATTTTAAATAGCTTGATTAGTGGCAATAACATAAATTTTGTATATAAAATATTTAGATTAACATCTAGCTCTCAAAGAAATTTTTGTTTTAAGCTTGAACCAATATATATCCAGATTGGTGCTAGGGTAGCGAAGCTGAGTGTAATAATGATAGGGTAGCGAAGGTGAGTGCAGTATCACCAGGGCAACAAAGGCAAGTCTAGTAGTGCTAGGGAAGCAAAGCTGAGTGCAGCAGTGCTAGGATAGTGAAGTTGAGTGCAGTAGTGCTAAGGCAGTGAAGCTGATTGCAGTTTTATTGAAAATAAAAAAAATAGCATTGCAGAGTTAGGGTAGCGAAGGCAAGTGCAATAGTGCTAGGGCAGTGAAGTAGAGTGCAGTTTTATTGAAAATAAAAAACATCATTGCAAAGCTAGGGCAAAAAAGGTGAGTGCATTAGTGCTAGGAAAGAAAAGGCAAGTGCAGCAATTCTAGGGTAGCGAAGGCGAGTGCAACAATGTTAGGGAAGTGAAGGTGAGTGTAGCAGTGCTAGGGCAGTGAAGGTGAGTGTAGTATTAAGCAGTGTTAGGGCAGCAAAGGTGAGTGCAACAGTGCTAGGGTATAGAAGGCGAGCAACAGTGAAGAAGTGCTTAGGCAGTACTGAGTAGTGCTAGGGCAGTAAAGGTGAGCAATAGTGGCAAAGTGCTAGGGTAGTGTTGAGTAATAGCAATATGTGATGAATGTGATGGATACCATCTGCAATATTTCTAGCACTCAACAAAATTTTAAATCTAAAGGGGATAGGAACCTACTTTCCAACGAAGGTGATGGCAATCAATATAAGCCTACTTCTGATAATAATGTGATAGGATCGGTAGGAGTCATGGGCAATGAAGCTAAGCCCCCTAGACCTTGATCTTGACCCACTTCTTAGACAACTAAAACCCTCTTTTGCAAAGAAGGTTCACAAAAATGTAGATTTTTCTTCTCTAGTTGTTTCATCTATCCCCTCGGTTGCCTCATCTCCTCTTATCCTAAACCAAGGAGTGTTGAAAATTCTAGAGTCTCTCATGAACTCCTTTGTCTCCTTGGAATCATTTTCTCTCATTGGCAAGTTCATTGGCTCTTGTCCTAACATGGAGTCAATTCAGAAGTGGGCTACTTCCAAATGGCTCCCTCAAGGAAATATGCAACTCATAGCCCTCCCTAGAGGTTTTTTCAGATCAGACTAAACAATCCTTCTGACACGAGCCATATTCTTGCGGGGGACATGGTTCTATGGTAGGAGAAGCCTTTTCCTAAGAAGGTGGGGCACTAACTTTGACCTGAAAACCCAAAGTATCAACTACGCAACAATCTAGGTGAGATTGCCAAGTCTCCCTAGTCATTTTTGGCATGAGAAAGTGTTGCAATGCATTGCTCGAGGCATCGGAGATATGGTCACTTTCAATATAGCTACTAAAGCTAGATCGAGAATGATATATGCTCGTATGTGTATTATGACCAATATTGAATATGAGTTTTCGACTTCAATAAAATTAGTCTTAGACTCATGTAGTAGGCACCAAGTTATTGAGTATGAAAACAAACATGTAATTTATTTCGAATGCAAAACACAAGGTGATCTCAAACCCTAGTGTCTCGTCTTGGAATCAGAAGGAGGTGGCCCCTAGAACCCCTAGAACCCCTAGAAGAGAATGGTGTGGCCCAAGAAAAATTCCTACTAGCTGAGGCCTGAGTGGTTTCTATCAAGAATCCTCATGCTATTGTTTCAAAAGGTAAAGAAGTCATGTTAGACCCTTCACCCAAGGATCCTCCTCAGGGGGCCCCTTTTGAGCCAATCCAACATGAATTGATTTTGGAAGAGCCTGAACCAGAGGAAAGGATAATGGACCAAGTCCCTATGGTGGAATTTAATGAGTCTAGCAAAGTGATGGTCCAAAATATGAACCCATCTAGTGGTAAAAGTTTTGACTAGGTTCTCCCAGAATACTTGGTGATGAAGACTTTAATCTCTTTGAAGTTCCTTCATAACTCCTATCAAAGCTTACTCACTAAGGAGCTAGTCATAGAAAAACTTTGCTCCTCCCAAAAGTGTAGTGAGGCTCCTGGTTAGGAGTCACCAACCTTGCTCAATTTGAAATGGTCATCATGCCTAGGGGCAGGCTCTTCAGGTACAACTAATTCTAGATCCAAAACTAGAAGTACCTAAAAAGGTCATATGGATGTCAAAGGTAATCGTAAGGTAGGGAAACCCTCTAACAAAGCATTGAGGATCTATGAGGTAGAGTCAAAAATTACTGATGAATGCCAATCCCAATTGAATTTTGAGAAAGAGAAGGATAGCAAAGGTAAACAACTAAAACTTGACACATTTTGTAGCTCCCCTGGTTCTTCGAGTGGGAATAATGGCTCCAAATCTTGAAGATGAAGTTGTTATCGTGGAATATCCAGAGGTCTAAATGGGACCTCAAATAAACAAATTTTGGTGATACTTAGGAGAGAGGTAAGACCTGATGTTATATTTATTCAAAAAACTAATATGGATAGTTCTAATGTAGAGTTAGTTAATAAATTAGTTTGGAAAGAGGCAGGTTTTGCAGCAAATTCTACCAATGGAGTTTCAGGGAGTCTTTGTCTATGGGACCCTAATAAATTGGATGGATCCATTCTATTTATTTTTGATAGAGTGATTAATATTCTATTTTGTAGTAAGGACTCTACGTAGAGATGGATTATATATAATATTTATGTCCCTAATGTGGCCCCTAACATGAATCTACTATGGGAATATATGATCTCTATGAGAGAAAATTTTAATGGGGAAGCTTGAATTCTTGTTGGGGACTTCAATACCCCCTTATACCCTTCAGATAAAAAGGATGGTAGTGATTGTGGTTCTAAAAGTATGGAGGATTTTGTTGCATTTATTAATAATTAGGAGTTTATGGATGTGGATTTGAAGGGGTCTAAATACACTTGGAGTAACAAGTGTCTAGGCAATCAGAATATTGAGATTAGGTTGGATAGGGTGTTAGTCTCCAAGGAAGGTCTTCCAATTTTCATAGATGCATCCCTTTGCTCTATCACCAAATTAGGGTTTGATCATAATACTCTGGTGTTTGAAAAATTCCTAAACTTTATTTTTTTCCAAACCCTTCAAGTTTGAGGTAATGTGGCTACAACATTAGGGCTTAGAATCTAAAATTTTGGAATGGTGGTCTCAGGGTTTTTTGGGCCCTCTTATTTCTCAAGTGGCTTCAAAGCTCAGATTTGTTAAAGCTAATATTAAGGTTTGGAATAAGTACATTTTTAGGAATGTGTTCTAGAGGAAAAAAGATTTGGTTGAACAATTAAAGGAATTTGAACTAAATTTGGAGTCAGAAGAGATGACTGAAGGCGATAGATGGAGGGAAAGAAAACTGTTAGCAGATTTCAATAACGTGTTGGTGGATGAAATTTTGTGGCATCAAAAATCAATATATCTCTAGTTACGTGAAGGTGATAGGAACACAAAATTCTTTCACATGTCCACCTTAAGGCATTGGAGCAATAATAGAGTTAGAAAAATTATGAAATCAGATGGTGTTATCTTGAAGGATATTATAGAAATCAAGAAAGAAGTGATCAAGTTTTTCAAAACCCTCCTCTTCTCTAGGGATGATAGGGATCTTCAAGCTTAAGAGAGTTTGTTGCACCACATACCCACCTTAGTTTTAGATGATATGAATGAAGACCTTTGTGCTACCTTTTGGGATGTCTTCTCTATGGGTGGTCTAAAAGCTCCAAGGTTGGATGTCTTTCCTCCTATTTTCTTTCAGAGGTTCTAGCACATCATTGGTGGTGACATTTTTTCATCTATGAGGGAAGTTTAGGAGTCTAATTTAATTCCAATTGATGTAAACTCAACATTTATAGTTATTATCTCAAAGTTGGTGGGTGCTAAAGATTACTTTGATTTCATACCTATTAGCCTCTATAATACAGTTTTTAAATTTCTCACTAAAACTATGGTAAATAGACTCAAAGTATACCTTTTGACAATTATTGACCATCCTCAAAGTGGATTTTTAGTATGCATACAAATTCTAGATGGTATTATTGTAGTGCATGAGTTGATTCATTCTATAGATAAAAGTAGAAGGCTATAAAATTTTCTCAAACTTGATATGAATAAAGCATACGATTGGGTCTCATGGAGATTTATGCTTAGAGTTTTGGGAAAATTTGGTTTTAAGTCTTGTTGGATTAGATTGGTCAGAGCTTGTATATCATTAGAAAAACTCTCAATCTTAGTTAATGGATAACCAATTAGTTTTTTTAGCAGTTGTAGAGGCATTCATCAAGGGGATCCTATGTCTCTGTATCTATTTATTTTATTGGCTAAGTCTTTGGGAAGAGCTCTGAAGGTAAATCCCATTGTGGTGGGACTCAAACCTAAAATTTTTATTCACCCAATCTCACACCATCAATTTTTTGATGACACATTATTATCCTTTTTAGCTTCAATCCCTCGGGCCAGAGCTATCAAAGAGATCCTCCAAGACTATAAAAGAGTAGGTAGGAAAAAAGTGTGTTTGAGGAATAGTAAGGTGTTATTTCTAAATACTCCTAATAGGTAGAGAAAAATTGTTGATATTTTGGGATGTGAGATTGACTTCCTTCCTTTGATTTATCTAGGATTACCAATGTTCAAAGGGGGGATTAAGACTTATCTATGGGAACCGATTGTAGAAAGAGTTCAAAGAAAATTGGTAGGATGGAAATGGATGCTTTTGAGCTAAGTAGGTAAAATTATGCTAGTTAAGTCTACTCTATAGAGCATACTAGTGTACTTCCTTTCTCTCTTTCGGATTCTAGGAAATATTCTTTGAAAATTTGAATAAATTCAATGATCCTTTCTCTGGTTTGGTTCTGAGGAGAAGAAGAAATTTTCACTTGTGGCATTGGATTAGGTGTGCAGTAGGAAAGAGTTGGGAGGTGTGGACTTAAGAAGAATAAAAACATTAAATAGAGCACTAATAGCTAAATTGGGCTAGATATTGATTCAAAAATATAATGTTAATTGGGTTAAAATATTTTCATACAAATATATAGGTAACACTGATAATTTTCTCACAGACCCAAGTCCTGCCCTTGGATCAAAATTTTGGTGTAGCATTGTTAACAACTGCTTTGATATTGTAAAGAGGAGAAGATAGGTGTTAGGTAATGGGTAGAGCATTGATGTTTGGAAAGGCACTTGGGACACTGATAGACTGTTAGAATCATATCCTCACCTAAGTCTGGTGGAACCAATTACAATTCAAGATTTCAGGTTGAAGGTATATGACTTCATTGTCTCTATTAATGATAAAGAATGTTGGAAACCTTTTGTTCTTATAGATATTTTGCAGGAAGAAGAAATTACGTTAAAATATCTGATGGACATCCTAAAGTAGATGGTTATTCCTAACTAGGATAGGCCAGACAAATTGGTGTAGGGGGCTGAGAAGGATGGTTGCTTTTTTGTTAAGTCAACCTACCTGCTATTAGATGTTCCCTTTGATCCCTGGTTTCCCATTAGTAATATTTGGTTGAATGGTCTTACCCCAAAAGTTAATATTTTCTTTTGGTTTGTGGCTCAAGGGAAGTGCCTTACATTGGATAATTTATAGAATGATGGTTGATTACCCGAACAGATTCTACCTATGTGGTAGTATTGAAGAATCATCTATGAACCTATTGTTTGATTATCCCTTTTATCAGTCTATCTTCTCTTAGTTCTTGAGGATTGTTGGTGTGGTTTGAGTTTTTTGTTAGAGTACCTAGGAATAGATATTTGGGGATATATTATTATATTGTATAAGGGTTGGTATGGACCACACATAATCCAAGGTTGATTGTATTATAATATAATATTATAATATTATATTAGTGGTAGGCTTCCCAAAGTAGAATAAGAAGAATATATAAAGAAGAGATATTTGTCATTGTGATCATCATGGGGATCAATCATATGTAATCATCTTTGCCCACGTAGTGGCTTAAGGGACTTAGCCCTCCTTAAGTGGCACTCTCATCTTGGGATATCTTATGGAGTTATTCCTTTTTTAAGGATTATTATTTATGTTTTCCTACCTTAAGGGTATTATCTATATCTCTCTCAATTATGGATTGTTATTGTGGATAATTATATTGTGGATGAATGATTTGATAATGATTTTTGTCAATAAGAATAAATTTTTGCAACAAGTGGTATCAGAGTAACGATTTTGGCAAAGTGGGGATTTGTTTTGTGGAATTGCAAAATTAGAGCAGATTTTATTTTTTTGGAAAAACATCTCATCTTTCAGGAGCCATATCTCTTGGAAAGTTTATCTGATTCAAGTAATTCTTGGATCGGGTTTTTTAGAATTTGAATAGATTTAAAATGAGTGGTCATATGAAGTAATCCAAGTAATATTTAGGGATATATGATCTTTGGAAGTCAGCCATCTGGAACAAGGATAGTGATGAATAATGCAGATTTTTCTGGAAAAAATATCTCATATTTCAAGAGCCATATATCTGCATAAGTTTATCTAATTTAGACAATTCTTGGATCAATTTGTGTAGAATTTGGAGAGCTTTAAAATGAGTGGTCATATAAAGGAATATAAGTAGTATTGAGGGAGATATGACCTTTCGAAGTCAGCCATCTAGAATAAGGGTAGTGATGAATTTTCAATTCATAATTTTTTCGAAAGATGAAATTTATTTAGTTCGGATAAGAAAATCAGTTGCAATTTATTTTTTTGGAATAAAAATTGTAGATCTAGTTGTATCTATGGAATTTTAGATTCAAATCAGTGGGAATATGTTTATTTCCATAAAAACCTAGTTTGCATTAGGGCATGATATATATTGTCAAAAACAAACCCTAGTTGCATTAGGCCATGAACGATGACACTCCAATTTTTTTTTGGAGAAGATGATATTGATATTAGGGATTGGTGGAAAAATTTTAAATCCTTGTATCATCATAATCCTCTTTGGAAATGTATACTTTCTTTTTTCTTAATGGAGAAGCTCTTTTTTGGTATTGTAAAATTCCTCGTGCCCATAAATATGAACTAACTTTGGAAACAATGGAGCATGCATTCTTGAGTAGATGGGACCTATATAAAAAGCTAACTAGTTTGAAAGTCACCATGAAAGGATATTAAGAAAAAATAAACATGCTTAAAAAAAACAAACGGAAATTATAAGAGAGCAGGAATTTCTCAAGAAATAGAATGAAGACTATGAAAATAAAATAAAATTACTCAAGGATGAAAAAGAGGAAAATGTTGGGGAAGATAATTATAGGAATGCAGAAGGCACATATTTGGATCTAAAAAGGTAAGAATAGAATAAAAAAGTTTTAAATTCAACTAAAATTTCTATTTTGCAGGTTCATGGAAGCATTCAAAAGGAACAAGTTATTATTTCTATTTTGGATATAATTTTATTAATATTGTGTTGGCTAAGAAGTTGCAAGTTCAAGCAATAAAAATTAAGGACATACAACTAGAGGGTTAGAATCTTCAGATTGTTGAATATTTGAAGATCACCATGGATAAATATGTTTTACATTCATATTTTCATGATATTCAAATGGATGAGGAGGATATTGTTCTTTGATATCCTTGGTTAGATTCTTTGGATACTATTAACATTAATATGAAAAAGAAGTTTATGAAGTTATGATACAAGAAAAAGAAGATAACATTGCATGATATTTCTTAGCTTAAGGAACAAGAATCCAAGGAAAATGAAGAAGTGGTTGTAGAGAAACAAATTGAAGAATCTAAAACATAATCCAAGAAGGCAATAGAAGCAATAGAGTCCATGGAAGAAGTAACAACAACTAAGTCCGTGGAAATAACACTGACAAATTCCAAGGAAGCTTTGATAGAAGAGCACAAGGACACACCAAACAAAGAGAACATGAAATAACAATGTGTAGAAGAATTTAAAATAATGGAGCCAAATGTTGAGAAGTCAAAGAAGGTAGAACATCAAGTTAAGGTTACACCATATCACCATCCACACCACCATGATCGAAATCGCTCTTGGAGGTATGGTTCAAGGCAGCAATATTATGGTTCTACATGGAATCATAAGGGAACCAACTATAGAAATATTTGGCAAAGAAAGCATAGTGATCCTGGTTTTCAAAGTGGTTCATCAGCATCAAGGAACAAGTGGACCCATCATTCAATTTATAAAAATATAGCAGCAGAAGCATGGAGCCAACAAAGTAGATTTGGATACTCAAGTAACAAAATGGCATACCATCATCAACAAGTTTCACTTGGATGGATGGATGATCGAGATTGGTACCAGTTGCTAACATTGCTTAGCAAATCATATTATCTTGTTTCTTCACATGTTTCGAGGATGAAACATTTGTAAGAAGGGTGGCATGTTAGGGTACCTAGGAATAGATATTTAGAGATATATTATTATATTGTATAAGGGTTGGCATGGGCCACACATAACCCAATATTGATTGTATTATAATATTATATTATATTAGTAGTAGGCTTCCCAAAGTAGAATAATAATATCAATATATAAAGAAGAGATATGTGTCATTGTGATCATCATGGAGATCAATCATATGTAATCGTCTTTGCCCACATAGTGGCTTATGGGACTTAACCCTCCTTAAGTGGCACTCTCATCTTGGGAGATCTTACGAATTTATTCCTTCCTTAAGTATTATTATTGGTGTTTCCCTACCTTAAGGGTATTATCTCTCTCAGTTGTGGATTGTTATTGTGGATGAATGATTTGATATTTTTGCATATTGGTGAAATTTTTTTGTTAATAAGAATAAAGTTTTTGCAAAACACCTACTATGGTTAAATTACACAATAGGGAATACACCATCCACCTTAGAATACCTTAAGGCTAGGTCAAGCTCTATCCCTTCAAATTCACTTGGCTTTAAAATGCCTAGCAGTACTTCAACCCATAATCATGGTAATTGCTCCCCTTAACAATAAACCATAACCCATTGGCCATGGAAAAGTTGTAGATAAAATAAAAATAATAGATCATTGGAAGAAAAATAAAACTTTAATGTTGCCATAGGATATGGTTTGATATGAAAATGACAACATTGAAACTGAGCAATTCAAGCCTCCAATTATTATAGTTATTTCTTCATCTATTCAATCCATTAAAAACACATGGGAAATAAATAAAATAATGACTTAGATACAGTGCATCTACTCAAACAAAACAAGAACAAAACTATTATAAATATTCTCCAAGTATGTAAGAACAACTCTAATTTCCATTTTCAAAAATAACCATCATTTAAAATAAAATCTCACAAGCCAAATAAGGATATACATTGCATCCTCCCTTACTTTGATATAGCAAATTTTTAATTAACCAGTTACAATAGCATGCCCAAACCCTAAACCCTTTGCATCCCAAAATCCTAAACCATTTGCATCCCCAAATTCATAAAGTACTATTCTTAGTATGTGCTATTATATGTTCATTACTACTATCACATTGAAAATATTGTTCATAATTCATGGCTTCAATAACTTTGCCATATCCTTCTTACCAATATTTGCTAAGTATCAATTTTAGGACATCCACGTTCTCTTTATGGGCTTGGCAGGTCCATAGACCTTGATAGTGAGCATAACCAAGAATAAAACAACCAAATATGTTCTCCAAGTATGTAATAACAACTCTAATTTCCATTTCCCAAAATACTCATCATTTAAAAAAATCTTAACCATCACTGCAAAGAAGAAAATTTTCCTAAATTTTGAACATAATTTCCCCTTGCATCCCCAAACCTTGAGTAGTGTGTACCAATTAAAATATTGAGCTCTATGTCAAGCCCTAGCTTGAGCTATCTATCTATCCCTAGCTCAAGCTCTCTGTCCAACCTCTTTCTGAGTGAATTCCCTAGCTCAAGCTCTTTGTCCAGCTTCCATCTAAGTGAATACCCTAGCTCGAGATCTCTATCTAGCCTTAATTTAAGCAAATGCCCTAGCTCAAGCTCTCTATACAACATTTTTCTAAGTGAACAACATAGCTCAAGCTCTTTGTCCAGCCTCCATCTAAGTGAATGCCCTAGCTTAACCTCTCTATCTAGTGGGAAAATCGAAAGAAAATGCTCATGATACTTTTCTTGTAGTCTTTATATTTTATTTCATTGAGACCCTAAGAGGACAATTATAAACCACCCTCTTAGGGTTTCCTAAACTACTCTCTTAGGTATAAGAGGGTGGTTATAAACCTCCCTCTTATCCCTAAGAGGGTGGTTTATAACCGCCCTCTTATAGTGACCCTAAGAGGGTGGTTTATAACTGCCCTCTTATAGTGACCCTAAGAGGGTGGTTATCCTAAGAGGGCGGTTATAAACCACCCTCTTAGGATCTATTAGGGTGGTTTTTTACCATCATAAAAAACCACCTTAATTTAGCCATCATTAAGGTCCTTTTTTGGTGTAGTGAATGAATTCACAAATCTAACCACTAGAGGTCAAATTTGGCAGGGAGCTAGAAAATTTGAACTAGTCATGAATACGTTGGTTGGAAAGCATATTCACTTGCTAGTGAATTCACTCTAAGGAAAAAATTTGCTACTACTAGGATTTTGATGCAAATTCTAGAGTTGAGACATTTGTCATGGATGGGTTGATATTTTTGGTGTCTTTGTAGCAAAATTGGTCAGGTTTAGATGGTTCTATTTTAGGTATCTATATTTTTCCTCTTTTATGCATTTAAAATTAATAAATGCATCAAAAATAGTTGTAGATACCTCCAATTTTCAGAAAAATTTGATCACTAACGTTCAATTGATTGATACAAGGTAAAACATGTCAAAAAATAAAAGCTAAAAATTTACCCAAGGTTTTATTGGATAATTTTCTCATCTAGGTAGAATAAGAGTTTGAACTAGCTTTACCTCCATCCTGGGTGCCCCCTTGCATTTTTGAGGGACAATATGGATTTCCAAAGGAACTTGAATAGGTTGGGTAAGAAGTCAAAGATGGAAATATTTTACCCAAATAGGATGAAATAAGGTGAGTGGGTGTGAGGAGAAGTTAATTTCACCATGCATGGGAGAGAAAAAGAGTGTTGGAGAAAACCTAGGGCTTGTTAGAATGGTATAACAGAAACATCTAACACATATATTAGACTTATTGTAAGGTGGAATAGGCCCGAGTGGGGCCTAGGGATAGGTATGAACATTTTTCATTTGTTAATTTTTGTGATTTTTACTTTTTTGAATTGGGATGCCAATACTGATATATTTGTTTGATGTAACATAAATACACCATCTTGAATTCACTACATAGATGATGTATTCATGATTTTCATGGTGTTGGCAAATTTACTTTTGGGTAGCTAATTTTCGTAGAGTTGGAAAATTCACAAGGGGATAAGGAGAGAAAAATTTAGATGATTCTTATAGGGAAATATAACTTGGTTTTTGCTTTTTCTATGTATGCATGTGCTAGGTGTGTTAGAGTGTTAATATTGATGATCCTATACTCTATATTCAATGGTGAAAATCATGACATAAGTAGATTAGGCAATTTTTGATAACATGGGGTTGGGATATCGAGTGATTATACCCAATATTGAGTTGGACCATGCACTATTGATGGCTTTGATAGAGAGGTGGCACTCAAAGTATACCACCTTCATTTCATCAATAGCTGATATGTTGGTGATATTGGAGGATGTCTGGAGGATCCTCTAGGTACCTATTTAGGGTGTTTGTATCTAGATGAGTTAGGACTAGACTTGGTCCATTTAGAGATTGACAAGTAGTTCATAGTTCCAATTGAGGAGGTATGACATTGGCATCGTTGGGCTATTGGACCAACTTATAGCTTTGCTATGTGCTATCATTTTAGGCTTACTAGTTGGAGATACCAACAAGAGATTGCTACACTCAGGTGGAATGAGATTATCTCCCAGATGAGGGATCAATAGGTGTAGTTTACTTGGGGACCTTTTATATTATATCAAACTCACCATTTGGTTGCTTATAATGATGGAAATAGACTAGTGTGTTGCACTCTCCTATAGATCTATGCATGGGGGTACCTAGGCATCAGATGATCATTTAGACTACCTATAAATCCAACTAATGTATAGGCTCTAGTAGGGTTCAAGTGGAACCACACCTACAAGATTGGAAGGAAGGAATTTAGGGTTTTGATGATGGCAATGCAATGAGTCATTGATGACCTATAACCAGACCAAGTGATATGGTGCCCATGGAGAGGGCACCTTAGATGGTCTAAGGATGATTTTAAATTGGTCTAGGTGTGGAGGATTAGGTGGCTATAAGGAGCTCATGGTAAATTTGAGCTCTATCGACCAAATTGGATCTTGAGTTAGTTTGGTCTCATTCAAGGGATCCTAGACATGGGGATTTTTGGTTCCAATGGGTGACCTAGAAGAGACAAAGAGGGTTAAAATATCTTCTAGATATAGTGAGCTTAATAGAGGAGAATGTAGATGATCCTCTTGTTGTTGATATTGGGGTGGATGATGTTGGTATTACTTTAGGTTACCTATAGTGGTACAAGTAGATCTATCTAGCACAAGTGACTCGAGTCATGAGGAAACCATATATGGGAGCTAGAGTAAGTAGAATGGTTCATCACCATATCCTAATGACATAGGAGAGACTAATATGGAGACATAGATATGGGTTGACACCTAGAAATATTTGATTGTTCCTCCCCTGAGTATTGGGATAGGTAGTGAGGTTGGGACAAGTTGGATAATAGAGGAGGTTACCCAACATGAGAGATATGTCATGGCAAGGAACCTAGAGCTTCTTCATTCATAGTTGGAATATATTATGATAGATCAATATATAGCTCTCTTAGAGAGAGATTAGACCATAATTCAAAGAGACTAGGCCCAACATGAGAGGGATGAGGTAATAACTAAGGATAGATATGGATGGTGTTATATCCATGGTGTCTATAGTAGGGACTAGGAGCAACGATACAACTATTGGAGGATTATTTGACAAGGTAATCTCTCTCTAGGCCTATTATACTATAGAGGTAGAAAGGAGTACTCATTATAGGACACTCTACCATGTAGTTGTTCCTCCTAGCCAAAGGAAATCTTCTACCATAAGATCTTGATCTTGTTTCTGTTCTAGGACAAGATCAATGATGTAGCCTTCACAGTAGTCAGTTTAATTTTGTCCTAACTAGCTGAGGGTGAATTAGAGACCTAGCGTCAATTTTGTACTTAGTGTAGATTTTTGGTTATCGTAAGTAGTATGAGAGCATCAGTTTTATTTGAGGTACCTCAGCTGGATGACATGGTTTGAGTGTACCATTTTGAGTGATAGTGGTGCATTAGACTAATATATGATTGGATAATGCATATATATACTAACTATTTATTGATTCATTGTTGTATTATGTGTTTTGAGTTGATGTGATGTGAAAACTTGTATTAATTGAATGTATGAACAAAGGGATAGTATGATGTATTGATGATGTTCTATGATATATGGTTTACATATGTGAGTATATATTTGATTGTAAAATTTATTTAGAATTTTTGACAAATTAATTTGATTTGAAAAATTCAAGCATCAAAGGTTAATGGAAATTTGGTATTATTCTCAAAATTAATTTCTACCAGACAATAACATGAAATATAGGCATGATTAGGTGAATGTAGGTTAATAAAGAGGTTTGAAGTTCATTTTGAATATGTTGATAATGTTGAACGTTTTTTTCAAAATTTTAGATTTGTCATATTAATATTGAATATGAAGTTTGGAATTAATTGATTATATTTTTAAAAAGATTTGATTTTAGTAGTTGGCATGTATTATGTTAGGATATTTTTATAAATACCTTTGGGATGATTTTCCTAAGACTAGGAGGAGAAGATTTTTTTACAATTTTATATTGCATGTGAAAAATAAGGGTTAGTGCCAACATTCATATATGTTTAAAATTATGGCCTTTTTAAAAAAAGTATTTAAAAAGGTACCACATTGTGTTTTTTAAAGGTATTAGGTTGAAGGAACTATAGTAGTCCATATCAAACTAATATTTCATTTATATGTTGCATCAATAGACCCTAAGTAGTGGCCTTTTAGCCAGATCAATAGATAAGTTCTTAAGAGACTATGAATGATAGCATTTTTAGGTAGTCCATGCCATGGGATAGTTCATATCCTTAGAATGTTTTACCTCTTATAAATAGAGGGTTTGGACTCCATTTTTCTTCAACCAATTTTTCTAAGTGATCTTAGTGCAACAAGTTGTGAAGTTCTTCTTTTGTGAAAAGTGCTCTTGATGAATATCTACTTTTGGATTGTTGTGTTGCTTTGCTTTTGTGCTTCTTGTGGTTGGATTCCCTTGGTGGATAAGTGTTGGAGCCTTGAGGAGGAGTCTAATATTTTGTGGAAATATTCATCCTTTTTTCCTATTCTTTCACTACCACCAGGTGTCTTCTTACATTTTATTCTTCTTAGGTCATTTATTGTGCATTATTATTTTTTATTTGCACTCGTAATTGCTCATTCATTTGTGTTACAATATTGTGCCCCATCCATACAAGTCACAATTTAGATAGAGCCAAAATCACGGTCTCTCCTTATATGACATGATTTTTTCCTCGGTAAGTTTAGGGGCAAAGCTTTATTCCAAAACCCTTAAATTACATTTAAATGTTTCATCTAGGTCATAATACTACTGTTTGCATTCTGTAATTTATATTGTGTCATTTCATTACATATTGTCTTGTTTGTTTCTAAAATTTTAACAATCGCTTTTGATTTTGAATGGTCAACTAAAAGGACCAAGGGGGATTGCCTATTATGCCTCTAGTCTTGGTCTTACAAAGGCCTAAGTAGGCCCCAAAACACTGATCAAAAGTTAAAGATTGGATCAACCACCAAATTAGATAAGTGCCCTAGATAACATTTTAGACTATTTTTTGTTTTGTTTTCTACTTATCTTTACTCCAAATTTAAATATAACTAAGAGAAAATATTTTGATTTCACTTCTAGGTTTTTGAAAAAGAAGGCACATAGTTTGTATTCTAGGATTAATTCTATTTGTTCATCATCTTAAAACCTTGCCAAAAAGAAAAAAAATTATTTTGCAATTTAGGGTTTAGTCATAATTGATAATCAAGATAAATTCTAGGGTTAGTCCTTGCTTGCTTGCATTTTTTTTTGTCTTGCATTTTTCTTTCATTTCTTAGCTTAGATTTTAGAAAAGCCAAACATAGGTGTTTGCTCAATATACACATCAAACATTCCATCCTTGTACTTGGAGTGAGTAACTAAACCAATATTGGTGAATCTTTTGATCCCCAAGCCCCTAAGTGTAGATAATATAACACACCCCCATAGTCACCTTGACTCCCAATGGATCCATTTAAGAATCATACATGATAGGGAAGTTTTCCCCCTCTACATCTTTGGTGAACCCAACATGAAAATACATCTTTAGTGGTCATATAGGAAGCTCCTTCCTTTTGCACCTTCTGTTTTTCTTTTCAACTATAAGCAAAACCATTAAATTTGTTTGCATAGAGTTAGAACATGAAAACACTTTAAAAATTACCTTTTGTGTGTCTTTTGTTATTTTTAGATCTCTTTTTCTCCCTTGTACTTTCTCTTAATCCTATGGCTCCAAAACTTAGGAATAAGTGAAATATTTCATAATTTATTATGATTCCTCAAAAGTATGATCAAATTGACAATGAGAATCTTGATCTAGAGAGAAAATAGAACTTGGAGAATAACTATGATATTGATCCTATTTAAGGTCCTCATGGTAAGCTCACCTTAAAATCATTTGATCATATTTGGAATTTCTATAAACAACACATGTAATCCTTGAATAAATCCATGGATGAAGATACCACTCTCAAAGAGGCTAGGATATCTCATCATCAAACCATTTCTTCTCAAAATATTCACATCAATCCTTTGTTTGAATCTTCTCATAATGTTAATCTATTTCATAAACCTACATATGCTACTACTATAACCACCAACATTGGGGGAATCTTGCAACCTCCTCCAACTAGTAGTGCATCTCAAAATAATATTCAATTTTTATCTTCTTCTAATGTTCCCTCTTTAAAAATTCCTTCTTTTGTTCCACCAAATGTGAGTTAACTCCCATAGCAGGGTACCATAGAAAATATTCTCTTCCATAACCCATATCATAACAGTGTTAATGCCTCCAACATTAGCCAAGTTCTCTTTCAATAGCCTACCTATAGCCCTCCCCTAGGTAATCTAGGGGTATTGCACAACAATAATCTTGATATGCAAAGCTTGACAAATATGGCAAAAAAATTGGCTTCAAGAATATATATGCTTCAAGCGCCAAGTTTCACCTAAAACTATAAGTAAATATGCAATCAACCCCTAGACCCTCTTGTCACCTCTAGGCCCTATCCTAAGCATTTTCCAACATCGGTTTTGTCTATTTATAAGGGAACAAAGGATCCAATTGAGCATTCAAGGATGTTTAGGACAACATGCCATGATATTATATATGATGAAATGTTGTTACTAGAGATGATTCCTAAGAGCCTTGGTGGTATGGAATTAAAATGGTATTATCAACTACCTAATATTTCTTTGAGGAATTTTGAGGAGACAAAAGAGTTGTTTGTTCAACAAATTGGAGCTTATGTGGAGAAAATTTTGATTATAAGAGATTTATACCTTTTGAAGTAAGGTAAGGATGAAATATTTTTGGAATTATTGTCTCATTGGAGAAGTCTAGTTGGACGATTAATATACACCTTGCCTCCTCAAGATATGTTAGATATATTTATTAGAAATTTATGATGCATGCCTTTATAGGAAAGATACTTAAATCTTCACGAGTTTCTAATGTGTTTTCCATGTGTCTTTGGTTTCAACCAATGGTAGTGATATTCTTCTGATCATTTGATATTTGGGTTCATGAAATGGTGTGGGCCATTTGATGAACAATCAAGGGTTCACATGGCTTTGAAATTTTCTTTTTCTTGATTTACTTGTAATCAACACTCATAATTGATCAATGAAATTGATGGCCTGCATCATTTTTCCATCTCCATATACTCATCTCCCCTAGAATCAACACCCACCATAAAATCGACACAATCAATGGATATTGCAACATCAAAGAGTTTTGTAGCTTTTAACTTCTCCAAATTAACACTTGTTATCGATCAATGAGATTGATGAAATTCATGGCATCAAGACTTTAACAAAGCTTATCCATGCAAAATTAGTGTGTCATATATTTTCCAAAATTGATGGTATGCTTCACCCCTGCTTTACCTTTTACCTTAACTTGTTGACCTGCTTCTCGTCAATGCCAACTTGAAAAAATTATCGAGGCATACTCCTGGGAGTAGTGAAATTTCACTACACATGCCATTTCAAACTATATTGGCCAAGACTTATGAGAATCTCAACAAATATCATAGAAACAAGAAACCAAATCATATAAATTATTTTAAAATAAAGTCTAAGAGGTTAAATTTAGAAGAAATTAATCCTTTTCTCAATTTAGTTTATAAATTTTCTATTATAACAAATTTATACATTAAGAAATCAATGTTTCTCATATATTCACAATTAATGAATTAAATTTCTAGCAAAATTCATATATAAAAAATTTCATACAAGAATGATGACTCCATAGAACCAAAAGCAAAGTATAGAGGATGACATCTATAGCCACTAGGGACAAATACCATCTAATTTCAAAAAATCTCAACATCTCTAATCCTAAATACCACTAAGACAAAAATAAAATTTGATTCCTTTCCTTTCTTGACTCTAAATATACATGGAAAAGATAAAAGTATAGTTTTATAAAAACTTGTGAAAATAAAATATAGAAGACATAATGATTTGCAATTGGATTTTGCAAAGATAATTCACCAAAGTGTCAAAGGAGTAAATATAAGTATTAAAACTAATCCAAAAATTAGTTTTGTTATGAGAAGAAAAATATAGTATAATTTATATAAATTTTGGGATTAGTAATATATTTTAAATAATAAAGCAAAAATGGAATTGGAATTCAAGTTCAAATCAAAATTTCAAAACATAGATTACCAACCTCCATTCACAAACAAAAAAAATTGATTTTAGTGAAACCTCTACACCCCAAGTCATCTATTATTTTGATTTATGCTTTTAAAATAAATGATAACCAAATTTTTGTACAATACCTCTTGATTGGCAACACAATTTTGTTGATCTTATAAGAATGAGATGTTTTCTTTTGCTCTAACAATTTCATTCTCCAACTAATTCTTTCATATATCATATTATGTTTCCTAAATTATTTTTTGATATATAATACTTTAGGTAATTTGTTTTTGGTTGAAGCCAAGCAAAGTACAACAGGTGGAACCACACTCTTAAGGGCACAATAAGGACCTCCCTCTCTGTTATTCAAACTTAGGTAGCCTAGATAATTAAAATAATAATAGTTATGAACTCATTTGTTTATCTTATATTGTCATTGAATACTAATGCATATTTCTATTTATAATACAAACTATAAGATAAAGTGAGTTAAAAAAATAATGATTTATTTCAACAAGACTTTATACCTACAAAATTTAATTTTATATGTTTTATGATTTTCGTAGTATCACATCCTTGTATTTATTTGTTTTTTTAACTTTCTTTGAGTTACCTTAATCATTTTAATATAGGATAATTATGAAACTATTAACTGATTATAAAAAATATTTTTTATTTAATTCACATATAATAAAAATACTCATTATAATGTTGATTCATAGTGGCAGGAGACTTCAACACTCCATTAAGGATAGGTGAAAAGAAAGGGAGAATTCATAATATCTATAGTATGGAAGATTCCATTAAAATGTGAATTTAAGTTTATATGTTTTATGATTTTCATAGTATCAAGAGTATGGAAGACCTTACCAATTTTATATTAGCATCAAGTCTTTATGATGTTGATTTGAATGGCAATGCATTCACATGGACTAATAGGAGGTTAGGGGAGGACTTGATCCAAGTGATATTAGACAGGGTTTTGCTATCCTTGGAGTGGTTTGAGGAAAATTATGAGCTTACTTTGGCACCATTACCAAGAACAGGATAAGACCATAACCCTCTTGTCTTTTAGTGTAGTTTGGAGGATAGAAAGAAAAACAACCCCTTCAAATTTGAATTCATGTGGCTACAACACCCAAGAATTTATAAGTAAATGGAAAGATGGTAGATGCATCCAATCCAATAATCTAAGATGTATGTGGTTGCTGGAAAATTGAAATATATGAAGAGGGAAGTAAGAAAGTAGAATAAGGAGGTATTTGGAAATATCTTCTTGTAAAAGGAGCGGTTAAGGCAAGAATTGAGTCAAATTGAAGAGGAAATAAGTAAAAATAGGATGGATCAGGTCCTTTCTAATAGAGAGAAATTTATCCAAGAAGAATTCCATACAATAATGGCAAGGGAGGAGACGTACTAGAGATAAAATTAAAGGAACCAATGGTTTATGAAAGGAGATAGGAACACAAGACTCTTTCATATCTCTACTATAATACATAAATGTGCAGCAAGAATATTTGAAATAAAAAAGAGGATGCAGAAGTAAGAGGAGATGAAGATCAAATTAGACAAGGAGCAATGGACTTCTTTGGATTGTTTCTAATAAATGATGAGGATGATTATGAAGCTTTGGAGGAATTAATTCAACATATCCTAAGGATTCTATCTAGAGATATGAATGTAGAACTTGTCAAAGAGGTGAGTGTGAAGGAGGTCATGGAAGTAGTCTTTTGTTGGCTTTTAAGCCTAACTACATCAAAAATATCATAGGTCCCAATATAAATAAGCCATAATATTATAGGTCAAAATATCAATAATCAAAAGTAGAATTATATATGTGAGCAATAAAATATATATCCATGACAATATAATAATTAAATAACATTCACTTATAACATCAAATATGAATCTTCCTTGAAGTCGGGTGTAATCATGAAAGGGGGAAGGTTTAAGGAAAGAAAACTCTTAACAAACTTGCACAATGTTCTTTCTGAAGAAGAGATCCTATGGTGCCAAAATTCAAGATCCCTCTATCTATGTGAAGGGGATAGAAATACAAAAAATTTCCACACGTCCACCTTAAGGCATAGGAGCTATAACAAAATTAGATAAATTTTTAAGCCAAATCGTGAAATCACAAAGGACATTAAAGAAATCAGAGACGAGGTAGTGGTGTTTTTTAAATCCTTCCTCTATTTGAGAAATGCTAGGGACCAATAGGATTAAGATAGGCTTTTACAAAACATACCCTCCTTGGTTTTTGAAGAGATGAATGAAGCCCTCTGCACTCCATTTAGGTATGAGGAAATTAGAGTTGTTTTTCCATGGGAGGCCTGAAAGCCCCTAGGCCGGATGACATTCCTTCCATTTTCTTTCAAAAAATTTGGCATATTGTTGGTAAGGATATCTGCTTAGCCATGAGAGAAATTCAAAAGTCTCATTTCATTCTGTTTGGTGTTAACTCTACCTTTTTATTTCTTATTCCCAATACGATGAGTTTCAAAGACTTCTTAGATCTTATACCCATCAGTATCTGTAATATCATATTTAATATCCTTACTAAAAACCTGGCCAATAGACTCAAAGTATGTCTATTGTCATTAATTGATCACCCCCAAAGTGGCTTTGTGGCAGGTAGATAATTTTTGTATGGCATTATCACACTGCATGAGCTTATCCATTCAATTGATTGAAGGAAAAGACCAAGGACCTTCCTTAAGCTTGACATGGAGAAAGCCTATGATAGGGTCTCATGGGTTTTTCTATTTAGAGTTCTAGGGAAGTTTAGCTTTAATGATAGCTAGATTAATATGATTAGAGCCTGTATTTCCTTAGAAAAAATTTCAATTATTATCAATGGTTCACCGATAGGATAATTTAGCAATTATAATGGTATCCGCCAAGGCAACCCTATTTCTTCGTATCTTTTTATTTTGTTGGCCGAGTTGTTGGGAAGAACCTTGAAGGTGAATTCTATCATTGAAGGTATCATACCTACTTCTACCATTGCCTCAATAACTCATCACCAGTTCACCAATGATACATTGTTATCTTTTCTTGCTTCCATCTATCAATTCAAAGCTATTAAAGACATCCTCTTGGATAATGAAAGAGTGATTGGGCAAAAAGTGAGTTTACAAAAAAGTAAAGTGTTCTTCCTTAATACTCCCCCTGGTAGGCAGAGGAGAACTTACGAGATTCTACAATGTGAAATTGACTCCCTCCCTTCGGTGTACTTGGGAATGCCATTATTCAAAGGTGGTATCAAAACTTCCCTTTGGAAACTGGATGCGGAAAGAATCCAAAAAAAGTTGGTGAGCTGGAAAGGGGACCTTTTGAGCCAAGTAGGTAAAATCATGTTGGTTAAATCTACCCTACAGAGCATTCTAGTATACTTTATCTCTCTTTTTAGGATTCCAAGAAATATTATGTAGAAGATTGAGCAAATTCAATGATCTTTCCTCTAGTGTGGTCCTAATGAGAAGAAGAAATTATCTTTGGTGGCTTGGGATCAATTGTGCAATATAAAGGAAATGAGTGGTCTTGGTTTGAGAAGGATGAATACTTTAAATAGAGAACTTATCTCTAAACAGAGCTGGAGACTAGTTCAAAAATATAATATTAATTGGATTAGAATTCTATTAGCCAAATATTTAGGTAATGGTGGTGAGTTCCTCTCGGATCCCATCCCTTTTCAAGGTTTGATATTTGGTGGAGCATTATTCAAATCCACTCTAATATTGTAAAATGAGGAAGATGATTGTTGGAAATTGGTCAAAGCATTGACTTTTGGAAAGAAAAAAGGGCTATCGACCAGCCATTAGGCTCATATCCAAACTTAAGCGTAGTGCAACCTTTGACAGACCAAAATTTTGGCCTGAAGGTATGTGATTTCATTGAGATTATTGATGGTAGAAAATGTTGGAAAATATTTTCTTTCCCTGGGGTCTCACAAGATGAAGAGATGGTCATTAGAGCTTTAGTCAATATCCTAAAGTAGACTGTCATACCTAGTTAGGACAAGCCAAATAAGCTTGTGTGGAAATTTGAGAAGAATGGTTGTTTCTCAATTAAATTGGCCTAATATATTATAGAGGTGTCTATTGATCCTTGGTTCCCTACTAGAAATATTTTTCTCAAGGGCCTTACTCCAAAGGTAAACATTTTTTATTAGTTGGCAATGCAAGTTAAATATATAAAATTGGATAATATGTAGAAGAGATGTTTTGTATTCTCAAACAAGTGCTATTTATGTACTAGTGTGGATGAATATCCTGTTAATCTATTTTTTGTTTTCCCCTTCTCTCAATCTTTGCTCTCTTAGTTTCTCTACTCTATTGGTGTGAACTAGGATTTTCCTAGGGTTTTATCTAACTTGATAATGCAATGATAGTCTCCCTTTTTGTCCCTTTGCCTCTAGGCTTTTTGGTCATTTGGGTTACCTCATGTCTAGTGGTGCATCTGGAAGGAGCGTAATGTTCATACCTTTAAGAATGTTTCTCATCCTATGGAGATTTTTGCTCTTCTTGCTCTACTGGATACCATTGAGAATGTCAATTATCTTTTATTGGATAAAGTATCTCTTGCTATAGAGATGTCTATGGAATCAACCCTTGGTTTTAGATCCAACCCCACTCTCGGTCTACGCCCTATAGTCTTTGCAAGGTCTAAAAAAATTTGGAAGCCCCCTCCTAGTTGGTTGAAACTCAATTTTTATGGGGCCACTAAGGATAAATCTAGATCAGTGGGTGCTTGCAGTTTGTTTAGGGACTCTAATGGGAAGATTTGTGTGGCCTACATGAACTTGGATTGTTCATCCAGTTTCTTTAGTGAGGCATGTGCTCTCTTTCGTGGGGTCTCTCTTTTGGATTATGTGTTTGGTAGAAAGATTATTTTTGAAAGGGATTCCCTTAATATTATAAACATACTTACAGACTCCCAAATTTCTTCTTGGTCTATTGCAAATAAGTTAGACAAATCCTGGATTCAAATTCAAGTTGTCAATTCTATTATTTCTAACCATGTTTATAAGGAAGGGAATCGATCTACAGATTTCCTAGCAAACTTGGCACTCTCCCAGGAAAGGTGCACAATTTTGTGGGAATATTTCCCTATCATATTAAATATGTTAGATAATAATATTGCAATAATATGATATACCATCCTTTCTACCCTTAGTTTGCATAAGATGGACTTTTGTGGACAGGGTCACTATTTGTAGGGATTCAAATTAAAAATCCTACCATATTTTGAACTTGAAATTGTCTAAATCTCACACCTACAATTTGAATATCGATAGTATGTGGCATAAGTACAAGTGGATAAATTCATTAATCATAGGGTTAACTCGAATATCGATAGTATGTGGCATAAGTACAAGTGGATAGATTCATTAATAAGTGTCTCTAGGATGATTTTGTCCCCTGCATGGGACGTTGTTGTTATTTGATCTCATTTGTTGTTAGTATTTCTTTTGTTTATGAATAGTTTTTGTTGTGAGATGTTTTGTGTCTCTTCAGTTGTATGAAGTTTGCTATATCTTGGATCTTTGGATCTTTTTGAGCTAGTCCTCTACTATTTTCTTCCTAGCTTCTGAAAGGTTGTTTGATCCACTTTTGTAAAAGGTTTGGGATCCCTTTCAAAATCCCTTTGTCCATATAATAAAAAAACATCAAACATGAATGTAAATGGCCAAAATCATTCATGTACATGCATGGATAAAACTTACAATATAAATTGCTCAAATTATGTATATAAGCTTTATTATCAATGCATGTTATGTGGTGATCGCTACAAATAATTTTCTCTTACATTGTATGGAGATTTGTATCCATAATATAGCCATAGTAATGTGACTCTTCAATACTTTTCTATTGCACTCCTCATATATCCAGGAGATGCAACATTTCCTATTATTGACCTTTGGCTTCTCATCTTACCACTTGTATACTAGACTCTTCACTCTCTTCTTACATGTATACTTTAACTCTATGACACTTGCACACTTCTACATGACTCTTACTCTCCTACATGCACTTCTAATACAAGACACTTGTGCACATCCTCACTTTACATATTTTCACACTTACACAAAATGACACTTGTGCACATCCTCTCAATACACACTTGCACTTTAACTTACATGACACATATCCTACACATTACAGTCTTACATGACACTTGTACATATATTGCACATTGCACTCTTACATAAAAGAAAATATAAATCACTCATCTAAATTATAGATACAAACCCTAATAAATAAAATAAAATAACCCGATCACCACTGAAAGCATGAGATTTCGGAATGAAAAACAGTATTAAAGATGTAATAAAACAGAACTTTAAATCAACCGAATATAAATTAATTCCGTTCGGTTACAATACATCTCCTGCCTTTTTAGGGGCCAGGAGTGTTAGTCTGCCTCGGTTACAATCGAAGTCAATATTGCTTCTATCCGCATGCCCACATTTGAAAATGGGCGGGCCAAACTGTATTGCCGCCGCTGGTGTTTAATGAGTTCTAGCTTGCTGTCTTTCCTGTATTCAAATAAACAATCAACTGTCAATAGCACCTGTATTTGAAAACAGCGTATGTTATAGAACATAAACTATTTTAGTCACCTTTGAAAATAGCAAGTGTTCGAAAATGTGAAACATAAACGGTTAAAATACTTGTTCATTAACAAGATATATTCAAAACGATATATATATATACTCAAGTAAAACTATGAACATGCGTAGGGTGCCCAAGCGGGCCGCCTTGTTAAAATCCAGCTTCGACGCCAACCCACTAGGAATTGGCTCAAAATCCCGGATAATGTGTTGTCGGCAAATTGGTAATTCACTATGGTCGAATGTCTAGTTCGAAGGTCGGAACTGATATAATCGAGTCTTCAAATGAACAGCACTTCGTTGTGTTCACCCAAAATCTTCTCTCTTTTCTTACTTCGTATCGAGCTAGTTTTTATAGAGGATTTCGCCTCTGAGAGCATTAATGTTAAAACCCTAAATCCGCAAGGGCCGCTTAGATTTGATCCTTATCGGGCCATTATGAGACATGGCTCGCACTGACAGATCGCAGTTATGAGGCGTGGCTTTGGATCGGATTTGTTTCGAAATGGCTTGTCTCATTAAAGTCCGCCGTTCTGCAGATCCACGAGGTCTCTTTGGAGAGGGGCACGTAAGGGTGCCACGTGGCAGTCATTCTTTGGATGCGGCGGCCACGTCAAAGTCCGCCTTTGATTATCGCAAATATGCCTTTTAAACGTAAAGTGCCGAAGTGTCGCGATATCGCGACGTCGCGATATCGCGACACTTCGGCAGAGCCTCCCTTTGGGGCCAAAGGTGTCGCGATATCGCGACGCGCGATATCGCGACACCTTTGGCCGAGGCTCCCTCGGGACCAAGGTGTCGCGATATCGCGTCGCGATATCGCGACACCTTTGGCCGAGGAGCCTCGAGGCCAAGGTGTCGCGATATCGCGACACCTTTGGCCGAGGAGCCTCGAGGCCAAGGTGTCGCGATATCGTGACACCTTTGGCGAGGAGCCTCGGGGCCAAAGGTGTCGCGATATCGCGACACCTTTGGCCGAGGCCCCCCTCGGGGCCAAAGGTGTCACGATTTCGTGACACCTTTGGCCGAGGCCTCGGGGCCAAAGGTGTCACGATATCACGACACCTTTGGTCGAGGCTCCCCTCGGGGCCAAAGGTGTCGCGATTTCGCGCGAAATCGTGACGTCGCGATTTCGCGACGTCTAAGGCTAGGTTCCCTTTTTGTTGAGGCCTGTTTGCTTTTAAAGACTTTGCTTTCGATGAAGGTTTTGGGCAAGGCTTGAAGACTTTGATGAAGGTTTTAGCAAGGCTCTTTTTTCGACCTTCTAAACTGCTTGTGCAAGTGGCCAGGACCACTGTTTGACCTCTGAGGGCTGCCCTGAAAGCTATGTATGTCAATGCGATCAGTGTTTGTAGTCACTTAATCAGAATGGTGCTGTTTTGGTGTCTACAGATGCCCCTTTTTGGGAAGCGCTGTGCATGGCACAGCGCTGAGCAAAAATAGAGAACCAAAGCACTAATGATTAGGGTTTCTTGGTAACCTAACCAACTTTTGATGCCCCAAGTATGGAAAGGGCATGCATTCTTGAATCCTTGCTTCTGACGAGCTAAGGAATTTGATTTCAAGTGTTAACCTATTTTTGTGAGGTGTGACTTGAGCTTGGACATTGATCCGTCATGATTAGGCAAAGGGCGCAACCTTTTATCCACAGGGGAAACCTTGTGTTCATGCTTCGGGAATGCCAAGTATTTGATCAACTTAATGATTGCTTGTTTACTGCCCCAAGCGGGAGCGTGATTGTCTTTGTCAATGATTCTTTGAATGCATGTCATTGCCTTGATTGGGTGTGTGGTTGTTGATTGGTGACTAAGTGTGACTACCCCCTCAAGCGACGAATCGATGAGGGAATGACCTTCGTGAGAAAAGCGACGAGTCGCTTGACCCAAGATGACTTAGGTTAGGGTGCCTTTAGATGTTTTACCATTTGAGCACGTGCAATTTCCCGACATTTGGACCTATTTTTGGTGGGTGTTAACCCTTTTGGTGATGCCATAATGGGGTGAAATCATCAAGAACCCATCTTCCCGTGGAGCGGTCCAGCTATGGTAGCCTTCTTGGGGAAGTAGGAGGGTGATAATTTGGGCCCCGACATCGATTTTTTGTGCCAAGAGGTTAAGTGCAAGAGCACTTGTGTCCGGAAATTTATTGCTTATGTTTTTGTGTTGCTTTTTGTGATGTTTTTGTTGTTTTGATTTTCTTTCTTTGCGTATATGTCATGATTTTATGCACAATGGTTGATGTTGGTGGATGCATGCTACTTTATATTGATGGATGCATATGGTATGATAATTACCGATGTTGTATGTTGATTTATTTTGATGGATGCATGATGGATGCAAGTGTTTTTGATTGGCATGTGATATGCGGAAATAAGATGGATGGATGGACTTTGTGATGTTTGACTATGGCACCATAGACTGTTTTAGATCTCCATTATTTTGCTATGTACAAATGTGGTGTTTCTTTTTTTGTATTTTTTGGTGGTATTGTAAGGATGAAAAGTAGCGCAGTTGGTTTAGAAATGTAGCAAAGGTTTTTCGAGACTCAGACGGTTTTAACTTACTAGCCATGATTGTATTTTATCTTACAAGACTTTTGAACAAGGTATGAATCGGACTTGTTTTTGACCAAGCTATTTCACATCCCTGTGTGTGCGATTGAGTTCATTTATGTGGTATTTGTCAGGATACCGCCGATGCCAGATGGGCTTTCAACCGAACCTGTACTGAGGATCACCTAATTAGCTCCACTAACTCCTTTGTTGTATGTAGTTAGATTAATCTGCGGTGTCATCCAGGATACCATAAGCTAGCTCATCCACATGCAAACATTGATCTGTACACAAGTTAATGTGATAGATATATCGTCATGCGAGAAGTTTACCGCCAGTGACCGATAGGCTATCAACCAAACCGATCTCGAGGCTTGCCTCATGACCTGTCAGAATGCTTGAGAGTTCCAGGGATTCAAGGTCAACTCCCTTCTTTTCTTCAATTGTATTGGGATACTTGCTCTTTATAGTGATAATAATCACTTGTTTATTTTAATTTGTTTTTCTTTTCTCTTGAGCAAGGGATATGGATATGGAGTGACGAGAATCACTATGCTTTGTGCCTTTTGATATGTGCCTTGTAGGATGTCAAATTTTGGAGCTTTGACATTTGCAAATTTTTGATGTTTTGCAACTTTGGGATTCTTAGGGAATTGGGTAGGGAGGATGCTTGTCCTTTTGCCAACTCTCAGCATTCTTGGGGTCATTCGCACAGGGGGATGAGCAAGATAACCGTTTCGCTTATGGTAACTTGGATTACTTGTGCAGGTTTCATCCTTCGTTCACACAACTCGGGAATTTTTATGTGTTTTAATTTGTGTTGGGATGTTACGTAACAAGGTGTATTGCAAGTGTAACTCTACCTTCGTAAAATCTGTTTGACTTGATACATTTCATTGCTAAAGAGCAAAATGATGACTGAATCACGAAAAACTCTTGATACATTAAAAGACCACTGACTCTAGTGTGGTAAAATGAATGGTGTTTTTGCTGTTTTTGTAAGATGGAACAGTGTGGAACAAGATGGACTAGTAGAATCATGACAACCTATGGTGCCTTTGACCTATACGACCATGAATGTGCAATGTATGGGTGCGATGCTTGAATGCAGCTATGTATTTTTGTATTTTTGATGGATTGATTTTGGTGAATATGAAGATGAATTGCGAGAAGAACTCTCTATTGATGAATTTGAATATGCCTAGAAATGAGATGCAAATTTTTGTTGTTTTTGATGATTTTTGTTGTTTTTGAATTTTCATGATTTTTGACCAAGTGATTGTGGAAATCCTTGGAGCGTTTTGGGATTGACCAAGCGATTGCAAGAATCCTTGGAGCATTTTGGGATTGACCAAGCGATTGCAAGAATCCTTGGAGCCTTTGTGGGATTGACCAAGCGATTGCAAGAATCCTTGGAGCATTTTGGTTTGACCAAGCGATTGCAAGAATCCTTGGAGCCTTTTGGGATATGGCTCTCTTTAGATATGAAATGGTCGCAAATGACTGATATTCAAGGGTTCTGTTTCCTTGATACCATCAAGAGAAGCTAGCCGGTATGTCTCGGGTCCGATTTTGCTATCAATGACATACGGACCTAACCAATTGGCCGCAAACTTGTCCCTTAGGTGGGATGGCAAAGCTGGAATTTTGTTGATTTTCCTTCAAAACCAAATCACCAACGCGAAAGTCCCTGAGGTGAACTTTCATGTTGTAAGCTTTCTTAAGTCGCTCTTGATAAATGCGTAAATGCTCGAGAGCATTAACGCGTCGTTCGTCAAGCAACGTAAGCTGGTCTAACCGGGCCTGCCGCGCAGAATCATCATCGATGAACTCATGCATTGATATGCGCAGGGAAGGAATCTCCAACTCTAGAGGCATGACTGCCTCGGAGCCATACACGAGTGAAAACGGAGTGGCCCCAGTGGGCGTCCGAATGCTAGTGCGATAGGCCCATAGGGCAAGTGGGATTTGAATGTGCCAATCCTTATGACTGTCTGCGACGGTCTTTTTAAGGATGGCAACTAGCATTTTGTTTGACGCCTCTGCTTGCCCATTCGCCTGCGGATAATAAGGTGTTGAAAAGTTGTGTTGAATCTTGTACTTTGTGGTCAAAGCACGCACGTCTTTGTTCTTGAAAGGTGTCCCATTATCCGAGACTATTTTGGATGGAATACCAAAACGACATATGATGTTATGCAAAATGAACTCCACAATGCGGGGTCCTGTCGTAGAGGTAAGCGGAATTGCTTCCACCCACTTGGTGAAGTACTCTGTGGCCGTTATGATAAACGTGTGACGGCCTGACGACGCAGGGGAGATCTTTCCAATTAGATCAAAGCCCCATTGCGAGAACGGCCAAGCGACTGGACTGTCTGCAAGGCTTGAGAAGGTACGTGCATTAGATTGGCATGATGTTGACACTTCACGCACTTCTTGACATAGGTGCAACAATCTCGCTCTAAAGATGGCCAATAATAGCCCATGCGAAGAATGCGCTTTGCGATGGCCATTCCACTGAAGTGGCCACCACATGTACCATCGTGCGCTTGGGCGACTGCCCAAGTGGACTCTTGCTGGTCCAAGCAACGAAGGAGGATTCCTTCATAGCTGCGACGATACAAGATGTCTCCTATCAAGACATACTTAGCCGCTTTCTGCTTGAGTGCTCGTTTTGCGGCATGAGTCAAATCAAGTGGGAGACTACCTAACTTGAGGTAGTCTCGGATGGGTAAATACCAGTCCTGTTGATCAGAAACCTCGACAGTATGAACAGCCAATCCCTCCTGAAGTTCATCCCTAGCAAATGCTTGAATGGGATAGAACCTGCAAGAATAGTGTTGTGTTGCTACTAATGGGAGTAGGGGAGAACAAGGACCCCCAGTTGGCGTGTTTCAGACGATCTCGGATTCGAGAGAACCTATCCGAGGATGGTTCAATTTGGATCATGTGGATTCCTGGCGTCAAGTATGAGCTTGCACGCTCCATCGTGGATTGCGATAAGGTTTTGACTTGAATGGTTGTCATATCACCAGAAAGGTCCTACGGAATTAGTGACCCCAAGGAGGCCATTGTGTCCGCAAAACGGTTCGATGATCGAGGGAGTGCCTCGATGTCATACCACTCAAGTTTTGCCAGGAATTTGTCCACAAGGGCTTTATAAGCCTTCGAAACTGGGCATTTGCATTGATATACCCCTTTGACTTGATTGACTATTAACAGCGAATCACCAAAGATGTTCGGTCTTTTGATGTTCATGGCGATTGTTGTATGAAGACCTAGGAGCAAGGCTTCATACTCTGCGTTGTTGTTGGTGCACGGGAAGTTTAATTTAAATGACAGGGGCATTGGAGCACCCTGCGGTGTGAAGAATACAATTCCCGCACCACCACCTTGCTCACACTTAGAACCATCGAAGAATAGGGTTATGTCGGCCTGTGACTCAGGCTCATCAACATCTGGCGATTACGAGACATGGAAGACCCCATCATCAGGTAGTTCTATGACCAGAGGCTGATCGTCTTCAAGAGGAGCCTCTGCTAGTTGATCGGCTATGACCTGTCCTTTGATAGATTTTTGTCCAATAAACTCTATGTCAAATTCCGTCAACAACATGATCCATTTCGCCGTGCGACTACTATGATAAGTACGACTCATCATGTATCGCAATGGATTCTCCTTAGACACAACATACGTAGTGTTGCTCGGCATGTAGTGGCGTAGCTTTTTGGTAGCAAACACCACTGCCAAGAGAGTTTCTCAACGTATGCATAGTTAAGTTCATAACTAACCAGGGTGCGGCTAAGATAGTATGTAGCCTATTCTTTGTGAAGTTCATTCTTACGGGCTAGCATGGCGCCTAGTGCCACCTCAGTTGCTGAGATGTATAAGTAGAACGGCACTCCTGGTGCAGGTGGTGCCAATGCGGCGGCGAAACCAGGTATTGTTTGATCTCGTCAAAGGTTGACTGGCACTCGTCATCCCAATGAAATGTAACCCCCTTGTGCAATAATTTGTTCATGGGTCGGCACTTGTCAGATAATTGCGCTATGAAGCGTTTAATCGACGCGACCTTTCCCTGCAGACTCCTGAGTTGCTTGATTGTGGTTGGGGGAACCATTTCAAGGATTGCCTTGACTTTCTTTGGGTCCACCTCGATTCCTCGTTTTGAGACTATGAAACCCAAGAGTTTTCCAGATGTGACGCCAAAGACGCACTTCTTGGGGTTTAGTCTAACTTTATGCTCCATGAGGCGATCGAGGATCTTGCTTAAGTCAGCGATATGATTTGAGCGCAAGAGAGACTTGGCTAACAAATCATCCATGTAATCTTCCAAAGTTTTGTGCATGTAATCATGGAAGATATACGTCATGGCACGTTGGTAGGTGGCACCAGCATTTTTAAGGCCAAAAGGCATGACCTTATAACAAAATGTCCCCCAAGGCGTTGTGAACGCCGTTTTTAGTTGGTCTTCAGGATTGATACGAATTTGATTGTATCCTGAGAAACCATCCATGAGGGAGAGCATTTCGTGACCTGCTGTAGCGTCTACTAACGCATCGATGCTCGGCAAGGGGAAATCATCCTTAGGACTCGCTTTATTCAAATCGTGAAAATCGGTGCATATGCGAATCCTCCCGTCGGGCTTCTTGACGGGAACCATGTTGGACAACCATGGCGGATAATCCATGCAGATGACAAATTGTGCATCCAATAGCTTTTGCAATTCGTCTTTGACCATCAAGGCCATTGTTGGGTGCATCTTACGTAGTTTTTGCTTTACGAGGCTTGATTGTCGGATCAAGCGTTAAATTATGCGTGACTAGGCTACGGGTCTAGTCCTGGCATATCCTTGTACGACCATGCAAAAACCTCCTTCTTCTCTTTGAGAAGGGCAATGTAGTCGGCTTGCTCTTCGGGGGAAAGACTTACCCCCAGCTTGAGAATCTGTGGATTCATTGGATCTGTGCCGATGTCTACGTCAGTCGTCTCCTCGACTGACATGTGGGATCCGTCCTCCAACTGATGTGGAGTCGGGATCAAATGGATATCATTAGCTGAATTTAGATCTATGCTTGGAACCTCAGGTTCCTCTTCAGATTGAAAAATATCCTGAGTTGTCCTTGGGGTAAAATGAGGCATTTCACCGAAAGGCCAGTACTCTGTTGGTGATAGGGGTGAATTGACGCGATCCCGATCGATGGCATCTATGTCTAGATGCAATGACCGTCTTTGGATCGGCCGGATTGCGGATGGGTGCGGTCAAATCAATGGAGATCATGTGGATGGAATGAATTTGGTCTCCATTACCGCGGGCATGATAACATGATTCTTCTAGATGCCCCCTATACTCTGGATCTGGCTCTAGGGGAACGGGCACGAACGGATCGGCCCTCTGTGCTAAATGGAGGACAGGGTCTTCCCTCGGCACTTGTTGTTATGATAGGGTCTCGAGGTGGACGGTGCTCATCGTGAATGTGGAGCCATGGATCCAAGATCAGGTCCCACCCTGCTGGGTCGACCCACCATTCATGCCCTAATCTTATGCCCATCTGTCCCATTAGATCTTCATGAGTTAAAGCGCGATAATGTCATCGCGCATGTTTGAGATAGTCCATCTCAGTCTCATCTTCCGAGTCACTTTCGGAGATCCAAAAATGTTCATTCTCTTCGGCAACTATTGCTTGCGACGTTGATGGTTCTCCTTGTTCTAGTACGTTAATCTGGTCCCATTGCGGTTGTTCCACTTTTGGTGGAGGGACCTGACTCTCTTGACATTGTACTTGACTCAACTGGAATCTCTAAGGGGAACAGCTTCGAGAAGATGTCCGGACACCATTGATATTCTCTTTGGGGATGAGTATCCGAACTTTCGCCTCTCTCTAGCAAAGGAGAGGGATTACTGCTGTTACCAAGGGTGTTTGGTGACCATGGGAGGTAATCTCCCAATGTAAATTCTGTATTTGGGTTGGCATAGAGATCTGGTGCCAATCCCCCCTTGTTGCCTATTTCTAGGTCTTGCATATTTTCAACCAAGATGTCCAAGGGCAGGGGGTGGTTGAACCCTACTCCTGACTTGTCATATGGCATATGATATCTTGGTTGGCAAGGGAGACGCATCCCTTGCTCATATCTGCCTAGCCCGTATCCATGCCAATGGCATTGGCCGAGATATTTGAGGGCAAATTGTGGGTTTGACAGATAATTGATGTTTTCAACAAAAGGTTCTTCGTCTGCTTCCTTTTGCTTACATGGTTCAAGACCATGATCAAGGCCCCCATACACAAAATTTGTCTGGTTGGGTGGGTGACCTAGGGGAACAACTGTTCCTATGGGAAGGCGAGGTCTTCCCATATCCTGGACTGACTCTAATGCGGGCGTTGCCACAACATTCTGCACTATGTACTCCCCCAGGCCTGTACTAGCCATTTCAACAGTGATTGTTGATGCTTCGGAGGGAGGGAACGGGAGTCCTTCCTGAGTCCATTCCATGTTTGGTAGGTTTGGAGTCTCAGCTTCCGTTGTGTTGGATATTTCCTCTGTTGATATCGTTGAAATTGTTGGCAACCCCTCTTCTAAGGGCTGAGCCTCTTCCATGATTTGTTTTCCCTTGTCCTTCTGTGTAGCCATGACGGGTGGCGTTGGTAATGAAGGAGTAGATGATGAGGGTTCACCGAGCTGGGATGTTGCTGTTTTGGTCATTAGTGGTGCCTGCGGTGTTGAACCCTTTTTAGATGGATTTAGCTGGAAATCCAAATGTGTTGAAGGGAGGGTCGACTGAGGCATTAGTTGTACCGCATTGCAATACTTGAAGGGTTCTAAGTCCATTGGGACTACGTGTATTTCACCTTCAAAAGCATACTTTAAGCATTGGTGAGCGATGGAAGGGACACACTTCATGTCCCGAATCCAAGGCCGCCCTAGCAGTATATTGTAGGCCATCTCGCCTTCCAACACATGGCACAATGTTGGTGTTGTCTTTTGTCCTACCTGGACAGGTAGAACAACCTGTGCCATCTGTCGAGCATATTGCATCATTGAAAGCTCGCGGTGTGTACGTGGAGGCTGTGATATGAGAGGCTGGCAGCTTCAAATGTTTTAGGGCTGCAGTGGTAATAATATTCTTGGACGAGCCAGTATCTACCAACACTCTCTTATACGGGATCCCGTTGATCCGTGCAACAACATGCAGGGGTGGATCTGCCGCGTCATTCGATATTGCTTTGACTTCATCCTCTCTGAAGGTGATGACCGGCTCAGTACATCGTTTTACGTGTCCCACGAAGTTGTTGAAAGAATTTGCTTCTTGGGGCTGTAATTCGATGGTTTTTAAAATGTCCATAAGAGCTTCCCTATGAGGTGTTGATTGTTGAATAAGCTCGTAAATGGACAGCCTAGCCGATGTGGTCCGCAAACTCTGCGTGAGTTTGCTCCGTATCGTGATTTCTGGTCTAGGCGGAGGTGACTGTATAGGGTGTTGTTGAGGCTGTGACGTTGTCGGAACTTCCTTTGTGGCTGCCCCAGGGGCAACTGCTGAGTATTTTTTATTCCTCGTCACTATGCTGATCATTCCCACAAATCCTTGCATGGGAAGATTTTGGCGCACCTCATTAACTTGGAGAGGTTTTGCCTGTGCCTCGTGGGCAGGCAAGGGGTCCTTGAATACCCCCATTTGTTGGTTGTTTGGCGCTATGGGGTTGTCCACGGCCAATGTTTTATTTTTGATTAAATCTTGGATGAGTCCTTTGAACTTCCAACATCCATTCAAATCGTGTCCCCTTCGCCTATGAAATCTACAGTATAGTTCCTCTCTATATCCCTTAGGTTTAGGAGCGTTAGGGTCTATAGTCGGGATCTCTGGAAGGGTTACTAAATTTGCCGCTGACAAGCGGTCAAATAAGGAGTCCCTAGACTCCGTGTAGGGGGTGAATTGTCGCTTAGGGCGACGCTGCTGATTCTGCTCCTGTTTCTTATTATCTTTCTCATAACTAGGAGGCACTGCCTAGTAATTGGCCTTTTGAGGCTGCGTGTCTTGCGCAAGCTTGGGAACATTGATCGCAACTTGATTAACCGCTGCGGGTTGTGATTGCGTATTCCCAGTCTTAGTGGTTTTATTCCACTCTTTCTTTTTAGGCTTGGCAATTGTGCCTTCACCTATTTTAATCTCTTCTATGACTCTGGCTTGCGCCAAGGCTTCTTCTAAGCTGTCGTATTGCTGTAGCAGCAATAGCCCAGAGATTGATTTTAAGCAACTCCGTGCGAACATCTGAGTGAGATCAGACATAGGGGGACGGTAGGGTAGCCTGGAAAGCAAAGCCCTCCATCGGTTCCCGTATGCTGCTATTGTTTCCTCCTCATACTGCCTGAGGCTGGCCAAATCACTTAGTGATGCCTTCTTCCTTGTGTTGAAAGCAAAGCGTTCAAGAAATGCATCCACTAGTTGATCTAAGTTGTTGATATTGTGTTTGGGCAATTGTGTAAACCAATCCGAGGCAGGGCCCGCGAATGTGGTTATGAAAGTTCTAAGCAACAATGCATCATTGTCTTGGATGTCGAAGCATTGACTCGGGAACCTCGTGACATGTTCTTGTGCGTCCTCCTCACCTTTAAAGACCGCCAATTGTGGCAACTTGAAATGTTCAGGGTAAAGAGGTATGGGTACTGAGGGATGCACCGGATGACTACGGAGTTGACGTAGTGTGGGCTTTTGATGCCCAGAAGCTTTTATCTCCACAGACTCCAAACGCTCTAATAGCGCTTTGTATGCATCGGAAGATTTTATTTCTTCTTCTTTGGTTTGCTCTCGTTGTGGGTCAAGGGAGACTGGAGGCCTATGGGGAGGTGGCCGATTGGCAGCCCTCCCGCCTTGATGGGGCGTGTCGGCCCGTTCTATTTCTGGTTCGAACTCCTCATAAAACTCTTGAGGAGTCTCTGGGCGAGCCCTATGACCTTGATCGAGTCCCCGCTGAGGGTACCCATCATTGTTCCGGGGAGTGGCCTCCCTTTCGGGTCTATAAGGTCTCGGAGGCAAAGCTTGACGAGGTCGCGGAGACCTGTCCTGCACCAACGGGTTGTGCCTCTCATACTGTTGTGCTCTTTGGGTGCGAGGGGTTGGCACCCTTTCAGGTAGTTTATAGCGTAACTCATCTGCCTCGCGCTGCATGCGCTCTTTATTCAGGCGGTATAAGTACTCTAACTCCTGATGACCCTGCTCAAGCTGCGTGATTCGAGCTTGGCGAGCGGCATGTCTGCGACTACCGGGTCAACTGGGTCTGCCCTCTTTTGTTGAGGAGGCTTGAATGTTTTGCCTATGTGTTTGCCTCGATCTTGATGGTCTAAAATTTCAATGGGTTGCTTCCCTTTGTCGGGGTAGGCGACATTTGTTTGAGGTCCTAGCCTCGATGTGTGATCATGATATCTGGCAGGTGCAGAAACGCAAGGTTCCCGCGTTGTTTGTTGTTCTCGAGGAATGTGATGATCTTCCTCGTACTCCCTTTCATGGGTGTGAAAGGGGCGGGCGGAGTTAGCTTGCCCTGTGTAAAGAGCCCTGCGCTCTGGATGTTGTTTTTCTGTTCTGATGGGAGGTAAAGAAGGGACGCCATATCCACGTTGCCCCTCCAAATGGACAGTATGCCTCTCTAGCGCTTCATCGCGCTGTGGCCATTCAAATCTAGCCTCAAGAGGCGGTTGTCTACTTATATTGAGACACTGCATGTGAACCATCTTCCCGAAAGGGGCTGTGTTGAATGGGTGTATTCCAATGAGGAGGTTCCCAATAGTTCCTTCTTGAAGTGGCCTGATGTGGACTTTGTTGTATGCCAGACTGCCAAGATGGTATGGCTAGGTCCTCAGGGCTAAAGCGAAGGCGACTAGCGCCCTCTCTTTGTGTACCTTCCGTAGCGTCTGCCCTTGATTGGGCTTGGCTACGAGTGTACACCATTGTGGTGCTTCTCTACTATCTAAGCAGATTTTATCTTGTTTTATGATGATTTGTCTTTTTGTCTACACTAAGCAGAAGTAAACACACACATACACAAAGCCGTGATTATCTCTTTTAAGGATTAAATAGTGTGTCCTAAACTGGTTTAGTGCATTTTGGTGTTTCGTTTTGTTTTTGCAATTTTGGAAGAACGTTTAAATGCATAATGTTGGCTCATATGACTCCCATAAATGGTCGCCCCTTCAATATACCATTGCCGGACCGATATACCAACCTCTCTATATACCCGCCCTTACGTGAGGGAGACTATAGGTACGTGAGAGCGAGATGGTACGTGGAACATAGGCGGTACGGAAGGGGAATCGCTCTGTTTATGACACCTACCATAGAAGACTTATCCTCGCGTGCATGGGAATCACCCCGACAACACTTGGTCGGCTTTCGTCGGGATTTACGTCTAGCAACAATCGCGATCGAGGTAATGGATGCAATATCTCAAGCCAAAGTGATGATGGAATCCACCTTTGGTCTTGCTCAAGGGTTGGGGTTTTACGACCAACGCCTTGGTTTAAAATACCACGTGGTGTGTGAGGTTCATTTTACTTTGCAAAATTGAAACAGGCAACTAAAAAAGAAAGCTTTCCCTATGCCAGACAGACACTACAAACCGGCAAAAAGCAAGTGAAAAATTGAAAAGAAATTTTCTACCTTTCTTTAACAAATTTTTTTAATTATTAAATGAATAATTACGCAGATAACTACATAATTAAATAAAGCAAGAAAAATTTTTAAGAAAAATTTCTCTACCTTACTGTAATAATTAAAAGAAATTAAAATGACAGTAAAAGATTAAATAAATAAAATAACCCGAAACTTCCAAAGAAAATGATATGGACGGCTAGAACCGTTACCTCCTTTACCGGATTTTTTTTCGACCTCCGGCTAAAAAGAAGTACCTGTTAAGCACAAGACACAACAAGTTTAATTAACTTCTGTGATTTTAAAAATCTGGGAAGGTCCCACCGTGATCGCCACTGAAAGCATGAGATTTCGGAATGAAAAAAAGTATTAAAGATGTAATAAAACAGAACTTTAAATCAACCGAATATAAATTAATTCCGTTCGGTTACAATAAATCTCCTCTTTTAGTGGCGGAGTATTAGTCTACCTCGGTTACAATCGAAGTCAATAATCTTCTATCCGCATGCCCACATGCAAAAAGGGCGGGCCAAACTGTATTGCCGCCGCTAGTGTTTAATGAGTTCTAGCTTTTTGTCTTTCCTGTATTCAAATAAACAATCAACCTATCAATAGCATTTGTATTTGAAAACAGCGTTATGTTATAGAACATAAACTATTTTAGTCACCTTTGAAAATAGCAAGTGTTCGAAAATGTGAAACATAAACGGTTAAAATACTGTTCATTAACAAGATATATTCAAAACGATATATATATATACTCAAGTAAAACTATGAACATGCGTAGGGTGCCCAAGCGGGCCGCCCTGTTAAAATCTAGCTTCGACGCCAACCCACTAGGAATTGGCTCAAAATCCTGGATAATGTGTTGTCGGCAAATTGGTAGTTCATTGTGGTCGAATATACGGTTCGAAGGTCGGAGCGATGTAATCGAATCTTCAAATGAACAGCACTTCGTTGTGTTCACCAAAAATGCTTCTCTCTTTTTTTACTTCGTATCGAGCTAGTTTTTATAGAGGATTTCGCCTCCGAAGCATTAATGTTAAACCCTAAATCTGCAAGGGCCGCTTAGATTTGATCCTTATCAGGCCATTATGAGACATGGCTCATACTGACAGATCATAGTTATGAGGCGTGGCTTTGGATCGGATTTGTTTCGAAATGGCTTGTCTCATTAAAGTTCACCGTTTCGCAGATCCACGGGGTCTCTTTGGAGAGGGGCACGTAAGGATGCCACGTGGCGATCATTCTTTGGATGCGGCGGCCACGTCAAAGTCCGCCTTTGATTATCGCAAATATGCTTTTTAAACGTAAAGTGCCGAAGTGTCGCGATATCGCGACGTCGCGATATCGCGACACTTCGGCAGAGCCTCCCCTTGGGGCCAAAGGTGTCGTGATATCGCGACGCGCGATATCGCGACACCTTTGGCCGAGGCTCCCCTCGGGACCAAAGGTGTCGCGATATCGCACGTCGCGATATCGCGACACCTTTGGCCGAGGTCCCTCGAGGCCAAAGGTGTCGTGATATCGTGACACCTTTGGCCGAGGGTAGCCTCGAGGCCAAAGGTGTCGCGATATCGCGACACCTTTGGCCGAGGGGAGCCTCGGGGCCAAAGGTGTCGCGATATCGTGACACCTTTGGCCGAGGCTCCCCTCGGGGCCAAAGGTGTCGCGATATCGTGACACCTTTGGCCGAGGGTAGCCTCGGGGCCAAAGGTGTCGCGATATCTGAGACACCTTTGGTCGAGGCTCCCCTCGGGGCCAAAGGTGTCGCGATTTCGCGACGTTCGAAACGTCGCGATTTCGCGACGTCTAAGGCTAGGTTCCCTTTTTGTTGAGGCCTGTTTGCTTTTAAAGACTTTGCTTTCGATGAAGGTTTTGGCAAGGCTTGAAGACTTTGATGAAGGTTTTAGCAAGGCTCTTTTTTCGACCTTCTAAACTGCTGTGTAAGTGGCCAGGACCACTGTTTGACCTCTGAGGGCTGCCCTGAAAGCTATGTATGTCAATGCGATCAATGTTTGTAGTCACTTAATCAGAATGGTGCTGTTTTGGTGTCTACAACTTCTCATCTCACCACTTGTATACTAGACTCTTCACTCTCTTCTTACATGTATACTTTAACTCTATGACACTTGCACACTTCTACATGACTCTTACTCTCCTACATGCACTTCTAATACAAGACACTTGTGCACATCCTCACTTTACATATTTTCACACTTACACAAAATGACACTTGTGCACATCCTCTCAATACACACTTGCACTTTAACTTACATGACACATATCCTACACATTACAGTCTTACATGACACTTGTACATATATTGCACATTGCACTCTTACATAAAAGAAAATATAAATCACTCATCTAAATTATAGATACAAACCCTAATATATGATATATTTACATTTGTACCATGAAGGTTCTATGAGGGTACATCTTCATCTACCAAATAATGTAATATTCTTCAATGGTCTTCTCAATAGGAAAAGATAAAGCTTCATGGTATTGAGGATATTATTGTACCTTAGGCTTAATTAGCCTAAGTTATTATTATTATTCTTTCTTATTTCTTGCATTGTAATACATGAGGCATGGTATGTCCATGTTGGATATGTGTTTGTTATTTGTTAGGATGCATAGTTAGATTGTTAGAGATATGTTTTATCATCTAGCAGTTAGTTGTTTTTTGCATCCATGTTTGGTAGGTGGTTATCCCTGCATATCTTTTAGTTACAGTTGGTTGGCCTTGCATGGCAAATTGCTACAACCATTATAACCTATGTGACTCCTTATAGCTTCTATATATTCTATTGCCAATAATGAATAATAAGCTTCACATTTCCTATTTCCATATCACTGGTAAGTAGAGCCATAGGATAGTTTCTGCAAGAAGGGAGGCAAGCTGCCAACTTCATTGCTAGGTGACTAGTATTATTTTGATGCTAGTGAACTATATCATAGGGTATTTGCTACGAGTAATGAGATTGGATCAGCCCGTAGCATCAGTTTTGTGAAGCTCATGAGGTGGTAGAGGGTGGAAATTGCCCATGTATCGGATACCCCTGATAAAATATTAGAGCGTAACTAGACTTACCCTAAGGAAGGCAAGAAAATTGTGTCTACTTTGAAGATAAAAGAGATCAGGATATATTTGAGGAGCAGTTGCACATATTTATGGCCAATTTATGGTCAAGAAGAAGCATTGATAGTCCTTGCCAAGAGAACACGAGGGATACCGAAGAAAGAATTTTCCTCCTTGTGTCTTTGCATGAAAATTGGCTAATTTTGAGCTAATTTTCCATTATAAATATTAATATTTTATTAATATTAATATCCTTTTTAACCTTTCTAAGGTTAAAAATAGGCTTTTGGTCTTTTACGATGGGTTTTATTCTACCGTTGATGGCACACCAATGGGCCCTACATACTGAATGGTAACAAACTCATCCAAATATTGTTGACACTTCATTTTCCATAATTGTTTAGAAGTTTACGGTCACATCTCCATCACATATGCTTTCGAGGACTATTCTTAAATTCATCTACAACCTAATTTCGACATCGTCCTAGTGATAGCCCTTTCCTCAAGTGGTTAGTGTAACCCTAGTCACCCGACCTCTCATGATCTCAAAGACACAATGTAGATGCGAATCTAAATCACTTTGGTCATTAACACAAAGGGAAAGCATCACATATTGATCAGTTGAAGATTGATCCATGATTCCTCTCTCCCCCTGTTACCTAGATTGATTCACGACTACTTCTGCTCGTAGAAATTTGGTTGCAAGAGATATACTTTTGATTTTAAGTTGCACCTCGATATTCAATGAACCATAACAATCATCGATCAATGAAGGTCATGTGTCAGCATTTTTTTCTAACACAGGTGGATCAACCCGATCGTTGATCAAAGCAATAGCCAAAAAATATAGGAGGTGAAAGGAAAAATATAGGCAAAAGAGAAAAATTAAAATCGTGCCCTAAGGTTATAGATTCAACCAATCAAATAATAGATTCAAACCCTAAATCCTTACCTAATTGAAGGTCGACACATGGTATTTTTCAAAAATTTCGATGTGAATCTAGGCACCAAATCAACGTGGGACACGAGATAGGGTGTCGACGGTCCAGACAAGATATTTTTTGACCATTTTTTGTAAAATTTTGGCTGATTTCAGCATCTTCAATGGATTTTATAGGTTCTTGACTCAATTTTTGTCTTTTCGGGTATCAAATTACAGATTTCCAACAACACCCATTGTTTACTGGATCAATTTCCCATTTTCTAGTAGGTTCAACATTTTTTGATTACTTCGATTGTCGATGGAAGCTCACAAAGGCAAAAAAAAATTGCTTGTAAAAAATAATAGGGACTTCAATCCCAAATTTAGGGCACTATGGATGTAGGGCACTTTATAAAACGTACTTAATTGATTTACCATCACTCTGGTAGTCAATAATGCCATGCTTTAGCATTGGCCCACGTTGGTTGAAGGTGCACATTTGGAGGACATGTGGTGGAGATACAGACCTTGCTAGATTTGAATTATGCATTGTTGTCGATGAATTTTTGAGGTGACCAGTTGACTATTGTTATACTACCCATGGCGGCTCAAACATTTTTGCAGGAGAGGTTTTTGAAGACCTTAGTGAGATTTATCCCACATCAGCCCCATGGGAGGTCTGTTAGCTGCTTAAAGGTGCGAATGTTGGAAATTTTGAGTAGTTTTGTTGTCATTGATGTCAAAGGAATATTGGTTTAATGTCATCGTCATTAAGGACATCAAGTGGTTTTTCCAAAAGCAATAAGGTCTTGGAAAGGAATAGGATATAATATTTATTTTTAATATTATATGCCTAAAAGGGCCCAAAGGATGAAATCCCGAGAAAGGAGAAGCAAGCTTAAATTAAATAATAATATTTTATTATTATAATATTTCGGGCCAAATAACAAGGTGAAGAAAAACGAAGTCCAAATTGAAAAGACCCATGAGCAAATTTTCAAAGGTTTAATTTAAATTAAAATATTTTAATCTTTGATTAAAATTTTAATTTAAATTAGTAAAGGAGGCAAAGGTTTTTAAATTTAATATTTAAAAATTAAATTTGAATTTTTAAATTCGAAAAAAGGGCCGACGTGAGAAATCAAAAGAGGAATGAGTATTTATATAGGAAATGATTTTTATTTCCTAAGTCTTTTCATCACACCTTCGAATGTGAATTGAGGATATCATGTGTTGTGTTTAAGAAGAGAGCAATTTGAGTTTAAAGTGTTTTGGAGGGAAACGAAAACAACAAAGGTTGCGCATTGGGTTGACTTCCCACCGACGACGGTAGCGCAGATGATAGTTGGGAGAGTGTTAAGGTTTGCATGGAGGAGATCATGGTTCGATCCACGTGATCATCGTTTTGGAGGAGAGAGCCCTTCATCCATTTTGTTTGGCATTTTTGAGAGGTGGTAGTATTTGTGGGACAACATGCGCATTGTGTTTCATGTGGGCGCGCAGCCCACTTGGTGGCCTAGCTAGGAGCTAGGGCGTTGGGAGTGCAAAGGTCACGTGGTTGAATCCACCGAAGTCTTCTTTTGTGGGCAGAACAAACAAAAGGTATGCCATTCGATTTTTGGTGTTGAAAATTAAATGCTTTGAGATTATCATGGATGTTAAGTGCTTAGGGGAGTTATAAGGTAAAGAAAAATTAAAATATTTTTATTTTGATTTTTGGTGATTGAAATTTATAAAGTGTGGAGATTATAAGGTGTATAAGGGTTTTGCTATGCATGTTGTTTTTAATGAAATTGTTGAGTTGAATATTGTGAGTTTGGAGATTATAAGGTGTGCAAGGAAAATTTTTAAGAGTTGTGTTATGATGAAATTATTGAATTGAATATTGTGAGTTTGGAGATTATAAGGTGTACAAAAGGATTTGTTATTTTGTATGAAGAATAATATTTGAGAAAATTATTTTGTGGAGATCTTGAGAGAGGTTGTGGTAACCTAACCCTAGTGTTGGTAAAGAAAAATTTGATTGTGGTTAAGACAGGTTTTGAAGACATATCTCCATAAAAATAAAAGGTATGGGTACATCTTCCTTGTGAGAAAAATATTGTTGGATTGGATGTTGTGAATGCTAAGTTGGAGTGAAAAGGATTGTTTGGTAAGCATTGTTGAGTTTGGTTTTGTGATATTCAATATTGATGCTTAAAGGTTTTTCTGGAATAAAGGTTGATGATAGAAACCTTGTTTGATAAGCATTGTTGGAAATATTGAGTGAGCCTTCATGTGCATGGTTAGGGTTTGTGAAAGATCATGAGTATCATTGTTATGTGAGGTTTGTTTGATAAGCATTGTTGAAAAATCTTTCATTGAGTGATTGGTTGAGTGGAATTGATTGAGCCTAGTTGATTGGAAGTGTTGAAGTGATAGTTCAAGTTTTGTGAAACAAATTGTTCTTTAAATTATGGATTGAGTTGAAGGAAAGATTGAAAGTGATTGAGCATTGTTGTGAGTGTGAAGCATATTGAGTCTCTAACAATTCTCTATATGTTTCTATGATAAAAAGAGATTGAAAGTGATTGAGCATTGTTGTGAGTGTGAAGCATATTGAGTCTCTAACAATTCTCTATATGTTTCTATGATTGGACGTAGTATTGTTGGAGTGAGGAGTAGATTGGACAAGTTCTAGTGAGGACTTGTTGAGCAGAGTTGAGGTAAGTCTTGGTGAAGACTTGTTGAGAAGATTGGACAAGTTCTAGTGAGGACTTGTTGAGCAGATTTGAGGTAAGTCTTGGTGAAGACTTGTTGAGCAGATTGGACAAGTTCTAGTGAGGACTTGTTGAGTAGATTTGAGGTAAGTCTTGGTGAAGACTTGAGAGAAGTGAGAGCAAGTTCTAGAGAGGACTTGTGGATAGATTTGAGGTAAGTCTTTGAGAAGACTTGTGAGCAAATTTGATTGATTGATTTGTTCAAACCTTGAGTTAAGGTTTAGGGCAGATCTAGTAGAGTTGATTTGTGATTGAGACAAGATTTATGTTAAGGCTTGAGGATAGATTTGAGGATAGATATTGAGTAGATTTGTGCTAGATTGAAGGACTATGTTTAGTGTAGATTTGAAGATAGATATTGAGAAGATTTGTGCTAGATCGAAGGACTATGTTTAGTGCAGATTTGAAGATAGATATTGAGTAAATTTGTGCTAGATCGAAGGACTATGTTTAGTGTAGATTTAAGATAGAGCTGAGAGCAAGATTTGGAGGTGACAGAGTATAGAGGATGATAGTCTCTAGTGGATAGAGGTCCATTAGCTAGGGCAGTGAAGATAGGTCTTCTGAGTGAGGGTAGGAGTCTTCAGTGGATAGAGATCCATAAGCCAGTGCAGTGGAGGCAGTAGTTCTTCTAGAAGATCACCAACTAGAGCAGAGGAGAAGGAGTTCTCCTGTGGATAGAGATCCATGAACTTGATTAGGGGATTGGTGTCTCCTTTGGATAGAGGTCCATAAACATTGTAATAGGGAAAGGATTCCCAAGAGATTTTTTGAGAAAATTTTAGTGAAATATTTTCTCCGTGGAGTAGCCCACATTGGGTGAACCACGTTAAATTGGTGTCTCTATTGTGTGTGGTGATTTATGCATTGCTTTGATTACTATTATTGATATTACCATTGATATATTGCATAATATTGATTGGGAAAGAAAAGTAAAAAGTGGTCTTATATTGTTCACCCCCTCTCAGTATAAGCTTGTGTTCTTCAATTGGTATCAGAGTGGGTTCCTTCGAAAGATTTTAATAACTTGAAGGAAAAGCTTACAAGAACATAGATGGATTCTCAGAGTGGATTCTCAAGAAATTCAGCACCATTGTTTGATGGGAACAATTATACACTATGGAGCACAAGGATGAAGTTTCATCTAATGGCACTTGGAAATGAAGTGTGGGAAGTAGTTGAAAATGGATACACACCACCGACAACTCCACCTACAGATAAATATGGTAAGCTTCTACATCATTACAATTCAAGAGCAATGAATGCAATTCAAAAGGGCTTACATGAAATAGAGTTTATAAAGATTATGCATTGCAAATCAGCAAAGGAAATTTGGGATAAGTTGCAAGGCATATATGAAGGAGATAAAAAGGTCAAAAGGGTAAAATTGCAAAATTTCAAGAGAGCATTTGAAGACCTAAAAATGAAGGATGAGGAAAACATTACGGAATATCTACTTCATGTGGATGAGGTTGTTAACTCCATGCAAGGACTTGGGCTTGAAGTTATAGAACCTGATGTGTGTGATAAAATTCTAAGGTCACTTCCAAAAAGGTTTAGTGAAAATATTTTAGCTATAGAAGAGTCGAAAGATATTGATATTTTGACAAGGGATGAATTACATGGCATTCTCATAACATTTGAGATAAGAATAAAAGAGGAACCTATTCCCTAGAAGGAAGCAACCTTCAAAGTTACTAAGAAGACAAAGGGTAAGAAGTCAGATTCAAGCAATGAGTCATCCAGTGATGAAGAAGTAAACTATGGCAGAAGGAACAAGGACTCAAGAAAATATAAAGGTACAAAATCAGTTAGATGTTTCAATTGTGGAAAATATGGTCACTATGCATCTGATTTTCTAGAGGCTAGAAATAGCAATGATGAAGAAAAATAGGATCATAAGAACAAGGAAATAGGAAAACATAGGTACCAAAAGAAAAGCAAAGATAGACAAGGCACACAAGGAAAGAAGTTTTTCCAAAGGCATAAGAAGAGTTTCTATGCAGACAAGGTAGGTAAAAGCTCAAGTGATAGTGATGATAGTTCCTCAGATAATGGTAAATATGAAGTTCTATTTCTAGAAAAAGAAAAAGAAGTTGTTAAGAAAAGGGCACCAATGATTCTCAAGTGTTTTAGATGTGGTAACTTTGGTCATCTTGAAGATAGTTGTACAAGGAATGGATTTAGTTTCAGTGATGATGAATATGAAGATACATTTGAAGGACCATAAGAGAATCTTCTTATGGCACTAGAAGAAGAAGGAGGTGATCCTATAGAAGATAAGTCAGAAAAGAATGAAGGTGATCCCAAAGGCAAACAAATAGAGGAAGAATCAGAGAAAGGAGAAGTAGATCTTGAGGGTGAGCTTATTCATGCCCTTGATGCATTAAGGGAGGTAAGAAAGCAAAACTCAAAACTCAAGCTTAAATTTCAAGAATGTGATGAAGAGAAAGGAAAGCTTATAGAGGATCTAAATAACTCAATAGCTAAGACAAGGAGATTCAAAGAGAAGTTAGAAGCTAAGGTTTTAGAGTGTGAAAGATTAGAGTATGAGGTAGCTTCACTAAGGAAGGAAGTAAAAGAGTCTAAGGATAAGTTACAAAGGTTTGGAAGAAGCTCAAAGAACTTGGACAAGATTATCAAGACACAAAAACCAACATCAAACAAGACAAGTCTTGGTTTTGAACATGTACAAAAGAAACAAGGAAAGGAGTCAATCTCAAGTTCTGAAGAAGAAGAAACTTTAGAAGAAGAGAGTGTAAGAGAAAGTGAGACTTCTAAGGAAGATTTGGATAACATAAAGTTCAACAAGGAAAGGAACAATGCACAAATGAGGAACAGATGGAACAGGAACCAACATAGGGTAAAAGAAACTAGGAGACCAATGGGGTCAAGGCAAGGTAGTTTCAATGGATGATGCTTCTCATGTCATAGGTTTGGGCACAAGGCTACATAGTGCAGGACACATGAAATATAGGAATATGGAAGTTTCAAAAATAGGCAACTTTTTCAAGGGTATTGCTACTCTTGTAATCAGTTTGGTCACAAGGCAGTAAATTGTAGGGTTCATGACAGGAATGGATATGGCTTCACCAAGAGAAACCCCAAGACATTTGCACCTTTAAGGAATAACAACATTAAGTGTTATAAGTGCAATAATGATGGGCACACAACAAAGTGGTGTAGAGCAAAAATTCTAGAGACAAGCAGGAACAAGAATAGTCAGAGGAATCAGAAGAATCAGTTGAGGAAGAAAGTGGACAAAGGTAAAGATCAGTGTATGTTGGGAGTAGAAATACTCCCACCCCAGAATTAATCACCTCAAGAGGAGGTGGGGGAGGGGCTAAGCTAAGAATCTCATTCTTAGCCCCGAGCCCCAAAGGTGACCCTTTGCCATTGATGACAAAGGGGGAGAGATTTGAGTTAGAGGGAGAGCATTCAGTCAGGGGGAGTAGTTTCTCAAGGAAAGCAACTTTTGAAAAAGAAAAAGGAATGGTAAAAATAAAGGGGTTGCCATCAATGACAAAGGGGGAGATTGTTGGAAATTTTGAGTAGTTTTGTTGTCATTGATGTCAAAGGAATATTGGTTTAATGTCATCGTCATTAAGGACATCAAGTGGTTTTTCCAAAAGCAAGAAGGTCTTGGAAAGGAATAGGATATAATATTTATTTTTAATATTATATGCCTAAAAGGGCCCAAAGGATGAAATTCCGAGAAAGGAGAAGCAAGCTTAAATTAAATAATAATATTTTATTATTATAATATTTTGGGCCAAATAACAAGGTGAAGAAAAACAAAGTCCAAATTGAAAAGACCCATGAGCAAATTTTCAAAGGTTTAATTTAAATTAAAATATTTTAATCTTTGATTAAAATTTTAATTTAAATTAGTAAAGGAGGCAAAGGTTTTTAAATTTAATATTTAAAAATTAAATTCAAATTTTTAAATTCGAAAAAAGGGTCGACGTGAGAAATCAAAAGAGGAATGAGTATTTATATAGGAAATGATTTTTATTTCCTAAGTCTTTTTCATCACACCTTCGAATGCGAATTGAGGATATCGTGCGCTGTGTTTAAGAAGAGAGCAATTTGAGTTTAAAGTGTTTTGGAGGGAAACAAAAACAACAAAGGTTGTGCATTGGGTTGACTTCCCACCGATGGTGGTAGCACAGATGGCAGTTGGGAGAGTGTTAAGGTTTGCATGGAGGAGATCGTGGTTCGATCCATGTGATCAATAATTTTGGAGGAGAGAGCCCTTCATCCATTTTGTTTGGCATTTTTGAGAGGTGATAGTATTTGTGGGACAGCATGCGCATTGTGTTTCATGTGGGTGCACAGCCCACTTGGTGGCCTAGCTAGGAGCTAGGGCATTGGGAGTGCAAAGGTCACGTGGTCGAATCCATCAAAGTCTTCTTTTGTGGGAAGAACAAACAAAAGGTATGCCATTCAATTTTTGGTGTTGAAAATTAAATACATTGAGATTATCATGGATGTTAAGTGCTTAGGGGAGTTATAAGGTAAAGAAAAATTAAAATATTTTTATTTTGATTTTTGGTGATTGAAATTTATAAAGTGTGGAGATTATAAGGTGTATAAGGGTTTTGCTATGCATGTTGTTTTTAATGAAATTATTGAGTTGAATATTGTGAGTTTGGAGATTATAAGGTGTGCAAGGAAAATTGTTAAGAGTTGTGTTATGATGAAATTATTGAATTGAATATTGTGAGTTTGGAGATTATAAGGTGTACAAAAGGATTTGTTATTTTGTATGAAGAATAATATTTGAGAAAATTATTTTGTGGAGATCTTGAGAGAGGTTGTGGTAACCTAACCCTAGTGTTGGTAAAGAAAAATTTGATTGTGGTTAAGACAGGTTTTGAAGACATATCTCCATCAAAATAAAAGGTATGGGTACATCTTCCTTGTGAGAAAAATATTGTTGGATTGGATGTTGTGAATGCTAAGTTGGAGTGAAAAGGATTGTTTGGTAAGCATTGTTGAGTTTGGTTTTGTGATATCCAATATTGATGCTTAAAGGTTTTTCTGGAATAAAGGTTGATGATAGAAACCTTGTTTGATAAGCATTGTTGGAAATATTGAGTGAGCCTTCATGTGCATGGTTAGGGTTTGTGGAGGATCATGAGTATCATTGTTATGTGAGGTTTTTTTGATAAGCATTGTTGAAAAATCTTTCATTGAGTGATTGGTTGAGTGGAATTGATTGAGCCTAGTTGATTGGAAGTGTTGAAGTGATAGTTCAAGTTCTATGAAACAAATTGTTCTTTAAATTCTGGATTGAGTTGAAGGAGAGATTGAAAGTGATTAAGCATTGTTGTGAGTGTGAAGCATATTGAGTCTCTAACAATTCTCTATATTTTTTATTGAAGTGATTGAGCATTGTTGTGAGTGTATGTTAATTTTAATTGGTGAATTCTTGTGAGGTTTGTTGAGATTGGACAAGTTCTAGTGAGGACTTGTTAAGTAGATTGAGGTAAGTCTTGGTGAAGACTTGTTGAGCATATTGGACAAGTTCTAGTGAGGACTTGTTGAGTAGATTTGAGGCAAGTCTTGGTGAAGACTTGTTGAGCATATTGGACAAGTTCTAGTGAGGACTTGTTGAGAAGATTTGAGGTAAGTCTTGGTGAAGACTTGTTGAGCAGATTGGACAAGTTCTAGTGAGGACTTATTGAGCATATTTGAGGTAAGTCTTGGTGAAGACTTGAGAGTAGTGAGAGCAAGTTCTAGAGAGGACTTGTGGATAGATTTGAGGTAAGTCTTTGAGAAGACTTGTGAGTAGAGTTGATTGATTGATTTGTTCAAACCTTGAGTTAAGGTTTGGGGTAGATCTAGAAGAGTTGATTTATGATTGAGACAAGCTTTGTGTTAAGTCTTGAGGATAGATTTGAAGACAGATATTGAGTAGATTTGTGCTAGATCGAAGGATTATGTTTAGTGCATATTTGAAGATAGATATTGAGAAGATTTGTGCTAGATCAAAGGACTATGTTTAGTGCAGATTTGAAGATAGATATTGAGTAAATTTGTGCTAGATCGAAGGACTATGTTTAGTATAGATTTAAGATAGAGTTGAGAGCAATCTTTGGAGGTGATAAAGTATAGAGGATGATAGTCTCCAGTGGATAGAGGTCCATTAGCTAGGGTAGTGAAGATAGGTCTTCTGAGTGAGGGTAGGAGTCTTCAGTGGATAGAGATCCATAAGCCAGTGTAGTGGAGGTAGTAGTTCTTCTAGAAGATCACCAACTAGAGCAGAGGAGGAGTTCTCCTATGGATAGATATCCATGAACTTGATTAGGGGATTGGTGTCTCCTTTGGACAGAGGTCCATAAACATTGTAATAGGGAAAGGATTCCCAAGATATTTGTTGAGAAAATTTTAGTGAAATATTTTCTCCGTGGAGTAGCCCACATTGGGTGAACCACGTTAAATTGGTGTCTCTATTGTGTGTGGTGATTTGTGCATTGCTTTGATTATTGTTGTTGATATTGCCATTGATATATTGCATAATATTGATTGGGAAAGAAAAGTAAAAAGTGGTCTTATACTGTTCACCCCCCTCTCAGTATAAGCTTGTGTTCTTCAACAAATGTGCATAAAAGGGGTGATGAGTTGTTCATCCCCTACTCACACCTACACATGGGGAAGCAACCCATTTGGATGCCACTTGGCAAACTACCACATATTAGAAACATAGTTGCAATTCTTCGTGAATCATTGACTTTGAAACTTGGTAACCGTTTATCGAGAGTTGACAAACCATTTTTTAGCCTCTTGAAGCAGAATTTTCTACCATTTTCAACATTCAAATTCAAATTTAAGGTGCCAAAGGTGATATTTTTCAATTTTTTGCAATTTTCACCTCAAATCCAATTATTTTTACCTCCATTAATCTGAATTTTGTAAATTCAAAGGCTAATTTTCTCAATTTTAGTGCTAATATTTTACCCATTGTTCATTTGAAGGGTAAATTATTTTTGTAAATTGCACAATTTGTGTAAAAATTGAAGCACTAAATTTAACCTTTTTGTAAATTGGAAGGCAATTTTTATAAATCTATGTCAATTTTTGCTTTAGGAATTTCACAATTTGTCCTAAGCAATTGCCTAAATAGCTCTTGCAACCACATTAGATTTCTCTTAACCTGGCATATACACATCACCAAATGGTTGTTGACATTAAAACAAACATGGAAAATCTTACTATTGTAGTAGATATTTTAGCAGATAAAGTGAAATATATTACTATCCAATTGACTCCTAGTGATGTCAAAATTTATAACAAATTTGCCAACAAGGCAAAATGTGAGGTCAAATTGTATGACGGATCAAGAGATCCTGATGTCTTGTCTACTTGGATTTTAGATATGCAAACTTGGTTCACCTATGATAAAATTCTTGAATATGAACAAGTTGCTTTTGCCACAATCAAAATCATAGGCTTAGCAAAAGTTTTGATTGTAGAAATGAAGAACACAAGCTTATACTGAGAGGGGGGTGAACAGTATAAGACCACTTTTTACTTTTCTTTCCAAATCAATATTATGCAATGTATAGATAGCAATATCAACAATAGTAATCAAAGCAATGCACAAATCACCACACACAATAGAGACACCACAATTTACGTGGTTCACCCAATGTGGGCTACTCCACGGAGAAAATATTTCACTAAAATTTTCTCAATCAATCTCTTGGGAATCCTTTCCCTATTACAATGTTTATGGACCTCTATCCAAAGGAGACACCAATCCCCTAAATCAAGTTCATGGATCTCTATCCATAGGAGAACTCCTTCTCCTCTGCTCTGGTTGGTGATCCTCTAGAAGACTACTGCCTCCACTACACTGGCTTGTGGATCTCTCTCCACTGAAGACTCTTGTCCCCACTCAGAAGACCTATCCTCACTACCCTAGCTAATGGATCTCTATCCACTGGAGACTACTATCCTCTCTACTCTGTCACCTCCAAAGATCTATCTCAAATCTACACTAAACACAGTCCTTCGGTCTAGCACAAATCTTGCTCAATCTCTATCTCTCAGTCTGGCACAAACCTATCCTCAAATCTGCACCAAACTTCTATCCTCAAATCATATGCACTAAACACTATCCTTCGATCTAGCACAAATCTATCCTCGATCTCTATCCTCAAGCCTTAACTCAAGGCTTGAATCAACTCTATTGGATCTGCCCTAAACCTTAACTCAAGGTTTGAACAAATCAATCAACTCTACTCTCAAGTCTTCTCAAATACTTGTCTCAAATATACCTTGTAAGCTTCCACAAAATCTCACACTAATATATCCACAAGTCCTCTCTAGAACTTGTCCAAATATACTCCACAAGTCCTCTCTAGAACTTGCTCAAATATCTCTACAAGTCCTCTCTAGAACTTGCTCAAATATGCTCTACAAGTCCTCTCTAGAACTTGCTCAAATCTGCTCAATAAGTCCTCTCAAGAACTTATCCAAATCTATATTGTAAGCTTCCACAAAAGCTCACACAAAATCAGTCCACAAGTCTCCTCAAAGACTTACCTCAAATCTGCTCAACAAGTCCACACAGAACTTGTCCAATCTCATAGAAACATAAAGAGAATTGTTAGAGACTCAATATGCTCTATACTCATCACAATGCTCAATCACTCTCTTAGAAACATAAGGAGAATTGTTAGAGACTCAATATGCTTCAAATTCAACTCAATGCTCAATCACTTTCTCAACTCAATTCAGAATATAGAATAGTTTGTTTTATGGAACTTGAACAATCACTTCACACATCCACTTGACTAGGCTCAACCAACTCTACTCAACCAATCACTCAATGAAACACCCCTTTCTCACAAACCCTAGTCCAAGCATATAAACACCAACTCAAAATATTTCCAACAATGCTCAACAATAAATCTCACATAACAATGATACTCATGATCTTTGCAAACCCTAGTTCAAGTTCTTTGCTCAACAACTCACTTCAACAACAATTCTTATAAAACAATCTTCACATAGCAATGATACTCATGTTATTTTCAAACCCTAGTTCAAGTTCTTCACACAACCAATGGCTTCAACAACAATGCTTAACAAACAAGGTTTTAACAACAATTCTTTATTCTAGAAAACCTTGAAGCATTAACTCAACATACTCAATAGGAAACCCTAATCAAGTCCTTTTCACTCCAAACTTATTTTTAGAAACACCAATCACACAACTTAAATTTGGAAGAATATGCCCATACCTTTTTCTTGATGATAAGGAACTTCAAGAAACTGCCACAACAATAAAACACTTCTTTGCCAAGCTCAAGAAGGTTAGTTAACAATACAAGGCATATAATAATTCATGAATACACCTTATTACTCCAATCTTAAAATAATATCCAACACCACAATAATTTGAATATTCACTTCTCAAAACCCTAGGACATCACAAATTGATCTCAATCAAACATATTTGTCATAAGCCACTTCAGAATTTTATTCTTCAAAAATCAATCTACTTTTCTACTTATGACTCCCTATTTTATTATTGCATTTTAAAGATAAAACCTTTAATAAATAATGCAATAACTAATATTTCATTTTCTAAGGTAAAAGAGCTTTTATCCACCAATTAAAATTTCACCTAACACTTTTATAAAACCCACAAAACTCCTTTTTAACTTAGGCACTAATCAAACCATTTACCTCCTTATTTCTCCTAAGTCTAACCTTAGCCTAAGTCAAAAATCAAATATCAAATAAAAGAATGTTACCACTTTGGCTTTGCATGAAGTGCTTCTCTCCTTAAGCGCTTTCACCTTGGCTCCCAATGATGTGGAGCCACGTGCTCCCTTGGAGCCTCCACTCCCTTGCACCCTTTGATTTCCACAAGCCACGTCTTGGCTTCTTCTCTCACGCTGCCCTAAGTCTTCGCACGAACTGTTGTTTCACGAGGAGAAATTTTACAAAGCTCGGAGATCAATTATTTTGGTAGATGAGAGGATGCTTAACCTTTGAGAAGGCTATGGTATTTATATACCATGTGCCTTTGTTTCTTCACGTCGATGGTGAGAACGCGGTGACGTCGATGGAAGAGGGGCAAACCTTGCCCGTGAATAACCCGATGCTCAAGCTTTATAATATGCACCCAAAATTTATTAAAGCACCCAAACTTTAGCTTATTTAATTTATTAAATATAATAAATTAAATTATTTTGAAGAATTTAATTATTATAATTTAATAATTAAATGGGCTTTGGTCTTTTAAACCAAACTTTAGGGCATCCTCGATTTTTAGAAAAACCTTGCAACTTGCCCACATGGTTTTAATGAAAACCATTAAAATTACCACCATTGGTTTTAATAAAAACCATTCAAATCTGCCATTCATAATATTGTGAGGTGTGCTATGATGTCTTTTCACTTGCACCTTTCAACCATTCGACGTCAGTGGTGATTCGCTTCTTGGCATCAATGACAACTTCATGTTTTGACATAAATCAACAATGCCATATTTCTATCTTGACATCAATGACAACTCTTATGGACTCAAAATGTCCAACAATCTCCCCCTTTGTCATTGATGGCAACCCAACTTCTTTTTACCAAAAACTTGACCTTTCCTTTGTTCTGCTCCCCTTGGCTCAATGCTCTCTCCTCTTTTCTCAAATACCAAATCTCTCCCCCTTACTCAAATCTCTCCCCTTTGACATCAATGGCAAAGGGTCACCTTTGGGGCTCGAGGCTAAGAATGAGCCTCTTAGCTTAGCCCCTCCCCCACCTCCTCTTGAGGTGGTTAATTCTGGGGTGGGAGTATTTCTACTCCCAGAAAGCACTATTCTTTACCTTTATCCTCTTTCCTTCTTATCTGATCCTTCTGATTCCTCTGACTATTTCTTTCCATATCCATGTTCCTGTCCATGTCTACATTCTGGTTCTTGTTCATATCCATATTCATGTTCCATGTTCATATTCATGTTCTTGTTCCTGTTCATATTTGATTTTAGAATGTCTGCTCTACACCACTTTGTTGTGTGACCATCATTATTGCACTTATAACACTTAATGTTATTATTCCTTGGAGGTGCAAATATCTTAGGATTTCTCCTAGTGAAGCCATATCCTCTTCTATCATGAACCCTGCAATTCATTGCCTTGTGACCAAACTGATTACATGAGTAGCAATACCCATGGAAAAGTTATTTGTTCCCATATTCCTATCTTTCATGTGTCCTACACTGTGAAGCCATGTGCCCAAACCTGTGACATGAAAAGCATCTTCCATTGAAGCCTCCTTGTCTTGACCTCATTGGTCTTCTAGTCTCTCTTGACCTATTCTGATTGTTGTTCCATCTGTATCTTCTTTGTGCATTGTTCCTATTCTTGTTGAAATCTCTATTGTCCAACTCATCCTCAGATGTCTCACTCTCTTTTACACTATCTTCTTCTGAATTATCTTCATCTGAAGTTTCTTCTCCTCCAAAACTTGAGTTTGAATTTCCTTCCCATTTCTTTTGAACCTGTTCAAATCCAAGACCTATTTTGCTTGATGTAGGCTTTTGTATCTTGATGAACTTATCCAAGTTCTTTGAGCTATTTTTGAACCCTTTTAGCTTGAATTTGGAGTCTTCTAAATCTTCTCTTAGTAGTGCCACTTCTTGTGCTAACTTTTCACATTCTAAGATCTTTGCTTCTAACTTATCCTTGAACCTTTTTGCCTTAGCCTTTGATTTTTCTAAATCCTCTATAAGCAATCTTCTCTCTTCATCACATTCTTGAAACTGAATTTCAAGTTTAGAGTGTTGCTTTCTTACCTTCTTTACTATTTCAAGAGCATAAATAAGTTCTCCCTTGAGATCATATCCATCCTTTTCTGAATATTCCTCTATTTGTTTACCTTTGTCCACATCTTTATTTTCTATTGGCTTGTCTTCTATAGGATCATATTTTCCTTCTTCTAATGCCATTAGAATATTCTCTTCTAGTCCTTCAAGTGTATCTTCATATTCATCATCACTGAAACTATAACCATCCCTTGTACAATTATCTTCAAGATGTCCAAAGTTACCACATCTAAAACACTTGAGAATTACTGGAGTCCTTTTCTTAACTTGTTCTTTTTCTTCAATCATAAATAGGACTTCATCTCTATCATTATCTGAAAAACTAGCATCACTATCACTTGAGTACTTACTTGCCTTATCCGCATAGTAGCTCCTCTTTTGCCTTTGGAAGAACTTCTTTCCTTGTCTGCTTTGTCCATCCTTGCTTTTCTTTTGGTGCTCGTTTCTCGATTCCCTGTTCTTGTGATCCTATTTTTCTTCATCATTGTTATTCTTAGCTTCTTGAAAATCAGTTGCATAATGACCATACCTTCCACAATTGAAACATTTAACAGATCTTGTATCTCTAGATCTTCTTGAATCCTTATTCTTTCTACCATAATTTGCTTCTTCATCACTGGATGACTCATTGCTTGATTCTGACTTCTTACCCTTTGTCTTCTTGATTGCTTTGAATGTTGCTTCTTTCTGAGGATTTGGTTCCTCTTTTGTTCTTATCTCATGTGTTGTAAGAATACCAAGAAACATATCTCTTGTCAAAGTATCACCATCCATTGACACTTCTATAGCAGAAACCTTTTCACTGAATCTTTTTGGAAGAGTTCTTAAGACTTTATCACAAACATCTGATTCATCAATCTTCATTCCAAGTCCTTGCATAGCATTAACAACCTCATCAATTCGAAGTAGATAAGTACTAATATTTTCCTCATCCTTCATTCTTAATTCTTCAAATTGTCCTTTGAGATTTTGCATCTTTGCTTTCTTGACACATTTATCTCCTTCATATATATTTTGTAGTTTATCCCACATTTCTTTTGTAGTTTGACAATGCATAACTTTCATAGACTCTGTTCTATGCAAACCTCTCAAAAGTGCATTCATTGCTTTTGAATTGTAATGTTGTAGGAGCTTACCTTCCTTATATATAGGAGGATTAATTAAGGGATCGTATCCAATTTCAACTGCTTCCCAAATTTCATTGCCAAGTGCCATCAGGTAGATCTTCATTCTCATACTCCAATATATATAGTCACTTCCATCAAATACTGGTGCTGAATTATCTGAGGACACATTCTTAGAATCCATTGTGTTCTTGTTAGCTTTTCCTTCAAGTTGTTAAACTCTTCTGAAGGAACCCGCTATGATACCAATTGAAGAACACAAGCTTATACTGAGAGGGGGGTGAACAATATAAGACCACTTTTTACTTTTCTTTCCAAATCAATATTATGCAATGTATAGATAGCAATATCAATAACAGTAATCAAAGCAATGCACAAATCACCACACACAATAGAGACACCACAATTTACGTGGTTCACCCAATGTGGGCTACCTCCACGAAGAAAATATTTCACTAAAATTTTCTCAATCAATCTCTTGGGAATCCTTTCCCTATTACAATGTTTATGGACCTCTATCCAAAGGAGACACCAATCCCCTAAATCAAGTTCATGGATCTCTATCCATAGGAGAACTCCTTCTCCTCTACTCTAGTTGGTGATCCTCTAGAAGACTACTACCTCCACTACACTAGCTTGTGGATCTCTCTCCACTGAAGACTCTTGTCCCCACTCAGAAGACCTATCCTCACTACCCTAGCTAATGGATCTCTATCCACTAGAGACTACTATCCTCTCTACTCTATCACCTCCAAAGCTCTATCTCAAATCTACACTAAACATAGTCCTTCGGTCTAGCACAAATATACTCAATCTCTATCTTTACTCCTCACCCCAAAACTCTATCCTCAACCCAACACCCAACAACAGTCCTTCGATCTAGCACAAATATATCCTTGATATCTATCCTCAAGCCTTAACTCAAGGCTTGACTCAACTCTGCTAGATCTACCCTAAACCTTAACTCAAGGTTTGAACAAATCAATCAACTCTACTCTCAAGTCTTCTCAAATACTTGTCTCAAATATACCTTGTAAGCTTCCACAAAATCTCACACTAATCTATCCACAAGTCCTCTCTAGAACTTGTCCAAATATGCTCCACAAGTCCTCTCTAGAACTTGCTCAAATATGCTCTACAAGTCCTCTCTAGAACTTGCTCAAATATACTCTACAAGTCCTCTCTAGAACTTGCTCAAATATGCTCAATAAGTCCTCTCAAGAACTTATCCAAATCTATATTGTAAGCTTCCACAAAATCTCACACAAAATCAGTCCACAAGTCTCCTCAAAGACTTACCTCAAATATGCTCAACAAGTCCACACAGAACTTGTCCAATCTCATAGAAACATAAAGAGAATTGTTAGAGACTCAATATGCTCTATACTCATCACAATGCTCAATCACTCTCTTAGAAACATAAGGAGAATTGTTAGAGACTCAATATGCTTCAAATTCAACTCAATGCTCAATCACTTTCTCAACTCAATTCAGAATATAGAATAGTTTATTTTATGGAACTTGAACAATCACTTCACACATCCACTTGACTAGGCTCAACCAATCACTCAATGAAACACCCCTTTCTCACAAACCCTAGTCCAAGCATATAAACACCAACTCAAAATATTTCCAACAATGCTCAACAACCAATCTCACATAACAATGATACTCATGATCTTTGCAAACCCTAGTTCAAGTTCTTTGCTCAACAACTCACTTCAACAACAATGCTTATAAAACAATCTTCACATAGCAATGATACTCATGTTCTTTTCAAACCCTAGTTCAAGTTCTTCACACAACCAATGGCTTCAACAACAATGCTTAACAAACAAGGTTTTAACAACAATTCTTTATTCCAGAAAACCTTGAAGCATTAACTCAACATACTCAATAGGAAACCCTAATCAAGTCCTTTTCACTCCAAACTTATTTTTAGAAACACCAATCACACAACTTAAATTTGGAAGAATATGCCCATACCTTTTTCTTGATGATAAGGAACTTCAAGAAACTGCCACAACAATAAAACACTTCTTTGCCAAGCTCAAGAAGGTTAGTTAACAATACAAGGCATATAATAATTCATGAATACACCTTATTACTCCAATATTAAAATAATATCCAACACCACAATAATTTGAATATTCACTTCTCAAAACCCTAGGACATCACAAATTGATCTCAATCAAACATATTTGTCATAAGCCACTTCAGAATTTTATTCTTCAAAAATCAATCTACTTTTCTACTTATGACTCCCTATTTTATTATTGCATTTTAAAGATAAAACCTTTAATAAATAATGCAATAACTAATATTTCCTTTTCTAAGGTAAAAGAGCTTTTATCCACCAATTAAACTTTCACCTAACACTTTTATAAAACCCACAAAACTCCTTTTTAACTTAGGCACTAATCAAACCATTTACCTCCTTATTTCTCCTAAGTCTAACCTTAGCCTAAGTCAAAAATCAAATATCAAATAAAAGAATGTTACCACTTTGGCTTTGCACGAAGCGCTTCTCTCCTTAAGCGCTTTCACCTTGGCTCCCAACGACGTGGAGCCACGTGCTCCCTTGGAGCCTCCACTCCCTTGCACCCTTTGATTTCCACAAGCCACGTCTTGGCTTCTTCTCTCACGCTGCCCTAAGTCTTCGCACGAACTACTGTTTCACGAGGAGAAATTTTGCAAAGCTCGGAGATCAATTATTTTGGTGGATGAGAGGATGCATAACCTTTGAGAAGGCTATGGTATTTATATACCATGTGCCTTTGTTTCTTCACGTCGATGGTGAGAACGCGGTGACATCGATGGAAGAGGGGCAAACCTTACCCATGAATAACCCGATGCTCAAGCTTTATAATATGCACCCAAACTTTATTAAAGCACCCAAACTTTAGCTTATTTAATTTATTAAATATAATAAATTAAATTCTTTTGAAGAATTTAATTATTATAATTTAATAATTAAATGGGCTTTGGTCTTTTAAACCAAACTTTAGGGCATCCTCAATTTTTAGAAAAACCTTGCAACTTGCCCACATGGTTTTAATGAAAACCATTAAAATTACCACCATTGGTTTTAATAAAAACCATTCAAATATACCATTCATAATATTGTGAGGTGTGCTATGATGTCTTTTCACTTGCACCTTTCAACCATTCGATGTCAGTGGTGATTCGCTTCTTGGCATCAATGACAACTTCATGTTTTGACATAAATCAACAATGCCATATTTCTATCTTGACATCAATGACAACTCTTATGGACTCAAAATGTCCAACAAGAAATACAAACCACAATGCTACCATGACTTGGAAAGAATTGATCCAAATTCTGAAAAACATATTTTTCACCAAACTATCAAAGTCATCTCATGTCCAAGTGGTATAGGTTGAGGTAAGCCTATATATGTCAGTTTCAGACTACATTTTCTAATTCAATAGGCAAAGGGTTCTTCTTGTTGTGAAATATTCAGAAGAGGATTTGATTAACAAGTTCACTCATAGATTGCAAGGTCAAATTTTTAGGGAAATCAAATTCAATGATTTCCTCACTTTGGATGTGATATTCAAGCATGCCATTATAGCAGTGGAGAAAGTTGGTGCCTCTCACAAATCTCTACCTTCACAAGAAAGCAACTCCAAATTCATGAATCAACATCAACAAAATGTGAAGAACACTTATCATTCTTACCCTAATTCTTATTCTCCTCCCACTTCTCCTAAAGCACATTCTTCTTCTTCTCACTCTAAATATTCTTCTTCTTCAACAATGTATTGTGATTTTTGTAAAAAATCATGGTCATACAAATTCTAGATGTTCTACATTTGAAATAGTGAAGAATAATTTCCTATTTGTAAATCCTACAAATGAGGAACCATAATATGGTCCCATTATTATTATTATTATTATTATTATTATTATTTAAGCGAAAAACCCCTTGTGGAGCTGCCTTGGTCTAAGAGACCATGAACAAGGGGTTCTACACCATCAAAGTCACTCGAGGGTCGCACCCGACCCTGCCCGCACCAACATTATCAATTGGATTTTGGATACCCAATTCAGCTTTTTGGTAGGGTGGAGATTTGAACATGGGACCTCCCTTGGAGGATTGCCCTCTCCTCTCCAACTCACCTACAACACCTGGGTTAATATGGTCCCATTATGACTACAGGGACAAAAGAAGAATATCCAGCTTTAAAGGGTAAACTAAACAAAGTTACCCGCATGTCAAGTGTTTTTGCACAAGGGGGTCATGACCATTTGTTTGTCACTCAAACCCACCTTACTCATGATTTTTATGTGGATTGTATAATATATAATAACTCATAGAAGAATATCATTGCGAGGAACATTATCGAGAAGTTAAATCTTCTCATAAAGCCACATCTCCAACCCTACGCACTTGGGTGGAAGTATGTCAACTCTACATCCAACATCACACACACTTGCACCTTATATTTTGCTTTTGGTGATGAGTTTGTGGGTAAGGTATGGTGCGATACCACTGAGATGGATTGTTGTGAACTATTTCTTGGTAAGACCTATCAATTTGATAGGAATGCAGTGTATCATTCTAAAAAGAACACATACACCTTGGATTTGCATGATAAAACCTATTTGATACAAAGCACTACACCCACATAAAATTTGATGCTAAGTTGTAGACAAGCTCATAAGCCATTAATTCAAGCACTTGTATTGTCTCCTACTTGCATAAGTCCCACACAAGATAAAGAACAAGCACCTCCAAAGACTCATGATAAAGAAGAATCTTCACTTCCAAAAATTGAACAATCACAAGAGCTCATGGTTAAGGAACCTATCAGTCTCACTCATGAGAAAGATACCAACCATTCCATTGGCATAATTTTGGGTATACCTATGAACACACAACCACTTACTCCATAAAAGCTACCTTTAGCATTGCTCTCTTCCTCCATTGCACATACGAAGGAGTAAGATAAGGTAACATCATTCATTTAGCATTGGTAGAGCCTTTAGAGAAAGATAACACAAGACTTGCAAAAGACTTAGCAAGAGTAGTAGAACACAATGGGTAAGCATCCCAGTCCTCATCCATTTTAGGTTGGAGATAGATTTTGGCTTCCTTTGGATAAGCAACACTTTTTAGAGACATCATATCAAGATCCTCCTTTGGCACCTAAACCTGTCATCAACCCTACAGTAGCAATGGCACCTAACCCTCAGCTTTTGCTCATTACAAATAGATTTTTTGACATGAAGACTCATCACACTTGATAGGGTTCTTCCACTTCTTACCTTGTCACCCACCATGGTCACTTTCCACATATGGCTCGTTGGATTCCTCACCATAATATGGCCCATGAATTTCCACATTTGTTGAGAGCATTGGGATCCAATGCTTCTATGGTTGGGAGGAGTGTTGAGGATATTATTGTACCTTAGGCTTAATTATAAGCCTAAGTTATTATTATTATTATTTCTTATTTCTTGCATTGTAATATGTGAGGCATAGTATGTCCACAAAGGATATGTGTTTGTTATTTGTTAGAATGCATAGTTAGACTATTAGAGATATGGTTTATCATCTACTAGTTAGTTGTTTGTTGCATCCATGTTTGGCAAGTGGTTATCCCTGCATATATTTTAGTTATAGTTGGTTGGTCTTGCATGGAAAATTGTTACAACCACTGTAACCTATGTGATTCCTTGTAGTTTCTATATATTCTATTGCTAATAATAAATAATCAGCTTCACATGTCCTATTTCCATATCACATGGCCTAATGGATTTAAGTGGGTTTCTTCCAAGCCTTTTGGAACATAGTGAGTGAGGATGTAGTAGTAACAGTAAGAGAGTTGTACCAATTAGGTAAAGTGCTAAAAGAATACAATAGTACTTTCCTAGTGCTTATTCCAAAGAAGCCGAGGTTGAAGGGATTTTTACAATTTAGTTTAATTAGTCTGTGTAACACTACTTATAAGATAATATCAAAAGTGAATGCATTAAGACTAAATTTTATTCTTTCAAAGATCATTTTAGAGTAGCAAGGGTTCTTTATGAAGGGTAGGCAAATTTTGGATGGAGTAATCACACTCCATAAGACTATGCATTCAGTTAAAAGTAGTAAAAGGGAGGGAATAATGTTAAAGCTTGACATGAATAAAGCCTATGATAGGGTCTCATGGTGTTTCCTAGATAGAGTTCTAGAGAAGTTTGACTTCATTAGACGTTGGAGAAGGTGGGTGAATAACTACTAGGGAGGACATAAATTATTAGTTATAATGAATAATTATTTATATGGATTGTTTGGAAGTAATAAGAGCTTAAGGCAAGCAAAACATTTGTCCCCGTATCTCTTCATAATAATGGTATAAGTATTGGGAAGTTGCATTGGATCGACAAAACAAGCAGGAGCAATAAGTGGGTTGAAACCTAATGAGCCTAAAAAATACTCATATTTTATATGGGTTTCATCGATTATTATACGGCAATATAATAGGAACTATGTACTTTTATGATGATTATGTAATTATTTAATAGAATTATGTGTGTTATCTAATTTGTGTGTTTTTGTGTGTTTTTGTGGAAATGTAGTTGGTTTTGACAAATTTGGATCAGTTGAGGTCTTTCATGTAATTATTTAATAGAATTATGTGTGTTATCTAATTTGTGTGTTTTAGTGTGTTTTTATGGAAATTTAGTTGGTTTTGACAGATTTGGATCAGTCGAGGTCTTTCATGGACTTGGCACTTTGTTTCTTTCAAAATCTAAGGCATGAAGGTAGGCGCCTTCCTCTTCAAGGAAGGCGCCAATAGAAGGTAGGCGCCTTCCTCTTCAAGGAAGGCGCCAATAGAAGGTAGGCGCCTTCCATATAAAGAAGGCATCCAACATACTTAGGTGCCTTTCACATAAGGAAAGTGTCCCATACAAGGTAAAGTGCCTTTCATATAGACTATAGAGAAGACGCCCATATCAGTAGGCGCCTTCCCCAGGAAGAAGGCGCTCCACATCAGTATGTGGCTTATACATACGAAAGGCACCTGTCAAAAGCACATGAGGAAGGCACCTTCCTCATAGAGAAGGCGCCTCCATTCTTTGCCAGTTGACCAAGTAAAGTGAAGTGGGCAGAGTTGACCGATGTCGTTCCAGTTCCACATCACGTAAGATAATTCTGGGAGTTGCACCAACAGATGAGAACGTCTTACCTACGCCAGGCGAAGCATGCACCAATCAAAAAACATGCAGCCATGAGAAACAAAACCATTTTTTAGCAGATATCGATTACATTTACCATACTATACCAGTTTAGTCTAGACTGAACTACTATTGTAACTTCTTTATAACAAAGATCTGTGTGTGTGCTATATAAACACACACAGACTTCTCTGATAGATATCTAGAATCCAGAAACCAAATTGAGAATACATTTGTCATTTTGAGGAAGTAGAAGCATTGTAATAATTCTTTTGCAAATACAATAAAGTTTGAGAGTTCCTAACTACGTGTTCAGCTGGAAGGGAGCTGTTGGAGCCTGGGCCCACTCCAAGCCAGTATTCCTTCCCTTTTTTTTACGCTTTCCTAGATTAGTTTCCTGCTTTCATAGGTTTATTTTTTGCATTGTTATTTTCATTTTTGCAATAGGTTTACTTTTATTATGCACGTATGAATATTTACATTCTCAAGATTTAATTATTCATACGTAAATTATTATGGTGTGGATGAATGATTGACAATATTTTAAACCCCCCAATAGTAGAATTAGATAGACTCATCTCAAAGTGGGTATTGTAAGTGATCTTGTCTGAGACACTTCTAAAGTTTATGAATCTCCCTGGGTTGACAATTTAAATGATCGAGAAGTGACAAAATAGGAGCAAAATTCACTTATGTTTGGCCCGCAACATTTTGGCATCATTGCTGGGGAAGCACATCTATTAGATTAATTGCAATACCTGAAAACCTTCTATCTGACTTTGTATGAGTTCTTCGATAAGAAGAGGACCTAATAGTCGGTTCATAAAATAAAGTCCACCAAAATATGAGTCAACCGAACATTCTATGTTTGAACTAGATTCGCCCGACTCACCGCCAATAGTCCACTGGAGTGAGGATCCTCGCCTTGTGCAAAGTGCTTCCTCATCCCATTAACTCAGGGAATAATGAACCATTGTAAACCCATTGTTTAAGAGGACAACCTCAGAGGAAGCACTATTATGGAAAGTTGTAAAATATCATATGATAACACCAGTCGATTTCAGAGCCCTGACTCAAAAAGTTTTGAACGATCGTAAGGCCATAAGAACTACATTAGAGACCATATTTCTTGAAAAAATGGTTGACAAAGAGGCTTCATCTGACTTTAGTTTCCCAATTGAGGAAGGAGTAGGAGAAACCAAAATGAAAAACATATCTCCTTATCATCTTCCTACCTTCAGAGGATACCCGACCGAGGACCCTGGCCTATTTTTATTTAAGTTTGATGTTCTATGCAGGTTTGTGGACTACAAATCTAATACACAAACGCTAAAGCTCTTTCCTTCCACATTAGATGATGTAGCTCTATGATGGTTCATTGGTCTAGGAGGAAAACACATTGCCACATGGGATCAAATGAAGAGGCTCTTTTTAGAGCAATATCAAGACTTTGGGAGAACAAGAGACTCCAGAGAGAAGGTCCTGAGAATGGCGCAAAAGGAAGATGAGTCTCTTGAAGAATGTTGGGAGAGATTCAACTTCAATATTCAATGATCTCCTCACGCGAAGCTAGATGATAAGTCTCTTAAAAGCATATTTTTGAGAGGACTTAACAATGAATCATTAGAAGCTCTCAACATGATTTCTGGAGGTGATGTCTACCAGCACGCTATGGAAGATATCCGATAATTATGCTAGAACTACTCAAGAAGGAGAGGTAAGACCACTCCTAGAGCCATGAAAGTGACTGCTTCGATCACAAAAATAGAAATAGGTAATATGCTGGAAAATTTGAAAAGCGAGATGCTTTCATCTCTGGAATTGCAGATGGATACGCTGCTGTTAGAGAAAAAGAAGCAAGAAAATGAGGTAACATTGGCTTATTTTTACCCAAAATGTAGAGGAAAGCATGCAAATAATGCATTCCCAAAAAACAAAGTTAGATTATGCATGGTCTATAAGCTAAATCATAAGACCTGATTGTGCCTACAATTGCCCAGTATCAAGGAGGATGTTGACGTTACAGAAGCCTATTTTGTAGGCAATCAGAGAAGTTGGCCACAACATCCTATGGGAAATATGCCACCAATGCCATCATACAGGGGAGGACCATACATGCCACAAGGCCAACCTCAACCATCTAACATAGGGTGGTGGGGGCCATCTCCTTGGTCCAATGCACCCATAGAAGCAACATTTCTGAACCAAAATCCTTGGATGCAGTATCAATACCCTGGGAAATAGTGGAGAGGCCATGCTCCATGGAACCCAGCTCCAAAGAATGTAGTGCCAGCTCACCCCCAACAAAAACTGCTAGCCTTGCCTATAGTGAGACCTATGTAGCTACCCACACAACTGATGGAAAATCCCAATAACAGAGTAAATCATTCGATATATAATGTAGAAGGTGAGATGTACCCGATGTATAATATTAGTTGTAATCCTATTCAACTTAGATTAGGTAGAAAACTAAGAGTAGAGACACCTCCGCTGATAGAAGAGGAGGCAGATTTAGAAGAAACACCTCTTATAGAAGAGGTGGAAGAAGAAGTGGCTGAGAGAACAAAGGCTCTATTTCCTAATCGGCTGCAAGAACAGAGGAAATTAATGCAATTGGAGTTTGATATTCTTTCTAGCTTGAAAAATCTCACAGTGATAATTCCACTTTTTCAAGCTATCCGAGACGTCCCGATATATTCTAAAGCAATAAAGGAGATGTGCCTAAGAAATTTAGGATGAAGAGTGACCCAGACTATCAATATTATGGGTAATTTGGCAGATTTAATGATGGGCAAGATGTGTCATCCTAAGTACGTAGACCCAAGCAGTCTAGTGTTGACTATAAAAATCGAGGGACATTCCTTGACCAATACGTTGGTCAATCTTAGTGCAAAAATCAACGTAATACCTTAGGAGACCATGCAGAGGCTACAACTCACAGACATGATACCTACCTCAATGGTTCTACAACTGGTTGATCGATCAACCGTAGCACCGAAACGAATGCTGGAGGATATAATAGTGATGGTCGATGCATGGGAATATCCGATCGACTTCCTGGTTTTACAGTCTAAAACCAGGTTGGGTGGCTACCCACTTATTTTGGGAAGACCATGGCTAGTGATAATCGATGCTTACATTAGCTACCATGATGGGCTGATGCCATATCCAATGGATAGAACGTAAAAAGGTTGACCATTTCACCCCTCGCGTAGTCTATTGATTCATCAAGAGAGTCTACGTTGACCAAGCACAAAGAGAAGGAGTTGTCCATCATCCAATCGATGATGGTGTTAGATGAATTGGTGGAGGAAGAATATGAGGATGGTGCTATCATAGAATTCCTCTAAGGAGAATCCTCTGACACCACACCTGAGTCACCATTAGTTGATGCCCAAGACCACCACATTCAATAGATAAACATTGGGTCAAGAAAAGCATTGAACTTCAATAGTGGGTTAACCCCCACACAGCTAATGGAAGTAGAAGAACTCCTGGTTAGGCACCAATAGGTATTTGCATGGGACTACTCGGATATGAAAGGTATCAACCCAAAAATATGTACCCATCGAATATACCTTGAAGAGCAAGTGACTCCAAGAAGGTAGCCACAAAGAAGAATGAATCCAGCAATGAAAGACATTATCAAGGTAGAATTGCAAAAACTCTCATCTTTCAGATTCATCTATCTAATTTTTGACAATGAGTGGGTGTCACCGCTTGTGGTGGTCCCCAAGAAGAACAGGAAGTGGTGGATTTGTGTGGACTACAGGGCGTTGAACAAAGCGACCAAAAAGGATCACTTCCCACTCCCATTCATTGATCAGGTCTTGGATACACTTTTGGGGTGGAAGTACTTCTCCTTCCTAGATGGATTTAGTGGATACAACCAGATCCAGATAGGAGAAGAAGACCAGGATAAAATGATGTTCACCTACCCTTGGGGAATGTTCACTTATCGGGTATTGCCTTTCGGGCTATGCAATGCACCTACCACCTTCCAAAGGGCGGTGCTGAGCATATTTTTAGACATGATAGGAGATGTGGTTGAAGTGTACATGGATGACTTCACCGTTTATGGAGAAACCTTTGATGAAGCAATGAAGAACTTGGAAAGAGTGCTCGAAAGAAGTGAGGAAAATAATTTGTCCCTTAGTAATGAAAAATGCTTTATGATGATGCAAGAGGGTATCGTATTGGGACACCATCTCTATGTAGAAGGAATAAAGGTTGATAAAAGGAAGATAGAGGTCATCAAGGACCTAACCAGCCCCAGAACGCAACGAGAGGTGAGAAGTTTCCTTAGATCTATCGGGTATTATCGATGATTTATTATCGACTTCAGTAAGATTGCAAAACCACTGCACACTCTGTGGTCTAAAGATGTGGAGTTCAACTGGATGGAAGACTGTGAAAGAGTGTTTCAGTCACTCAAGGAAAAGCTAATATCTACACCTATTCTAAGGGGATAAAATTGGGCCATACCCTTCCATATCTATTGTGATGCATCCAACAATGCAATTGGAGCAGTCCTCGGGCAGAAGGATGGTGAGGAATTTTATGCCATCTACTACGTCAGCAAAAACTTGGTAGGGGTTGAGCTCAACTATACAATGACAAAGAAGGAGTTCCTTGCAGTTGTGCATGCCATAAATAAATTATGCCATTATATCACCATATATCAGGTGTTTGTCCATACGAACCACACAACTATTAGGTATTTAATGAGCAAACCAGCTATTGGTGGAAGAGTTATCAGATGGCTTCTATTATTGCAGGAGTTCAACATAATAATAGTTGACAAGCTAGGCAAGGACAACATAGTAGCAGATTTTCTATCTAGATTAATACCAGTAGACCATGCGACAGTGGAAGACCAATTTTTGGATGAACATATGTTTACCATCAACGAATAAAAATTAATGCAGAGATGGATGGGACCATATGAGGTGGTAGAGCTCATCAAGAATGGTGTTGTACACATCAAAACCATTGATGGTAGTAATGTTGTATTGATAGTGAATGGCCACCGACTACGGCCCTACAGCACGTCCAAAAATTTACTAGTGGAGTCCAGAATAGGCATGGGGGAGACCCCATCCTTGTAAATCTGGACCAAACTCTCAACAAGTAAAATGATGGACATGGAGGTGTCCACAAAAATTAGTTAGTTTAGGTTTGTTTTATTTCTTACGATGTGTTTTGTAGGGACAACGCCCGTATGCAAGTTGCAGACATCCTAGTAGAGGGCCTACCAGGCATGGAATGTGTCTAACTTCCTGTAGTTTTCTTTTCTTTTTGTTTTCTTTTGCAGGTGAAGGACCTGATAGCTCGAAAAATAGGTATCTGGGAAACTAGGCCTGAACTTACTCAACATCCTAACACCTATGCACATAGTTTAGAATCAGCACCTATCCAAGCTCGGGCAAAGGCAAAAAACTTTCCTCTGGGGAAAATCACATGCCAGGCCTAGCAGGAGGATGCTGTGGCAACATGAAGAAAGTATGAGGAGGCTTGATCATCCTTGCCGAGATGATCATGACATGTTGCTAAGAAAAATGCCTTGCAGAAAGCCTTCATCTTCAAAGCAGACTCTCCACAGGAGGAATGGCACCTTCCTCTTCGAAGAAGGCACCTAACGAGGGTGGACGTTCCCATCGTGAAGAAGGTATCAAGTTGGAGGTAAGGTGCCTTCCTTATAAATAAGGCTCCCCATAGAAATAAGGTGCCTTCCTTATAAATAAGGTGCCCCACAGAAATAAGGTGCCTTCCTTATAAAGAAGACACCCCACAAAAATAAGGCTCCTTCCTTATAGACAAGGCGCCCAATTGAAATAAGACACCCGAAGGAGAGTCCTAAAAACAAAATTTGAGAAGGCACCTTTCGCATCATGAAGGTGCCATGAAAAAAAAAATGATGATGATCAAGGCGCATCCATTCAAAAGCGCCTTCCGTAGTGGGAAGGCATCATTCTTCAAAAGCGCCTTTCGCAACGGGAAGGCACCATTCTTCAAAAGCGCCTTCCATAGTGGGAAGGTGCCATTCTTCAAAATCACCTTCCACAACAGGAAGGCACCATCAAGCAAAAGTGCCTTCCACCTAGGGAAGGCACCATTCATTTAAAGCACCTTCCACTCGAGAAGGCACCAAAAAAGTGCCTTCCACTTATAGCTGGCACTTTGGTTTCATGTGCACCTTGATTCAAACAAGATCAACACACAATTGGGTAGCACCTGATTACCACCATACCCATGTGATGAAAAAAATACACCCCAATAAAAAATTATGCGGAGTTACAGGGCGAGATCCTCGCACATGCCTCAAAAATGATGGACAAACAGTTTTTCAAAGACCAATCAGGAGCCTGTCTTCGGTATCGAACCTCGAACAACGTAGCAACGAAGTCTAGCATAATCTGCACATGTGAAATACCCATCCTCCATGTCATAGGTCAATGAATCACTACTCTCCGTGATGCACAGAATATCCAATCAAGTATGTGCATAATTTTAATTAAATTTTTATATAATATTTCATGAATTATGCAGTACCAAAAAATAGCACCACCATGAAAATCATGCATCCCCCATGGCCGAAACATTGTGCCAACGATATGGCTCGAGAGGCGTACCTTGCCAACCCCAAAATTGAATGCTAGGGTTAGCCGACTTCCTTATAAGAAGGTGCCTTCCTGAGAGCGTAAGGTAGGAACAGAAGAGTGGTTAGGAAGGCGCCATGGGAGGATGATCAAAGAATCATGTCGTCAAGAAGAATGATCTGAGTGACACAAAGGGGATCAGGGGGGTGGTGAGGACTCAGTTCGAAGCCAAGGGATGGCTCGACTATTGTACCTGGGTCTTTTAGAACTATTATATGGAGGCATCCAAAGAATTTGCTACCTCCTTGAGAGGTGACGTAGCTCAGGTGCATGGAAGGGAGATCCCGGTCACCTCGAAATACATCTCCCAGGTGACCGGCTTGCCTCTCACAAGCGAGTGCACATACAAGGGTGGTACGTTGAAACAGTGCACCGAATTACTTGTGCTAGGAGAAAATGTGCAGGTAGAGAAGGAGGGGTTGCCAAAAAGCTGACTTCCTATGAACCTACAAAAGTTGTTCGAGCAAATTGTTTGCTTTTTCACATGCACTGGGAGATATTCCCACTTGCACGTTAATCATGTGCAGTTCTTAAATCACCACGTAGAAAAATAAAGATCGCACCTCCCGATGTTGGTCCACAGAAGAAGCAGTCATAGGCTATAGGTACAACCAGATCCACTGGAAAATGATGACGATGAAGAAATATGAAGAGCTACCTGTAGTTTTGATGCCACGAGGGCGTGGCATATGTTAGGCATGGGGGGATGATGAACCTCAAAAATGCTCATATTTTGTATGGGTTTCATCGATTATTATGCGATAATATAATAGGAACAAGTGTACTTTTATGAATGATTATTTAATTATTTAATAGAATTATGTGTGTTATCTAATTTTTGTGTTTTAGTGTGTTTTTGTGGAAATGTAGTTGGTTTTGACATATTTGGATTAGTCAAGGTCTTTCATGGACTTGGCACTCTGTTTCTTTCAAAATATAAGGCATGAAGGTAGGCATCTTCCTCTTCAAGGAAGGCACCAATAGAAGGTAGGTGCTTTCCGTATAAAGAAGGCGCCCGACATACTTAGGTACCTTCCATATAAGGAAGGCACCCCATACAAGGTAAAGCGCCTTCCGTATAGAGAAGGTGGCCACATCAATAGGCGCATTTCGTAGGAAGAAAGTGCTCCACATCAGTATGCACCTTTCGCATACGGAAGGCGCCTATCAAAAGCACATGAGGAAGGCACCTTCCTCATAGAGAAGGCACCTCCATTCTTCGCCAGTTGACCAAGTAAAGTGACATGGGCAGAGTTGACTAGTGTCGTTCCAGTTCCACATCACGTAGGATAATTTTGGGAGTTGCACCAATGGACGAGAACATCTTACCTACGCCAAGTGAAGCATGCACCAATCATCAAATGCACAACCATTAGGAACAAAGCCTATTTTTAGTAGATACCGATTACGTTTACTAGACTGTCCCAGTTTAGTCTGGACTAAACTACTGTTGTAACTTCTTTATAACATAATATCTGTGTGTGTGCTATATAAACACACACAAACCTCTCTGATAGATATTCGGAATCCAAAATCCAAATTGAGAATACATTTATCATTCTGAGAAAGTAGAATCTTTGTAATAATTCTTTTGCAAATACAATAAATTTTGAGAGTTCCTAACTGTGTGTTTAGCTCGAAGGGAGCTGCTGGAGCTTGGGCCCACTCCAAGCCAGTATTTCTTTCCTTTTATTTACGCTTTCCTAGATTAGTTTCTTGCTTTCATAGGTTTATTTTATGCACTGTTATTTTTATTTTCGCACTAGGTTTACTTTTATTATGCACGTATGAATATTTACATTCTCATGATTTAATTATTCATACGTAAATTATTGTGGTGTGGATGAATGATTGACAATATTTAAACCCCCCAATAGTAGAATTAGACGGACTCATCTCAAAGTGGGTATTGTAAGTGATCTTGTTTGAGACACTTCTGAAGTTTACGAAGCTCCCTGGGTTGACAATTTAAATGATCGGGCAGTGACAAAATAGGAGAAAAATTCACCTATGTTTGGCCCGCAACAAAACCATATATATATGTAGAAGGTATTATTCACCAAAAATTTGTGGATGACACAATTTTGTTGGAGATTGTTTGTAGCTAAGGTGAAGGAATTTAGGAAGATACTAAATCTCAATGAAAAATCATTTCAATAAATGATAAATATATACAAGAGTAAGGTATTTTTTATAAATATTATAGAGAATCAATAGAGAAGAATAACATCAAAGCTTGGGTGTAGTGTTTTAATTCTCCATTTTGTTTACTTGGGAATGCCAATGTTCATAAGGGCATGCAAGGATCGGATGTGGAATGTGCTAATTGATAGGGTCCAGAGTAAATTAGTTGGTTGAAAGGGAAATTTGTTGAGTCAGGTAGGTAAGTTACAACTTCTTAAGAGTACTCTCCAAGAAATCTTGATATATTTATTATTAATGTTTAAGATCCCACTTAAAGTAGCTAATATAGTATAACATATTTAAAGAAATTTCCTATGGTCAAGATTAGAAGAGAACAACATAATCATGCATGTAGTCTGGGAGAGAGTATGCACTGGTAAAAGAAGTGGAGGTCTTGGGATTAGAAGAATAAGGGATATGAACAAGGATTTGGCAGAAAAGGTAGGATGGAGGCTAGTGGAAGAGGGTCATGCCTTATGGGCAATAATTCTAAGAGATAAAATACCTTGACAACCAAGAGGATAATAGATTTTTTATCACATTAGAACCCTACCAAGGATTTTTATTATGGAACCCGATAGTAAAGGGTAGAGAGATGTTATGGAAAGGTACCCAATGGAAAGTAGTGAATGGTAGGTTTGTTCACTTTTGGGAAGATGCATGGCTATATAAGTACCCATTAGTGAAGGATGAGGAGTTAACAAGTATCAGAGTAGAGTTGGAATCAAATTATGGGAATATGGCAATTGATTATTTGTCTATATAAGGAGGACAGGTAAGATGGAAGGAGTTGAGAATCTATAGTATAAGAAATAGCTACAAAAGCTAACCACTAAACTAAGAGTATATTATGTAAGTCCCAATTTGGATGAGGATATAGTAGTATGGGGAGCTACTCAGGAAGTACCATTCATTATTAAATCACCCTATGATCTTTCACTTGCAGTTCTTGAGGGTTCTTTCAATGGGATTGATTATGGAAAAGGAAATCAATTCCAAAATTAAAAATTCTCTATTGGTTGGTAGTCCAAAACAATATTTTAATAGTAGATAACTTGCATAAGAGGGGTTTTCAATTCCCTAATAGATGTTACCTTTGTGAATCTCATGAGGAATCGATGAGCCACATACTACTAGAATGTAATTACTCCTTCAAAATATTATATGATATAATAAAAAATATGGGGGTGGTGTGGGTGTTACCTAATAACTTGGCATGATGGATAGAATAGTGGGAGAAACCATCCAAAATCCCAATATTGGATCAATTTGGAATCTAATTTCCTTTCATTATGCATGGGAAGTTTTGTTGGAAAGAAATAGAAGGATTTTTAAAGGGAAGAATAAACCTACAACCAATAATAGAGAGCACATCATAGAATCCATAGTGGATAATGTTAAAGCTTCGAAAGTGCATGAGAGTCCAAAGTCATTGGAGGAGGCTAAATTAAGTGAACCTTAGAACCTAAGTCCAATTAGGGTGAATGGCAATCCCTGAGGAGGCTTGAGGAGCATGACCAAGTGGAATCCACCCGAACATGGATGGCTAAAGCTAAATTTTGATGGGGCTTCTAAAGGTAATCTAGGGAAGTTTGGAGAATGAGCATTGCTAAGGGATGGTCAAGGAATGGTTATTAGAGTGATGAGTGAGTACTTGGGAATTATGACTAGTAATCAAGCTAAATCTAGAGTGGTCTTGACAATAGTAAAAATGGTGGTTCAATTGGGAGCTAAGAGATTTATAATTAAGGGAAACTCATTGAATATTGTTAATTATCTCAATAAAATATTGGTGGAAATATGGAGAGTAGCAAACATAGTAACAATACATCAAGATCCCTATATTCACTAGAATAATTTTAGGTGATACGTGTATAGAGAATTAAATGGGGTGGTCGACTGGCTAGCCAATCGGGGAGCTCCTATAGAGGAAGATAAAATATGAATACAACTAGATGAGATCCATCAAGATGTACTCCAATTAATGGCGAAGGAGAAAGGAAATTTAAAAGGTCAAGTCAATGGGTGAAAGTTCTAATTTCTAGAATGTTGGAGATTTATGGAGATCTATAGGATCTTTCATCATTTAACTGTAAGAAATTGAGAAGTCTGCTAGTTTGAGTTTCTGAGAGATTTGTTTGCTAAGGATTCTATTTTCTGAAGATCTATGGATTTGTTTGTTAAGGAATTCATTTTCTAGAGATGTATGGATTTGTCTACTGAAGGTTCCAATTTTTGGAGATTTGTGGAAATGTTTGTTGAGGGTTCCATATTTTGGAGATCTAAGGACTTGTCTATTGAGGGGTCCATTTTTTGGATATCTATGGACCTATCTACTAAGGGTCTCATTTTCTAGTGATGTGTGGATTTGTGACTTTTTGGAAACGTTGTGAGGTTCAAAGTAAGAAATCTACCACTTTGGGTTTTTGTGGGATTTGCCTCCTAAAGATTCCATTTTTTGGAGACATATAGATTTGTCTACTTAAGGTTGCATATTCTAAAGATCTATGAATTTGTATGTTGAGGGTTCCATTATCTGGAGATTTGTGAACTTATCTATTAAGGGTTCCATTTTCTAGAGACTCTTCAAAGATATGAATGTAAAGAGACCGGTAATAAATGTAAATATATTGAATTTTGAAACAAGACAGTTCAATGTTTTAAATGTCTTGTAGCCTTTAGAGATGAAGCTTTTTGTTTGGTATGAATAAACAAACCAGTCTAAGATAAAAAAAAAGAATTTGGACCCTTTCAAAAACACATGTTTTACCTTAATCAAAAAAAGAAACACTCATTATAATAAAACTACTTAAATGATGATAAAATATTTTTTACTTAAAATTTTATTAGTTTATTAATGTTATTTTTAATTAATTAAAAAAATAAAAAATTTATCTTTAAACTTTTATTTAAATTTTTAAAATTTATATTTACAAAAAAAACATTGTAACCAGATAAAGATTTTACCAAAATCTTCGCAACTTTAAAAAAGATTTAATATTCCTCTTACAAAAATAAAGTAGTACATCATCATACTTTTGTTTTATTAAGTCTATAACCTTATAGACTTTAAAAACCACTTTCCAATATTTATAATATAAAACCTTGAATACATAAGCACTCTGCCCTGCATTAAAAAAAAACAATAAATTTTCATGATATAAAACCTTGAATACCAACTAAGCTCTCTACCGTGCATTAAAAAAAAACAATAAATTTTCATCATATAAAACCTTGAATACCAACTAAGCTCTCTACCGTGCATTAAAAAAACAATAAATCTGACGTCTCTTCATTGTACGAAGGCTTTGCCAACGACTCAATAAATTCTGATTTGGGTGGTTGTGAAAGATGCGTTGAATCTTGCCCTCCATATCAAATGACACTTTTCAGAAATCCTATTCCTTAGTGACGTGGGTGGCCTCTAGCTCATTCATCACGGTCCACATCATTTCACTTCATGGATTTGAGCTTTGTGAAAGTAGTGGAGCAGAAAGGGTGCTTGAAAAGACAAAAAGGTTACAACCCATTTGCATTACAAAGTATTGGAAACTTTGTGTAGAGTTGCCATTATTATTTTAAATAGTATATGTTTAATTTGATAGTAAATAAATATATGCAAGCACTTAGGATGGTAACAATCGATTTTGATTCTCTAAAACATTTTGTGGGTGGTTTCGGTTCATTTATTTGTTTTTTTTTTTTTTTTTAATTTTCTAAAACATTTTTAGATTGTTTCCATTTTATTTATTATCTATTGATTTTGTTTTTACTTAACAAGCTAGGGTTTAAAGAATTTATAGTAATAAGGTTAAAGTTTCATCCATAATATGTCCTAAGTGAAACAAAAAATATTTGCAAGTTATTAGTATCTACCCAACCTACTAGAAGTTGGAAGTCATGGGCCTATAGTACAAAAGGTGTTACCAATTTTTTTATGTAATAAATAAATAAATGCAAGTGGAATAATCAGCTTGAAAGTTATTAGTATAATTAGGTTTAATGGTTCAATTCCCTACATATTTAGGTTTCTTTGATTTTGTTTTTACGTAACGGGTTAAGGTTTATAATAACAACATTTGAGTTTGATTTAGAGTTATGACCCATATTGGACAAAAGGTGTTACCGGTTCTTATACAACAAATAAGTAAATAGATGAAATGGAATAGTTAGGCTGTAAGTTATTAGTATCTACACAACTAGCTAGCTATCTGAATTTAATCCTCCTTGATATTAAGGAAAGGTGTTACCAATTCCATATGCAATAAATAAATAAATGCATGCAAGTAGAATAGTCAGATCAGGTTTAGTTCAACTTAAAAATAGATGTAATTATATAGTGTCTAGCTTTATCTTATATTATAAGAATTTTGTAGTTTTAATAATGTTTGATATTTATTAATTATATATTGTGTAGTTTTATCTTATATTTACAAGATTTTGTTAGTTTTAATAATGTTTGATATTTATTGAACAATTATGGAATATTTGTAATAAAATATTTGTAAAAGGGTTTATTTTAATATTTTTAGAAATTATTTATTGTTAATTATTATTTTTAAATTAATATAAAAAATATTATATTTTTTAATTATAGATATAATTATTATTTACTTTTCAAACTTTTTAGTTTGAAATCTAAAACTTTTCTTTCAAATACAAGGTCATGAGAGTTAAATGCTTATTGCAATGATCCTTTTGTTATTTTAGTATGCTAGAGCTACTTTTTACTATTAGATTTATAATCATCTCCTCATATTACAACAAATGAAATATTGTCCATGGATTTTATAAACCAACTATGCCTATTAACGATTTCACTCATGAATGCATGGTATGAGTGGTTTTTTCCTTTTTTTCCCATGTCAGTCCTCTTAATAATTTTATTGTAGGTTACTTGGGATATGATACATTAAAGTTATATAGTCATTAGTGGGGAGGTGACCCATATTTGAAGGTTAAAGGGGATTGAATGCCCTTTCTTCCAATATGTAATATATGATCTTGCAAGTATGTAAAGTCACAATGTAGATCAATAGTTTTTGGCATGCTCCATGGGACACATGCATGATTCTACATGAAATCAAGTCTACCCCTCTTGTTTTTAGATCTATTAAATGGTTTGTCAATGACATTGAGATAATTGTAACCTAGGAAGGAATTTTCAGATTTGTGTATCTTCATGCTAGATGACGAGTGTCATTAATGCTCGAAATTTAAATTTTCTATCCAAGGTGGCATTCTATGGTTGTATGCACTAGAGAGCAAGGAAATATATCTTGATATAGGATCTTTTAAGGTTTTACTACTTGCTTAAACAAAAATCACACTTGCAAAAAATAAATCACACACAAAAACATTTTAAATGCACACTTGTAGAAAAATAAAATTTAATCTAGTAATTGTATAAAACTAACCCAACAAATTAAACTAAATATTTAAACCCATTACATATTAATTACAAATTAAAATAAATAAATAAAAATTTGGTATTTATTCTATAAACATATCTATAATAAATAATACTTTTTATTATGTCGATGGAGTGGGTCCTTACTCCTTAGCCCAATAAAAAATAAATTTTAAATTAAAATACAATAAAAATATATATACAAATGAGAAATGATAAAATCATTATTTATTAAAAAGAGGAGGGAATTACCCCCTTTACAAAATTTTCAAATCAAATGCATCATCCCTTTCATTCCTTTATTTTCCTCTTTGTCCATCTCTAAAAAACATCCTACATAAGTTAGGCATATTTATATACAAGTGATGTCTAACTACATCCTTACACTTTCTCAACCACTTCATAAGAATTAACATGGATAATACAAGTGACACTTTACATCCCTATTCTCTCTCAACCACTTGCTTATAATTAGCATAGATAATACAAGTGACACTTTACATCCTTATTCTCTCTCAACCACTTGCTAATAATTAGCATGGATAATACAAGTGACACTTTACATCTCTATTCTCTCAACCACTTGCTAATAGTTAGCATGTGTAATACAAGTGGCACTTTACACTCATATTCTACCTCAACCACTTGCTAATAATTAGAATAGATAGTACAAGTGTCATTTACACTCATTTTATTTGGGAAGAATCTCCCCCATATCTTGGAACTAACATTCCCCATATCTTGGAGCTAACTTCCCCCATATCTTGGAACTAACATTCCCCATATCTTGGATCTAACTTCTCCAAACTAAATACATAATATTAGCCCAATATTTGAGAAACTAACAACACTATTTTAGCCCAATATTTGAGGAGGAATTATGAGAATTAGCAAAACAATTTTAGCCCAATATTGAGGGAGAAATTTTGCTTTGGCCAACAAAAAATATTCAAGACTTTATCTCCCACATGCAAGTTCCATCTCATGTTGTGTTTCTATCTTTTTTTGACCCATACTTTGTCATTGCATATTCCCTAGATCATTTTGGTGCACTATTAATTTTTGGCACATCAATTCTTGAAGACCTACAAGACAATCATTCTATCTGGTTTTATTAGTCTAACACTTACAAACTAAATAATTACGATTAAATGTAAAACTAAAATCAAAATCACATAAAACCTATCCAAAATAACATAGTAATGCATTTTTCCTATTCACTATGTCTAGTCAAAATATCAACATAAACTATAACCTAGTCCATAATTTTTTTTTTTTTTTAAAGCGAAAAACCCCTTGCGGGGCCGCCTTGGTCCGAGAGACCATGAACAGGGGGTTCTATACCGTCCCCGCCCCCCCCGCACCATCATTATCAATTGATTTTTGGATACCCAATTCAGCTTTTTGGTAGGGTGGAGATTTGAACCAGGGACCTCCCTTGGAGGATTGCCCTCTTCTCTCCAACTCACCTACAACACCTGGGTGGACTAGTCCATAATTAGTTATTCTTTACCAACACAATAATGGAGTCAAGAATTGTTGCTTTGAGATACAAAATGAGGTATTTCAAGGCCTCATCACTCCCCCCAACTTAAACTAATGCATAATATTATGCATCTATTCAATTTTTATATTGTGATGATAGCATGACATACAATCATTGGGTTGATATGTTACGCTTTGTCCCCCAACTTGAAAGAAAACATGTCTACTTTTTTTTAAATCACCTTTCTTTTTATGACGGGGATTAGAAAAGTACCATTATAGCATTAGGCACCAGAATGTGAGCAACAATATTAATTATTCTATTTGATAAATAAAATATTATAATCTTATATAAGATTTAGAAGCCATTAAAACCTCTAACCACTAGCTCTAAAACATTATAGCACTAAAATAGATTAGAGAGAAATCCTCTCATGACTCATAAATCAACTAGGAATAACACTTTGACTAACAAACTTAGCCTATACGTAGCACTCCTAATCCACTACAAGACAAATGACTTGTTACAACAATAAACAACATGGAATAAGCTAATAATACTATCAAGTTCCTAAATACTAAGTCTAATGACTTGGGAACTTAAACATTATGCTTTACGGAATATGTAAATATTCCAACATTCTCCCCCTTAAAGTTGAGAGGATTGACAAGATAGTCTCTCATATTTAAATACTGAGCTTTAGCAACTCCTTTGGTGAAGATGTCTGCTATGTTGTCCAAGGTGCTGCAATGTTTTAGCTCAACCACATTTTTCTCCACCATGTCTCTAATGAAGTGATACTTCATGTCAAAATGCTTTGACCTACTGTGGTGGATGGGATTATGTGCTAATTGTATGACACTCATATTTTCACAATATAATATGGTAGAATCATTTTGTCTCTCACTTATTTCTTCTAGTAATTTTCTTAACCATAAGGCTTGGGCACTAGCATTTGTAATTGCTATGTACTCAGCATCAGTAGATGATAGTGCTACAGTAGTTTAATTTTTAGAACTCCAAGTAATTAGCCTTGACCCAAGACTAAAAACATTTCTTAAAGTGGATTTTCTATCATCTATGTTGCTTTCCCAATCACTATTACTAAAGCCAACTAATTTTACATCATCACTTTTGTGGTAATGGATCCCATAATCCATTGTATCCCTTACATACCTCAAAATTGATTTAGTTGCTTGTAGATGAATTTCAGATGGATCATCCATATATCTTGATACTAGAGAAACAACCTATTGAGTATCCGGTTGTGTGTTGGTGAGGAACATTAGACTCCCAACCATGCTCATGTAGATGGTCTTATCAAATTTTGATGCTCCATATTCCATGCTTAATTGTATCCCATGACCTATTGGAGTTGCAACTGACTTGCACTTCTCTATAGCAAATTTCTTTATCATATCCTGTGTATATTTATATTGACATATGAATATTTATTTTTATTTTTTGATGTACCTTCATTCCTAGTATGTAATGCATCAACCCTAGATCCTTCATTTCAAACTATTTCATCATGGAGTTTTTGAACTCCTCATTCATTTTAGCACTACTAACCATGAATATTAGATCATCCACATATAAGCACACAACAAGGATGTCTTTAACTTGTTTCATGTAGTAGAGAGTAGGTTCACTTTGGATCCTAGTGACTCCATAGTCTTGAAATTAGCCATCAATGTGTAAGTACCATGCCCTTGGTGCTTTTTTTAGTCTATACAATGATTTCTTCAATTTATAGACAAGGTCCTCCTTACCTTGTTCTTCAAAGCCTTGAGGTTGTTGCACAAACACCTCTTCTTTCAAGTACCCATTAAATAAGGCACTCTTAACATCCATGTGTTGAATGTTCCACCCTTTATGGGCAGCCAAGGAAAGTACTAGTCTAATGGTCTCTTATCTAACAATCGGAGCAAAGGTTTCCTCATAGTCAATCCCATACTTTTGAGTAAAACCTTTTGCTACTAGCCTTGCCTTGTGTCTTTCAATGCTTCCATAAGCATTGAACTTGGTATTATAGATCCATTTACATCCAATACATTTCTTTCCCTTAGGAAGCTCCACTAGCTCCCATGTGTCATTATTTTTTATAGAGGTAATTTCCTCTTTCATGGCTTGTTACCACACATCATGATTACATGATTTTTCATAACTAGATGGCTCTATCTCTACACTAGTCATTAAAGCATAGTTTACAACATCTCCCTTAAGCTCTTGGGAGTCTTCATCACCATACATATGCAAATTTTCAAGTCTTTTCAAGACTTCATTCATCTCACTAGCTTGGCTTCTAGTGTACCTTCTTTGAAAATTCTTGTCCATCATTTGAAAATAAGGATGGTACTAAAGTGTTCTATTACCTCTTTATGGTGGATATTCTTCCATTGGCATTGAAGAAGAACTTGATGCTCTTGGTGGTCTGTGTGAAGGACTTGGAGTAGCACTTGTTGTACTTGAAGGAGACCTCTTTCGTGGAATTTGAGGAGGAATTTTATTGCTATTCTTGTTAATGGGCTGCACTAAAGAGGAGCTTTCATCTTGAGACCCATCATCAAAAAAATATTTTTGATGACCCCATTCTCCCCCTTCATCAAAAATTACATCTTTGGAGATTACAACTTTGTGTATTTTTGGATTGTAGAGTCTATATGCTTTTGAAAACTCACTATACCCAATGAAAATACATGCTTGACTTTTGGGGTCAAGTTTATTTCTTGTCTCATCAAGAATGTGTGCATATACAAGACAACCAAAACTTTGAAGTACTTTACATTTTGTTTTTTGCCATACAATCCCGCATATGGAGTTATCCCATCTAAACTAGAAGTAGGACTCCTATTCAAAATATAAACACTTGTCCTAACAACATCAACCCAATACATGTTACTTAGTTTCTTTGTTTGAACCATTGATCTAGCCATTTCTATAAGAGTGTGGTTTTTTCTCTTAGCCACACCATTTTTTAGTGGGGTGTAGGTAGTAGTTAATTGCCTTATGATCCCACAATATTTACAATATTTGAGAAATTCATTTGAGCAAAACTCCCCTCCTCTATCAGTCCTTAAAATTTTTACAACATACTCACTTCGATTCTCTACATTATTTTTGAAATCCTTGAAGCATTCAAAAGCCTCATCCTTAGTTTTCAAAAAAAAATCCAACACATTCTATAGAAATCATTAATGAAAGTAAAAAAGTAAGAATTGTTACCCAAGCTTTTGGTATGCATTGGACCACAAATATACAAATGTACCAATTGTTGTGGATGGCTTGCTCTCCATGCTTGACCTCGTGGAAACTTTGTTCTTGAGTGCTTTCCCAAAGCACATCCTTCACACACCTCCTTGTGCTCTTCAACTTTTGGTAATCCACACACCATAGCTTGTGAAGTCAACAACTTCAAGCTTGAAAATTTAATAAGACCATATCTCAAGTGCCAAAGCACACTTGGATTTTCTATGGCCACACTAACAAGTTGAGAACCTCCTTGTTCTCCAAATTTAAGAGGAAATAATCTATTATTTGTCATAGGTACATTTGTGAAAACTCTATTACAACTTATTTTTGTCAAAAATTACACATTTTCCATCTTCAAAAATAAGTTTATAGTTTTATTCATGATTTTTCCAACACTAAGCAAATTATTTTGGATTTTAGGAGTGTAATAGATATTGTTTATCTTCTTTGTGCCTTAATTTTTTGGAACCTCCATGGCTCCCATGCCTTAAGATTGTAGTGCCTTGCCATCTCCCAATTTGATCTTGGACTTTTATTTGGAATCCATTGTAGCAAATAACTCTTCTTTACCACTCACATGATTTGAGCAACCAGTATCCAAAATCCAAGTTTCATTAAGATTTTTATCTAATTTTTCATATGCGAGGAACAAATTTGAAGAAGTTCCTTCCTCTTATCCATAGTTTCCATAATTAGTACTTTTCCCTTATTGAGAAGCCTTTAGTCTAAAATATCTATAAAAGTGACCAAGCTTGCCACAATGATAACAAGATTTGTTTGATTTTTCACCTCCTCTTCCTTCTCCTTGGTAGTTACCTCCTCTTCCTCTTCCTTGGTAGCAACCTCTTGATCTACCTCTTGCTCTTCCTCTTACTCTTTAAGATTGTCCTCTCCTTTGTTCTCTTCCTTATGTATTACCATGAGTCTCACCCTCCTTGGATGAGAATACTTATTCATCACCTCCAAAGCTTGATGTAGAACCTTGGAGTCTCTCTTCATGGGACATAAAAGAACCAAGTAGTGCATTAAATGTGAGATTAGAAAGATATTTTGATTCTTCAATAATTATTACAATATGATTCCACTTATGAAGAAGTGTTCTCAACACTTTCTTCACAACAACTTCATTTTTAACATCTTCTCCAAGTGTCTCCATTTTGTTTACAATTGCTTTGAATCTTACACAGTAATCTCCTACTCTTTCATCTTCTTGCATTCTGAGATTCTCAAAATCTCTCTTCAAAGTTTGAAGCCTCACTTGCTTCACTTGATTGCTCCCTTGATAACTATATCTCAAGGTATTCCATGCTTCTAGTGTTATTTAACAAGAATCAATCCTAGGAAAGATACTTTTCTCCAAAGCTGCTTGGAGATGATAGAGAGAAAATAGTATTTCTTTTGGGCATCCTTATTATTATTTCTATCAGTTACATTTAAAATATTTCAATCAGCTGGTTCATTGTAGTCATCTACTACAATGTCCCACAAGCCTTTGCCTATGAGTAATATCTTCATATTGATAGACCAATACTCATAGTCCAATCCATTTTAGGAATAGGCAAGTTGTTTTTAGCACCTATTAATGCTAATTAACAAAAAACTTGTAAAATAATGAAAAATACCTCTCCTCTATACTCTGCATACTATTATTTAATGGACCTGCAACTCACCAAGCAGTGTCTCCTCCTCCAGGTAGCGGTGTGACTCACAAAATCGATAAAGAATTAAATAATCTGCTCCTCGCACTACTCACACTACACTGAACATGCGATGATATTACTACACGCTTGCTGTAAAATATTACAATCTACTCTCGATGACTCCACATGTCAAATTTTGTAAGACCCGGTGACTCAATCCCAAAAATTTATTGCATAGCCTTAACAAAAAAATTACACCATCTTCACTTCATGAGTTGATCATACGCGCACTTACTATGCAACCTTAACAATACTGTTGATCATACACACTCTTCCATGACATCGTTGGAATTTACATGCTCCAAAATAAAACACCATATGTGCATATCTCATCTAGTGAAGCATACGTAGTATACACCATATGTAGTACATCATACGTGCACAAATATCATCTACTACACTAGGTAACGACTAAAAAGAATACCGTCGTGTCAATCGAAAGTTTTATTTTTAGAAGCTACCTCCTCTAGAATATTTGTAAATGGCACATGATTCTTATAATAGCAATGGGCTTCTCTTCTCCACATATTCATTCCTCCATAGACATGATTCTTGACACAAATGTATCTATTCCGATCACCTAGCAAGTTCCACACAAATGTCTAGTTCTTTTCTCTAAGCAATAGTAAATACCCACTATCGGTTTCCTCCTTTGAAATATGATCTAGTCGTTATGTATGATATGTCTCTTGTGACTCCTATGACTACGAAAAACTCTCTAGCGAGCCTCAGCAAATCATTTGCAAATGGTGTCATGATCTCCCACCTTGATCATATGCAACAATCTAAACAACCATGATATTCCTGATAACAATGACAACCACAACCACGTAGGGTTGTTCCACCGAGGAAGCAAGGTCGTACAATTTTTTATTTTAACTCATTTTTATAGGAGCCTAAACTACGATGATATACAAAATTTTTGGTAGAAGAGATGTTTGCATCTGCAGTCATTTATCGAACTTTGGATGACACTTTCTTTTTTTTACTTTGATCCCGCACAACAGCAAAGGACATGCATATATCCCATAAGCTGCTCTATCACTTGTCATTGCAGAGCTGGTGTTATTTAGTCACATCCCACCGTCTGTGTGGTAGGTCCACTAGGTTTTTTTTTAGTCTAGGTACATTAACCACGATAGGGATATATATCTACATCCGCCAACCAAACCAATCTCAGGATACCGAGATCTGATACCACAATGAGCAACAAAATTAATTGTTCTATTTGATAAATGAGATATTACAATCTTATATAAGCTTTAGAAGTCATAAAAACCTCTAACCAGTAGCTCTAAAATAGTCTAGCACTAAAATAGATTAGAGAGAAATCCTCTCATGGCTCATAAATCAACTAGGAATAACACTTTGACTAACAAACTTATCCTATACATAGCACTCCTAATCTACTACAAGATAAATGACTTGTTACAATCAATAGAAACATGGAATAAGCTAATAATAAAACTTCCTAAATACTAAGTCTAATGACTTAGGACTTTAGACATTAAGGGAAGATGTAAATATTCCAACAAAGTGGGTGTTAGAATATTTTTGGTGCTTGTGGAGTGTAAATAGATTCTAACACAATGATTAATAACCTTTTTAATTTTTTATTATGCAAGGTACTCCATTGTAGAATGTGTTGTCTATATAATGTGGACTAGATAATTATACATAATATTCAAACTAGACAATAATGAAAAGAAAATGCATACCCTATTATCATAGATGGCTCAATGCTCCTCTAAGGTAGCTTTAAACATTGTTGTCATGAAGTTGGCCATAAGGTCAAGACTCTAGAGCAATAATGGAGTTATCGTCGATAGTAGACTTGTGTAGACCTATAATTGTTATTTTTTTTTTTATAGAAGACACCACCATTTATGGTTTTCAACCATCTCTGCTGACTACATCCACAAGGAATTTTTACAATAGAGTTTTTTAAGACAAACATGCCAAAATTTGATTTTCATGCAAGCCTTGGTCTAGTAGCACCTCAAAGAGGTTTTCACCACTAAACTCTTTTTTTTGCATGAAGAAGGAATCTAACATTTTGGTGCATATTTTGGCACTAGACTATTCTAACGCATATTCTAGCATCAAACTATTATGGTGCATATTCCAATACCAAAATATTATAACACATATTCTTGGGCTACACTATTCCAATGCATATTGTGATGCTAAACTATTTTAATATATCTATTTCTAGGACATTATAGTCTAGTGTTAAAATATTATAGTCTAGCATTTTTGGTGCTTTTATTAAATTTTTCCTTCTTATTGCTCAAAATGGGGCACTGGCCTCATTACTCATTTTCCAACTAAAATTAATGTATGGTCTCATGCATCCTTATTTTGTATCCATGTATGTGATGGCGTGTCCCTACTGATGTGGAATATTGATGACTAACATGTCTTTCCCAACTTGAAAGGAAAATGTGGCCTTATGCTGCAAACTACAGCTTTTTCAAAAGAGACTACTATTTCTAGTTTTTAGCCATTTTCTATCTCAATTGCATTCATAAAGGACTTTTACATCCGAGATTAATTTTAACATTACAACATAAATACAGGTATTTTTCGGTGCACCAATACCTCATCCTTTTTTAGCGTTTTTTTATGTGACTATCATTTTTAACGCTCTATAAAAAATTTGTGTTAGACCATTTCAACATATATTCTAGTTCTAGACCATTATGGCACATATTCCAACGCTAAACCACTCCAACTCGTTAGTGCTATGACTATTCTAGAAATGAAGGACTACCTACTTGCTTCCTTATACCTCCAAGTCTATATCATATACATTAGAAAAATTAAACATGCATATATGGTTATGCATAATATTAAACTAAAAAATAATAAAAACTGCATATCTTAATGCACCACAATATCTTGTGCATGTCCATTATTGAAAAACAAGACTCAATGTTATCAAAAGCTAAGCTCATTATGAATTTCTTCACATATAATTATTTTTTTTTTTGTTATATATATATATATATATATATATATATATATATATATATATATATATATATATATGTGTGTGTGTGTGTGTGAACATTTGTATGGGAAGAGGAGACCTCTTCCATAATGTGCAAATATACTCATGTTTTTAAGTTTTTGAGGTGCAGACAGGTGATGCTTATCTACTAGTATTTAGCCATAGGTTGTGTAAATAGTAGAGGTTTCTTAGCTTGTTGTAGTTGAGACTTTAGGAGTAGATGGAAATAGTTTTGACAAAGGTTATAAAGTACTTTGAATTTGAAGAATAATTGGTTAGGATCTTTTGATGTCATTCCCTTAAAATTTGGCAATATATATGGTGAAATTTTCTTCATAAGGGCTTCTACCTCAAGATCTAACTAAATCAAATATGTAGATATTTTAGTTACATTTCTATCTTGTTCAATAATGTTTGTGTTACTTTGTCCTTCTGCCATAATATTTTCCCAAGTATTATAGATTTTCTTAAAAAATTGGGAACATGGTGTCTTGTAAGGACTTGAAAGGAAAAAAGTACTTGATCAGGTGCTCAATTGTTCCTCATGACTTTCAAGCTCTAGAGGCTCAAAAATTGATGATGCTTGTTCTTTACTAGAGCTTTCTCCTATATTTATCTTAACTATGGAAAATTCATTGTTTTGTTTAATCTTGTAACATTGATGCTTATTTCTTATGGCTCATGGGGGGTTTTGATTAACAAATAATCCCTTTTTATTTTAAAATCTATTCATGCAATCTAATTTAACATAAAATAAAACTATTTATTAAAAATAAATAAAAGCAATAATCATTAATCCTTAAAAGATATAATACCTTAACTCACTCCTTGACAACATAACTGTTCTTATGCAAAATAGTATTTTAGCATTCCCCTTATTTTTTTAAAACTAGTAGAATCATCTTTGTGTCATAGATCACTAATATTACAAAAATAATCAATATGGGTTGTGAATAGGGAGATGTAGTTTACTACTTGGTCACCATATCCTTAATGATGATAATACAATTATGGGATCACATTTTGTTTATGACAACCATAATTTATAAAGATGCAAAATAAAGAGATATGGTTCAACACACATCTTTACAATTTGGCTAAAATGAAATTTTTAAAAAAGAATAAAAATGTTGAATGACTACTAAAACTCTCTAGCAACACAGTATCCCCAACAACAACGTCAAAAAGTTATGGGTGTCATTAAGGCTCAGATTCTAAATTATCAATTTGGGGTGGCATTCGATGGCTATATGCACTAGAGAGCAAGAAAACATATGTCGATATCATATTTTAAGGTTTTATTCTTACTTAAACCAAAATCACACTCATGAAAATTAAAATTATATTTGCAAAAAAAAATCACACTTGCAAAATTTTAAATGCACACTTACAATAATTTAAATGCACACTTGCAAAAATTTAAATGCATACTTACCAAAATTTAAATACACACTTGTAAAAAAAAAATCTAATCTAGAAATTGCATAAAACTAAAAAAGTCTAATCTAGAAATTGCATAAAACTAACCTAAGAAATTAAAATAAATAACTAGAACAATTTAAAAATTAGTTATAAATAAAATAATATACAAATTAATTACAAATTAAAATAATATACAAATTAATTATAAATTAAAATAATATACAAAAAACATTAAAATAAATAAATGAAAATTCATTAATTATTCTATAAACATATCTACAAGAAATAATACTTTCCATTGTGTTGATGAAGTGGGCCCTTACTCCTCAACCCAAATAAAATAAGTTTCAATTAAAAATGCATACAAATAAAAAATGCAAAATCATTATTTATTAAAAGAGGACGGAATTGTCCCTTTACAAAATCTTCAATTCAAATGCATCCTTCCTTTCCTTCCTTCCTTTCCTTGTCCTTATCTAAAAAACATCCTACATAAGTTAGGCATATTTATATACAAGTGATGCCTAACTACATCCTTGATTTATATACAAGTGATGCCAAACTAATCTAATTTAAATACACACTTGTAAAAAAAATCTAATCTACCTAGGTGTTGTAGGTGAGTTGGAGAGGAGAGGGCAATCCTCCAAGGGAGGTCCCAGGTTCAAATCTCCACCCTACCAAAAAGCGAATTGGGTATCCAAAATCCAATTGATAATGTTGGTGCGGGCGGGGCCGACGCGGAACCCCCGTCCCGCCCCCCGGAGTTTTTTCTTTAAAAAAAAAGAAATCTAATCTAGAAATTGCATAAAACTAACCCAAGAAATTAAAATAAATAACTAGAACAATTTAAAAACTAATTATAAATAAAAATAATATACAAATTAAAATAATATATAGAAAAAATTAAAATAAATAAATGAAAATTCATTATTTATTCTATAAACATATCTACATGAAATAATACTTTCCATTGTGCTGATGAAGTGGGCCCTTACTCCTCAACTCAAATAAAATAAGTTTCAATTAAAATACATACAAATAAAAAAAAAGACAAAATCATTATTTATTAAAAGAGGAGGGAATTGTCCCTTTACAAAATCTTCAATTCAAATGCATCCTTCCTTTCCTTCCTTTCCTTCTTTCCTTTCCTTGTCCTTCTCTAAAAAACATCCTACATAAGTTAGGCATATTTATATACAAGTGATGCCTAACTACGTCCTTGATTTATATACAAGTGATGCCAAACTAATCTAATTTAAATACACACTTGTAAAAAAAAATCTAATCTAGAAATTGCATAAAACTAACCCAAGAAATTAAAACAAATAACTAGAACAATTTAAAAATTAATTATAAATAAAAATAATATACAAATTAATTACAAATTAAAATAATATACAAAAAACATTAAAATAAATAAATGAAAATTCATTAATTATTCTATAAACATATCTACAAGAAATAATACTTTCCATTGTGTTGATGACGTGGGCCTTACTCCTCAACCCAAATAAAATAAGTTTCAATTACAAATAAATACAAATAAAAAAGACAAAATAATTATTTATTAAAAGAGGAGGGAATTGTCCCTTTACAAAATCTTCAATTCAAATGCATCCTTCCTTTCCTTCCTTCCTTTCCTTGTCCTTATCTAAAAAACATCCTACATAAGTTAGGCATATTTATATACAAGTGATGCCTAACTACATCCTTGATTTATATACAAGTGATGTCAAACTACATCCCTACACTTTCTCAACCACTTGATAAGAATTAACATGAATAATATGAGTGGCACTTTAAATCCCTATTCTCTCTCAACCACTTGCTAATAATTAGCATGGGTAATACAAGTGGCACTTTACATCTCTATTTTGTCTTAAACACTTGTTGATAATTAGCATAGATAACACAAGTGGCACTTTACATATCTATTTTCTCAACCACTTGCTAAAAATTAACATTGGTTTACTACAAGTGACACTTTACACTCCTATTATCTCTCAACCACTTGCTAATAATTAACATAGATAGTCCAAGTGGAATTTAAACTCCTTTTATTTGGAAAGAATCTCCTCCATATCTTGGAACTAACTTTTCTTATATCTTGGAACTAAAATTCCTTATATCTTGGAGATAACTTCCCCTATATCTTGGAACTAACATTCCCCATATCTTGGAGCTGACTTCTCCAAACTATCTACACAATTTTAGCTCTAGTTTTGAGGAGGAACTAACAACATAATTTTAGCCCAAGATTTGAGGAGGAATTATTGAAACTAACAACATAATTTTAGCCCAAGATTTGAGGAGGAATTATTGAAGTTAATAGCACAATTTTAGCCTAATATTTAGGGAGGAATTTTGCTTTGGTCGACAAAAATTATTCAACCCATAAAAGTCTTCACTTTATCTCCCACATGCAAGTTCCATCCCATGTTGCATTTCTATTTTTTTAGCTACTATATTTTTGGTCGCTACTTTTTCAACATATATTTTGGCATTAGTCCATTCTGGCACATATTCTTGCTCTAGACTATTTTGGTGCATTGTTTGTTTCTAACACATTAGCACTTATATACCTACAAAACATTATCATTCTATTCAGTTCTATTAGTCTAATACTTATAAACCAAATAATCACAACTAAATATAAAACTAAACTTGAAATCACATAAAACCTATCTCAAATAACATAGTAATGCATTTTACCTATTCACCATGTCTAGTCAAAATATTAATATAAATTACAACCTAGTCCATTGTTAATTTTTTTTTACCAACACATTAAGGGAATCAAGAATTGATGCTTTGAGATATAAGGCATTCAAGGCCTCTACATTAGCACTTATATACCTACAAAACATTATCATTCTATTCAGTTCTATTAGTCTAATACTTATAAAACAAATAACCACAACAAAATATAAAACTAAACTTGAAATCACATAAAACCTATCTCAAATAACATAGTAATGCATTTTACCTATTCACCATGTCTAGTCAAAATATTAGTATAAATTACAACCTAGTCCATAGTTAATTATTTTTTACCAACACATTAAGGGAGTCAAGAATTGTTGCTTTGAGATATAAGGCATTCAAGGCCTCTACATTAGCACTTATATACCTACAAAACATTATCATTCTATTCATTTCTATTAGTATAATACTTATAAACCAAATAATCACAACAAAATATAAAACTAAACTTGAAATCACATAAAACCAATCTCAAATAAAATAGTAATGAATTTTACCTATTCACCATGTCTAGTCAAAATATTTGTATAAATTACAACCTACTCCATAGTTAATTATTTTTTACCAACACATTAAGGGATTCAAGAATTGATGCTTTGAGATATAAAGCATTCAAGGCCTCATCACTAGGTATAATATTTTACATGGTTATTTACAAGTTTTGATGGCATATGCTATAAATTATTTCAAATATTATGAAAACTTCATGCAATGGTGACTTTGTTGATAAGTATGTTAATAAATATTATTCAAATATAGCTAAATTCTATACTAATTATTTTTTGAAGGGTTGGATTTGATATTCTTGTAAATTTTTATCCTTAATCCTCAAGATTTTTTAAAATTTTGCCTAAACATTTCTAAAGTTTCTTACTCATTGATTGAGTAGATAGACAGTGGTTTGCTTGTCATAAGAAGATTTACATACAATGGTGGACCCTCAACCTCATTGATAGTAATCTATGTGAACCTTTGATTAACCACCTTGAAATATCCTAGAGAATCATAAGACACAAAAACTTAAATTGTTGGATATTTTGTGCAATCTATTTACCATAAGTAAATAAAAAAAAAACTCAAGTACTAAGGCTTTCAATTCATAGAAGAAACTCCTCAATTTACTATAATACTCCCCTAAGTATTGGAGAGTTTATATTGAATTCCAATTTTAGCAAGGTATAAGAGCCAAACATTTGAATGCCATAATTACAAACTCTTAGAAACCCTCACAATTTATACTAGAAGTGCTTAAGTGAGGTTCCTAGTGATTCACTTAATTCCTTTAATTTATTAGATTTTCAATAATTCACTTGACTTGTATTTATTAAAATTCTTTAAATTTAATTTTTTCTAATTTTTTATTGTAGATACAAGCAACAAAAGTAAAAATTCACCTTCTAATCAGTTTTTTTTTTTAATAAAAAAAAAAAAAAATAAAAAACAGGGTTTAAAAAAAAACCAAAAAAAAAAAAAAAAAAAAAAAAAGGCCGGACCAAAACCCGCCCCCCCCAACAAAGAGCAAAACCCTTACAAAAGATGACCCCCAACACTTTCACCTCACACTTTCCTCCCTTCGTGAAACTACGACATGTCGTGATACGTGACACTTGTCCTCCCCTCTTTCTTTTCTCTGGTCGTGAAAAATGACATGCACGAAATCCACTTTCCTTCCCCCTTTCTCTATTTTGGCACAAATACGACATGTCGCGATATCGTGACACTTTTCCCTCTTGCTTTTCCCACTTGGTCGCAAAGCGACATGTCGCGATATCGCCACCTTTTTTTTCCAACATGTCGCAAATCGTGACACTTTTTCTTTCCTCCTCTTTCTCTTCTCTTTTGGTCGCGAAAGCAACGTGTCGCGATACCGTCACCCTTCCTCCTCTTTCTTTCTCTTTTGATCAGAAAAGGACATGCACGAAATCGTGACACTTTTCCTTCCTCTCTCTCTCCTTTTTTGGCAAAACGACATTGTCGCGATATCACGCACTTTTCCCTCTTGCTTATTCTCTTCACTTTTGGTCACAAAAGCGACATGTCGCGATATCGCTACACCCTTTCTTTCATTCGAACAGTCACGAAATCGTGACACTTTTTATTTCCTCCTCTTTATCTTCTCTTTGGCGAGAATGCGACATGTAGCGATATCATGACACTTTTCCTTCTCGCTCTTTCTCTTCTCTTTTGGTCGCGAAAGGATGACATGTCGTGAAATCATGACACTTTTTCCATCTTGCTCTTTCTCTAATCAGTTAACCTTAGGGGCTCAAGATGATTTAGAGGCTTATGTATACAAGTTCAAAAATCTTCCATTTAGGGAAGTAAATCAAACTTGTTAGATTTCTTAATTATCAGAGAAAAAACACCGAGATTTAGAAAAACCTACAATTATAGTTTAAATCCAAGAATTAGAGGGAATAGCCAAGATCCTTGTAATAAGTAACACTATTTAAGAGAAAAGGATGTTGTCTACCTCCACCAACCCTAACATAAATATAGACACATCTCATATGACAACTTTATCACCATCTCCAACTTCCATTCAATAGATCAACCTGTATTCTAAAATGGGATAAACTAATTTTATAAAACATTGTTCTCATTAATGTGAATCATACACCATTTATGCATAAATATCAAATCATTCATCCATAAATAATATCCCATAATGATATTCCACACAAATGAGATAGAGATAGATACTACCCTTAGGGTATGACAACACCAATAATACTCCTTAAGAGAGGAATAACTCCATAATATTTTCCAAGATAAAAGTGCCACATATGAAGTGTAAAATCTAATAAGCGACTTTGTGGGTAATGATGATTACAAGTAATACTCGATATGAATGATGATTCTTATAACTAGACCAAATGTGGAAGATGCCTAGTGAATTTTATATTTGGTTCTTTTATGTTGATGTACATCTAAAACTATAGTCCCTTTCAATAAAAAACCTAAAGTTCTCTTCCTATAACTTTTTGAGCATGGATTGCCAATTTTTAAATAATTCACATACAAGTTGGTAGTTATTTTCAATCAATTATTTTCTATATTAAATGCACCTTTTTAGGTGTTAAATCTTCCACTTTGTGATTTATTGTCTCTAGGTGTGCTCATGGTCCTTGAATAGAGCCTTGGATTTCTTCTACTTATCTAAATTCAATTATAAGATAGTGATTATAAGTTTTTAATCTGCCATTTAGGGATCCAACTTTAGAATGGAGGATGATATTTTTTTTCTAAGGCCATTTTTTGATCTTGGAGACCTTTCAATTTCTTTTTTAAGAAAGAAATTTTTCCATCATAGTTTTATACTTGTATTTCAATTTTAATTTTTTCCTCTTATAGGCTCCTAAATGCTTTGGGTTCTTGAAAAACATCATGAAGTTGTTGAATATTTATATGCTTTATGGAGAATGTGGTGCTTGCTTACTTTGGCTTATCATGTGGCTTGACAAAAAGTAGTGTTATGGCTTGATTGACTATTTTATGCTTTCTTACAAGTACCAAATTTTTTTATTCTTCTAGTACTCTTTATCAGGTACATTTGATCATATTTTATAGTGTATAAGTGTTATTATATGCATCATAACGGGATTTCTTAAATAATAGAGTTTTCCAAGCAATAATCAACAACCTAGATTAGTCACATCATGGGATACCTTATCGATATACTTAGGACCAAAAAAAAGGATATACTGCATGTGTATGCCATTGGTGTGGATGAACCAATATCCTTCCATCTAAGAGTATATGGATGAGGATGAGACTCCATTAGTAAATACAATTTGTTATCTATTGATCTTGTAATTATTTTTTTGTGAGCCATTTCCAATGATGCAATCCCCTTAAAAGTCATGTGAGATATGGTCATAAGTGAAACAACCTATCTTGACCTCTTAGAGTGGAATGATGTGCACCAAGGTGACCATATTTAGTTGACCTTTGAATTCTTCATATGGACTATCTTCACTATGTTTCTCGATAGGAATGTTACTCATTTCCTCATTATGAGATGATACAATCAAGGTCTTTTGCTTCAAGTGGAAACACTCAGACCTTATGTGTCTTGGCTTACAAAACTTATTAGATTTCTTGTCATCAAAAGAATAAGAATAATAATAAGAAGAAGAATTTTTTGGATGACAAAAAATTTATCTTCTTTATGAATAGAAAGAAGGCCTCATTGAAGAATAAGCTTGCCTTATTGGAGAATGTCTACCTATTATGGAGGGTTGTATCAGTATTGTAAATAATTATCCAAAGGTTCTAGATAAAAAAGAAGGATGTAGATCTCTATACATAGTAGAAACTTTCTCTTTTAACATTTGTGCTTGGTTGAATACCACATCAAGTGTGTTTATGGTCACATAGTTTATCCCCTAATGCAAGTGTTCTTGCAAGCCACTATTGAGCTTTAGGATAAGAGTGGTTGCATGATATGATTCAAAAATAGTTGAATAAATAGATATAGTCTTGCACAAATTTATTAAGTCCTTGCCATAAGTGAATCCATTTAATGCCTAAATTTTTCAAGTAGTGAGATGGAAAGAATGTGATCTTAAGATTTGTAATAAGCATGTCCCACATGTTTATGGGATTCTAAAGCTCTTGATAATATTTCATTAGAACTTTTTACATACCACTTAACATCAATTTGGAAAATCGTACCTTGTCCTCTTCTGCAACATTGTTGGCTTGAACCATATCTCCATGTCTAAGATCCAACTAGCAAGGATATTTGAATCATAAGAGTCACTATAAACCTTTAATTCACATAATATTTGGCAAATATATTAGAATATGAATACCATTAACAGTTTCAATCAATCTAGCCACCATATTGGCTAGCTTAGCCATACTTTTTATAATTGTGATGGTCAACATATTGAGTGTTGTCACTAGTTAGGGTGACTTTCCTCCCAATAATGAAATTTATGGTACCTACATCAATTATGACCTCATATATGTGTATATACTATATATAAAACCCTAGAATGAGTGGTTGTATAAAAAATTTATATTTTAAATGATAAATTTACAAGGGTTTGAAGATTTCAACTCTTGTTAAGGTAAAAATCACCATCACTAGTTCTAATTCTAAATCACTGATTATTTTTATACAATTAAAATCTTCTACTTGTTCTAAAACAAATAGTTCATGTACTATATAATCGGAGAGCACTATATTTCTACTCTCAAAAGGTACTAAAATTAAGGATAGATAATATAGTATAACCAAATTATAGCATAAGTAGTAATCAAGGGTAGGTCAAACCCTAAATTTTAAAATAAAATACCTTTGATGCTTAGATACCTATGTGACTTGAGAACCATATGACAAATGAGGGATCGTCATGAGTCACCACTAGAATATTCAAATACATAAATAGGATGGGATCTAACACACAAAGTAAGTACATTAATGGAATGGATTTGAACAATTACTTTTCAATAAACACCCATGGGAAGAAGTTGTTGAGGTGGCTACTAAGTTCAAATTTTAATGCCCTCTTGGTCAATTATCACCAACATAGAATACAATTGGCTCAAAATAATCATAAAATATTTGGAACATGCATGATCCTTCTATCTCCATCAAATATAGACATTGACACTTGATCATAGGTTTCAAGGAAGTCAATATTCCAACATTCAAAATCATCCATATAGGATCTCCAACATTGGATCCTAGGTGTTAAAAAAGTACTTACACAATACCAACATTATGGATGAGATATTTGGTGTCTAAAGAACTAGGTATAGTGTAAAATCCATAATTTCTCTTCCTATGCATTTTTTTCTTCTTTATTTCACCTTTGAATTTCAAAGTTTTCCTTTATCCTCTTTAGAATCAATAGTCTAGAACATATGAAGAGAGAAAGAAGAGGAAAAATAAAGAGGAAATTGATCACCAACAAAAAAAATATGCTTGAATGTGAGTCATTGAATATGTTAAAGAGTGTAGAAGAGTGGCTCCAATATCTAATGGGATCAAAGTATTGTTTAGAATGGGCAGGATGTTATTGTAGCAACTTAGGCTAGGGATTGTAGAACTAGATTTCTAAGTTGCAAGTTTTCTTTTTATCTTGTTATTTATTGTTGCATCCATATCATGCAAAAATACACCAATCATTGTTTCAAAATGGGGCATAAGAATGACAAATATTTCACTAATTGGGATAACAATGAAATGTATTGAAATTTTACTTTAATTTCGAAAAATTCAACACAAAATTTGGTAAATTTGGGCTCAAATGATTGGTTTAGTGTGACCAAGCCAAAATTTTACACCTTAGGCATAAAATTATGGCCATGAATTGATTATTGTGAACAAAAAATTGAAGAGAAATATGTAAGAATTTATTTTTTTAAAAGTTAGTCCAGTTAGGCCATAACAAATAAGGAAAATCCTAAAGAAAATACTGAATTACATAGAATCATAATTCAAATCCTCAATTTGAGAATAAAATATTTATTTGTATCTTAATGACAATTATTGCTTTATAAAAATAATATTTTCTCTTAATGGCAATTCTTGTCTTATACATGTTATTTTGGTGGAGACAATTTTGTCAATCGATTTAAAAATTGAAGTTTTTTCTTTGTCACCCTCTTGATATGATGTTTCAATAAAATTGAAGCTATGATAGGGGTACAATATTGAGGTAGTCCAATTTTCAAAAAATAGCATCTCCAATGCATGTCGCAATATGATCTAGGCCACTCCCAAATCTAAACTTAGATCAGAAGATGCTCTAATACCAATGAGAGGGCACTAAATATAGGTGATTTTCATTGATAAAAGAATACCTTAAATAGGCTTACAAATTAACAATAAATCATCTCAAACAAGTAAAACATAGTTTTTGTAGTTACTACAAACCAATAGACAATAATAGCAAAAACAACAAAAAAACTTGATAGTACATTAAACTTCCTTATGTGGGCATAACAACTTGCCCAAGTGGGCATAATATATTATATAGGCAAAGGTGTATGTTGTTCCTTATCAATTTAATATGTGATAGACCATATAATTTAACACTTTAGTAAACCACTATGGCCAACCAATATGCCATAATAGGTCATACTGACCAACAACAAGTAGTTTTCCAACAAGAAGCCTTGTAATGGCTAGTCAGATTAAACCACCTAGTTGGGTCAAGTTCACCAAGTATTTCCTATCAACAAGGCTCAACTAATCAACAAAGTAAACTAGATAAAATAGTTAGACATATCCAAAAATAAATTAAATCTAACCAACAAACTAGCCCTTGTTGAATTTCACAATAATTTTTAGAAACAAATGGAATGAACACATTACTCTAAAAGTAGAACAACTCATAGAAAGAACACAAAGCAATATGAAATGTGACTATATACACCAAAATAACGTGACTAAATGAAATTCTAATACTACAATAAATAAAGAAATGGTTTGTTTCAAGGGTTATAAATACCTGATTACATGTTGCCTTTAGGTCAAAGTTAAAAACTAGAACTTAAGGTTTATTAACAAAATATTATAATAAACCCACTTATAGAAGGTGTAAAAAGACCCAAGGGTTTATACAATAAATATAATACAAAATTCAGTTATGAACTCAAGTAAATATTAACATCACATATTCTAACATAGCCTCTTAAACCAATTGAGGGCCACAAAGATAAATCCTTATCAGTCACTCCCCATTAAGGGACACTCTCCTACTCCAATATGCTCCCATAGTCACACAAACATAACCTTAGTTGTGACCTTGGTTAGGAAATATCCTAACTAAGGTAATGACTAAGAATATATAGATATGTTGTCTACTCCATAATCACACATAGACTGTATCAAGCATCCTAGGAGCATAAATTTTTTAAACATTGTATCCAAACCTCAATGTGCATGGTCCATTGGTGAAACATTAGATTGTAGGTAAGCTAGATGGAACTCTAATTATAAAAATTAAGAGAGACTAGATATTGCTAAGGGATATCTAACTACTCCAAATCATTACAATCCATTGAAGATGTTTTGTGGCATCAATGGTAGAAAACTATTAATATTTTATTGAACACTAATATATGATGGACCATCATCTCTAACACCATGACAATAGTAGAAATCCAAGATTTAAAAAAATAATAATGAAGTGTTGTTAGTCAAAATCATCGATCCATTTTGCATAAAAAAATACTATCAAAACTAGAGGTGCTTTAATTGAGTAATGATATCCATCTATTATAGACATTTGATATTCTATAGGATTTCCTCCATTGCTAGTCATTAACTCTCATAGGGTGTTTGCATATAATTGAAACCATAACTAATAGCAAATGTAAAATTTGACCAAATATGGGTGAGATAGAGGTGGTCCTTGATAAGTGACCAACACAAGGTAGTAACCATCAAATAATTAGGATAATCTATTCTTAACTTAAAATTAGAAACAAAGGGAATATGAGCTAGTTTACAATATTTTATCCTAAACCATTATATAATATCTAAGGCATACTTGGGCTAAAAATTTGATATTTGAGAGGGTTACTAATCCATCTAAATCACCAAGAGATCATAAAGGGGTCTAAAAAATTTCATCTTAGAAGTATCATAATGCTACAATTTCATATATTGGATAAATGATGTTGAGATTTCCATGATGATAAGACCAATGTGCAATAAAATCATCAAAATATGATCATCTTGATGTTTGATGTAGACATAATACCTTGCCTCACATTTATTGAACCAAAAATTGAGAAAGAAATAATGAATCTTATTATACCAAGTGTGAGGAGGTTACTTAAGTACATGCAAGGACATCTTCAATCAACATACTAATGAGTAATCCCATCAAGCTTAAACTAGGTGGTCACCAAATGTAAATCTCTTTTTTGAGCTCACATTAAAAAAAGTATTCTTCACATCCATGTGATGTACCTACCATCCATAAGAGGTATTCATAGAAATAATCATCTAATTGTTGGTCCAAAATCTACCTATGGTTAATTATTGTACCCAAGACATGGCCAACATTGAAATATCGAGCAAGCTATAGAGCTTTGTCGATCTCTAGAGAAAGCTAGTTCTTGTGAGGTTCTAACTTGCTAAAAATAAGATGGGGGGAGTAAAGAGTGCTAAAAGAGATGTAAATATAGATAATGCTAGAACTTAATGTGGTATAGATTAGACAACAACAAGAAGATGAACAAATATTATGAATAGAACAACCCTCAAAATATCCTAACAGACCAACCAGTTTTACCATATGAATACTAATATTTAATCAATAATCAAGTCCATAGATTACTAACTCCATAAAATATAATTAATGCCATGCACTTTCAAATAGCTAAGTAGAATAATTCATCCATTCATACATACATTTGACTACAAAATGTTGAACCAAAGGCCAAACAGAGATTTCTTATTGTATTAATCCTTCAAAATCTTTTATATATTTAGCTTGTAAATACCTAATACCTGACCCTTTCACAAGAGTATTTTTCTCCTATTATAATACCTCTATGGTTAAAATATACAAAATACAAAAAATCTTTAATTAAAATAGTTACAACAACATGCCAACCTGGTAGGGACATCGTGCAACATCTTTAAACCATAAATGAAACATCATGCCTAAATTTTGATTGCAAGAGAGATATTACTCGCATGCAAGGAAGGTGGTGGAGATGGGATTGAATCCAAGTAATCTCTAATTCTTGAAAAACATTTTTTACTGTTGGTCTATAATGGATGATATCAGAGCATCTTTCCCCATGAATTATACCACCTATAATTATCACTATCATGTTACATGGGCACATTGAAAGGTGGTAATGTGCCTCATACCTTTGAGCCATTTAGATGTTACTGCGATGCTATGACTTGACACAATATCATGATTTTCTTGGGTTTCTCTGGTATCTCTAACTTTGGCACTAGCGATACGATACCATGTCACACTATTGTGGCCTTCCTTTTATCCTAGGCCTCATCAAAATTTAGTTAGCATGATGTGGGAATATCTCTCTATCGCTCCAAGTTTTTTACTTTAACAACTCTAGACTTTGATGATCGTGATAAAGAAATAGATCATGAAATCGTGATGTTTTTCCATTCTATGACCCTCTTTGCTTCAGTACTCATGATATTGAAGCATGTCATGAAATAATGACACTTTTTAGTTTTACGCTCTTCTAGCGGCTACGACCATGATACGGTGATATGTTGCGATGTTATACCTCTAGCACTATTATGAAGTTCTTCATTTATGATATCATGATTTCATGATTTTCTAAGAAACTGAAGCACTTTGACCTTATTATCCTTTTTGTTCTACAGATGTTCAACCACTTTCATATAGCTATCAAGACAAAACATACTTTTTCGTTGTAGTATTCATCTTTGCCATATTGCTTATAGCTATCTAGCCTTAAAAGTTAGATAAATGGGAGGAAGCACAAAAATTACCTACATTCTTAGTGATCCACAAGGGAACTTTGCTTGAAGATTTGTAGGACTCGGATCATCTTATCATAGGTTAACACTTTCTAAATTTAAATAAATCATAAAAAGGATAAAAAGGTACACTAAGGAAAGGTGAAGCTTTATAGGGAGAGTAATCTGTCTGCTCTTAAAAAACTAGATTACTGGGTAGGAAATAAAGGATATACAAAGAAGAAAGCAGGATGCTCAAAACAATATATGAAAAACTACAAAACAAAGGCAAATATGATGGGTGCATACTTTACTTTCATTTCTTGGAGGATATGCACCCACCATCTTCACCTTCATTTTGTAGTTTTTTCGTATATTATTTTGAGCTTTCCATTTTTTTCTCTATATATTATTTGTTTCCTACCTAATAATATAGTTTTTTAAGAGTATATAGATTGCTCTCGCTATAAAGCTTTGCCTTCCCTCATATTACTTTTGTTTTCCTTTTTATCCTTTCTCTGACTTTAGAAAGTGTTGGCCTATGATAATATGGTCTAATTCTTGCAACTCTACAAGCAAAGTTCCCCTGTGAGTCACCAAGAATATGGGTAACATTTGTGCTTCTCCCCATTTATGTATTTTTTTAGGTTAGATAGCTATAAGAAATATGGTGGAGATGAATACTACAAATGCCAAGTGTATTTTGTCTTAATAGCTAGATGAAAGTCATCAAATATCCACAAAACAAAAGGGAGAATGAGATCAAAGTACCTGAGTTCCTCAGGAAGGTGTGAAAAAGTGAAATCATAAATGAAGAACTTTAGAATAGCACAACATTGTGACATATTGCCATATTGCAGTCATAGCTACTAGAAGAGTGTAAAACTAAAAAGTGTCATGATTTCACAACATAATTCAATATCATGGGAACTTAAGTGGAGAGATATGTAGAACGGAAAAACATCATGATTTTATAACCTATTTATTTGTCACTATCATGAGAGTGAAAGCAACCAAGATTTTGTAAACAATAATAATTTTGTGACTTATCTCTTTGTCATGATCATTGAAGTCCTGAGTTTCTAAAGTAAAAAATCTGGACCAATAAAGAGACATTCCCACATCATGCTAGTTAAATTTTTATGAGGTCAAGGATAAAAGGAAGGTCATGATAGTGCAACATGCCATTGTATCACTAATGCCAAAGGTGGAGATTCCATAGGAACCTAGAAATGTCATGATATTGTATCAAGTTGCAACATCATGATAACTTCTGAATGGATCAAAGTTATGAGACACATTACCACCTTTCAACGTGCCCATGAAAAGTGATAGTGACAATTACAGGTGGCATAATTCATGGGAAAAGAGGCTATTATAGAATCCATTACAGACCAACAATGATAAATGTTTTTCAAGAATCAAAGATTATGGATCAAATTCAATTCCATATCCACAACCTTTCCTACATGCACGTAATATGTCACCTACAATCAAAATTTGAGCATGAAATTCCATTTATGGATTAAAGATGTTGTACAATATCCCTACCACCCAGATGTGCTATTGTAACTATTTTAATTAAAAAAAATTGTATTTTGTATATTTGAACCATAGAGGTATTATAAATAGGAGCAACAGAATCTTGTGAAGTGGTCAGCTCTTAGGCATTTACATATTAAATGTATAAAGACTTTTGAAGGAGTAATACAATAAGAAATATATGTTTGGCCTCTAGTCAGGGTTATGCATAAGGGTTGGACTCAAAATGTACTTGTAAAAAAATAATGAATCCTAATCAAAATCAAGGCGAATCAAGGTGAATACAAAATTAAATAAATCATTTTCACACCAAAATTTGGGGTATTTGAAGCCCTAAAAAGTAATATCATATTTAGGATAAATTTTGACCTATTAAATTACATTATAACTTCATAAAAACACCACCATTAGATTAGGCTCTAAAAGAGATTTTCAACGAGTACAAATATGTCTATGTTTGGATATATTGTGGCAAATTGACCCTAAGAAAATATTGGTCCTAAAAATTTTAGGCAAATGGGCCGACGTCGAGGGTCCTCATATTTTCCAATTTCCAATTTTGGAAACCCTAACATTTGCCCAATTTGTGAATATTCCTCACTGTGCATAACCTTGCCTCTAGTTCAACATTTTGCAGTCAAATGTATATATGAATGGATGTATTGTTCTACTTAGCTATTTGAAAGTGCATGATTCTATTT